>CM026295.1:687997-1041015 GCA_014851415.1 Cnaphalocrocis medinalis
TAAGTAAGTATACAGCGTTAAATTGAATCGTTTAATCCCGAAACCAACCTTCGTAACGTTCAATAGAAAGTACCACGGGTCTACCTAACACTTTGCCTCCCCAACTTGTACCAAGAATTTGTAGACTTTACATTGAATAATCTTAGACAGTTTAATACTATAAAGAACGTAAATAATAAGATTTTAGATTTAGTATTTGTCGATCAATCCACTGCCAAGTAACAGAAGCTATAGATGGTTTATGCAAAGAGATCCTTATCATCCTCCCCTCGATATCATCTTAAAATATGATTCCAAAAAAACCTTAACATATTAGGGCTAAATATAATTTTCACAGAGCCGACTATAGTAGTATTGACAGTGAACTAGGAAAAATTAATTGGAGAGAATTGTTCAAAGACGTCATTGATCCCAATCAAATGCTTGACATATTCTATTCGGAAATTAATAAAATTATTATGTCGTTTGTCCCAACAGTAACCAATAGAATAAAATATAGACCCCCTTGGATTAGTAAAACGCTAGAAAAATGTATAAATGAGAAAAATAAATACCTAAAAGATACAACTTATACAAGAATCCAATGGATAAAATTTCTCTACAACTATGTAGTAAACGTTGTGAAAAGATGTCAAAATATTGTTACAACTCTTACATCAAGAAATTGAAGAAAACATAGTAACTCAACCAAAATGTTTTTGGTCATACATAAAAGCTAAGAGAAAAGGAGCTAGTACCTATCCGAAAACAATTTTAATAGACACCCAGAAACACCAGCGGAGTAACAAGTAAAACACCAAAAAGAAACGAAATTGAGCGTCAAACTACATTTGCTAAGCCTGGCAGCGACGTGTAGAAACAATAATGTTTTCGTAATTCTTTGTGCCAATGTTAATCAATAAAATTATCCCCCATTCAACGAGACAAACGGCTAAACAAACAATCGACAAGCGCAGGCGCAGGTTGAAAAGTCGGCTGACAATCGTTTCGTTTGCATAGTGAGGTTTACGCTCCACGATCTACAGATTGTATAGAATATAATGAATAGAAAATGTTTATTTATCACACATTAATAAGTATATAAAATCTTTGAACATTTAAGTACATCCATACATAGAAATTTATCGAAAAATTTTTCGAC
Source organism: Cnaphalocrocis medinalis (assembly GCA_014851415.1). NCBI lineage: Eukaryota > Metazoa > Arthropoda > Insecta > Lepidoptera > Crambidae > Cnaphalocrocis > Cnaphalocrocis medinalis. Next base: position 689,139 of record CM026295.1, read on the forward strand.
TCCCCATACAAAATGACCAAGACACGTGATCGACTTTGTATGGAAAGATGATTTTTTTAAAGTGAATTTTTAAAAGTCTTAGAACAAAATGTTGTTCAGAATGGTTGGTAGAACACGTGGTTAAAGGAATATAAATGTTCACAGACGCACCCTGTATACTTAGGTACTTTTTTATTTGATAAGTGGTAGACAAGCACGTGGAAACTGTGTGAACAGCCAAAGCCACACTTTTGTTATTTTTACCCGACTGCCAAAGAAGGAGGGTAATGTTTTTCGAGTGTATGTAAGTATGTATGTATGTCTTTTCCTTTGTGACCTCCTGTAGCCTAAACGGCTTGATGGATTTTGATGTATGAGGTATCGTTAGATTTGTCTGATTACGGGATGGTCATAGGATACATTTATCCTAAAAGTCCCACGGGATAACGACATAATAATATTTTTTCTAAATTTCTCGTCGAAATAATTTTAAAATGGTACTTACATATACATAGTCTTCTACATCTACAACATTTTCGTTTAAATAAAAACAGCTAAAAAGTTATAAATAAAAAAATTATTATTTAAAAAAACAAAACTACCCGACTGCACACTAAAAAAAGAGTAAAACAAGCCCACAACAAATTTACTGAATAATCTATACTTAATATAATAAAGCTGAAGAGTTTGTTTTGTTTGTTTGTTTGTTTGTTTGTTTGTTTGTTTGTTTGTTTTGAACGCGCTAATCTCCGAAAACTTACTGGTGCGATTGGAATAATTTCTTTTTTTGTTGGATAGTCCATTTATCGAGGAAGAAGGTATAGGCTATTCAACATAATAATATTAAGGGGGTTGTAAGGGGTTAAAAGGGGGGGTAAAAAGTTACTTTCCCGCGGACGAAGTCGCGGGCGGCCGCTAGTAATTTATAAATGTTGATGGAAAGCATCGCAGGCGGGGACCACCCTGACCGCCACCACAACGAAAATTTCTGCTAAATGGTGCACAACCGAAATGGACTATAAAATAAGCCTCTGTGGTCCCCGCCTGCGATGCTTTCCATCAACATTTATAAATATATTCAGTAAATTTGTTTGTGGCTTGTTTTTACTCTTTTTTTATGTGTGCAGTCGGGTATTTTGTTTTTTTAATAATAATTTTTTTTAGAGAAAAGGGTTGGAAATGAGCAAGCTGATCATTTATTATCTGAATTTTGAAACAGGGTTCATAATTTTTAAAATTTTGAATTATCTGCATAATTAATTTTAAAAAGTCACGATTTTGGTCGTTTTAGTGAGATAATAAATTTTGCATTGTGTAAAAACGCACGTTGTGTTGCTAAAGAAGAAAATCACGTGTTTATAGTTAACGACATACAACTATTTGACCTCAATGATAGCTGATATAAAGTGATGATGTTTTCATTGTGCAATCAATCTAATTTTAAGTGTTATTTACCAAAAAATTAAGGCGTTGGCTTGCGGTTTTGCGGCCTGTTGACATTTAAAATATGAAATTGAACATTATCAGATTTCCTTTCCAAGTCATTACGGAATCGTATGGTGTAAACACCTCATTAGAGCATACGACGAAAAGGCGGTATTATAGCCCCATATCAACATAGTTAATGCACCAGTATTAATGTAGCCAGAGGTTTGAATCGAAATATCAAGTCGTTTCGATGGGCGTTTGGAACCATCATAATGTAGTATAGTAGTGGCACCTACTCGTAAATTCTTGTCTTGGTCCTCTCTATCTCCTGGTTCGTATAGTAGGTATGTGGTTTCGTTAAAGCCCCAATTTTGGCTTTATTTGTTTCCCTTGTACTTCAAAACAAATAATAGAATGTAATCAAATCTAACAAATAAAAGAAAACACATATCATAATTTCTTAGGCCGGACAGTTTTTCGTGTCCCGGTGAAAAAGAACTCACTCAGCTCAAGCCATGGCTTGAGGCGTACCTAAATGGCGCTGGTTTTATGGGTGTACTAGTTTTAGCCCGCGGCTTCACTCGCGCCCCCCACTTCCCTAAAATGCGGGGTTAGAAAGGGGCAAATAGTAGCCTATGTTACTCTCCCCTTTTAACTATCTCCACTTAAAAAATCACGTCAATTCGTGTCTCCATTTGGCCGTGAAAGAAATACAAACATACTTACATAAAAGAAAGGCAAAAACATACAGACAGACACACTTACCCATCTATACTATTTATAAAGAGGTAAATTCTATAGACCACGACAAGGCTTATAAGTGAACCGAAAAAGCAAAACACATGTGCAATGTAATCAACACCTAGCGCCATCTATAGGTTCCATGGGAAACTAATGTCCCGAAACGAAGTGAGGGCGGGCCACTAGTTTATAATATTTATGGATGTTTCGCTTCTGGTTACTTCTGCACTGTGCCGGGTAACAAAAGATGTAGCCACATGACGTAACGCCATTGTTGTTGTTTGCGCAAGCGGCGAAATTCGATTATACCGCGTTTTAATTTAAGTAATTTCCGACTTCGGATGTAATGAGCCGAGGAAAGCTGGGTAATAAGGAATTAAGGGTTTTTTGATGGGTGTGTTACCGGCGGTAAATTAAAGTTATGACATGTGTATCATATTTGGTTGTGTTGCAACGCTTGCTTTTGTCATCAAACTAAAAAAGTATTCCCAGATAACAATTTAAACTTGAAACTGACTTGCGATAGGTTTGATGTATCAAACATGAAGTTTTGTCTCAAATTTGCCGTGGCAAGTGTATTAACTTGAGGCGAGGTTAAATCAAACTTTCTAGTTCCGAAGCAACAAACTTACTAGAAAATTATTCTATAAAGTGTATGCAAGTTTGACATAACAAAGTTTGGAGCCTTGGAGGGCCAACCGGGGGGGAAGGGGATAAAAGGTTAGCAGCGCACTTGTTGCATGTGTTCATCATGGACGGCGGCAATTGCTTACCACCAGGTGATCCGCCTGCTCGTCTGCTACCTATCATATAAAAAAACCTTGTCTCAGTTCCACACACTTTCCCAAGCAGGGCGCAGTGGCAGACATCCCCGAGTGGCGCTCCACAACAGTCACGATTGCAATAAAGAATCTATGACTAATATTATTCACAAATTGGACTTCTGGTAGTCATTGTTTGGAAAAAAATCTCGTCATCGCGATGTAGAAAATAAACACCGCACCGCGCCCGACCGCACAAATAACTTGGTAATCCAGTACAAATACATAGCATTACAATTTTATATTTGCGGTTGTCGCCTTTCTTGAAGAACAACACGAGTATCTTTGAAGGACCACATCAGAAATGATGTAATCCGACAAAAAACCAGAGTCACCGACATAGCCCACCGAATTAGCAAACTGAAGTGGCAGTGGGCTGGTCACATTAGCCGCAGAACTGACAACCGTTGGAGCCATAAGGTCCTTGAGTGGAGACCGCGACTCGGCAAACGTAGTGTTGGACGCCCTGCTACAAGATGGGATGACGACATTCGAAGGCTGGCTGGAGTGAGCTGGATGAGAGTGGCCGAAAATCGGGAGCGGTGGCGTGCATTAGGGGAGACCTATGTCCAGCAGTGGACGAACGTGGGTTGCTGATGATGATTTGCGGTTTGCTTTGCTAAACAAAATGCACAGAGTTCGTTTCGTTCCTGAACCGCACAAATAACTTGGTAATCTAGTACAAATACATAGCATTACAATTTTATATTTGCGGTCGAACTTTGCTTCAAAATTATCAAAGCCTTGAAACATCATGCCTTAATCAACAAGCTTACAGCAAATTTTGTCATAAACTTGATTTTTCATGTTTGATGTGACAATCTAAAAATCAAGTTTGAAGCAAGCTCGCTTGCTATCTGGGTTCGGCGTTGTCAAAATTTCATTTCATTTTATCAGAAGGAATGAAGGCTGGCAGCTACTTCGCGCAGCGAATTTCCAACACGATCCAGAAGGGTATTCCAGCTAGCATTTTGGGAAAGTTGGGAAACCCTTTGTGTTTACTTTAATTTTAATTTAGCTTTAGTTGTCAATCATTTTCTTATCCTAAGTTTTCCTTCTTCTGAAAATCTATACTATTTTTATAAAGAGATAACGTCAATAGACAGCGACAAGGCTTATATGTAAACCGAAAACACGAAACGCTTGCGCGATGTAATTATACATAGCGCCATCTATTGGTTCATTTCGGAATTCCGGTCCCAAAGCGAAGTGAGGGCGGGCCACTAGTTCAATATAAAACTTTACAACAATATTTACTGTATTTTATTGTAAGTGTTATTAACTAAGGGGAACTATTTGAATAACATCTTTCTTTTTCTTTTGTTACAGGTAAATACTGAAAACAGCACGCATATTGATGTGAAATGGACACAAAAACACCAAATCGTATAAAAGTCGGGTGAATTGCTTTGCTATACATTTCCTATTTGCACAACTGATCCAACATTTTACGCAAGTGAACTACGTAAAATGTTTTTTTCTCTATTAGCGTGTGGGTAAATAATTTTCAATTGCGTCCAAACTGTCGCTTAGGAGTCCGAGGTTATACTAAGGCCTTACCTAACTGCCTCACTCAGAGATGTTAATTTTTTTTAAAATTAACACTTAAGAAAAAATATCCTACTCCTATTATAAAGGCGAAAGTTTGTAAATATGGATGTATGGATGTTTGTTACTCTTTCACGTAAAAACTACTGAATGGATTTGAATGAAACTTTACCACAATATAGCTTATACATCAGAATAACACATAGGCTACAATTTATAAAAATATATTGTGTGGATTGTCCAAAATATGACGGTAAGTGTCAATAATTAACTCCACGCGTACGAAGTCGCGGGCGGCCGCTAGTTTTTCATAATTAAGAAAATGAACAATAAGGTGATAGGACGTCTCTGTGAGTGCGGCAGTAATTCGTTCAAGATTTGGGGAGTCTGGTAATTATAATAAAGCGACTGCCGTCTGATTTTCGCATCCCTTTAACAGGGAGACCAGACCATCTGAATACTGGCTACATCAAGACACGTGAGTGTTATAGTCCGAGGCAAGAAAGTGTAGTTATGACCTTGAGTGCGCAGAAACCAATTTTGATAGAAAGTCTTCTTTTTTACAAGTGCGCAAAATAACGGTCATCGGTATACTTTCGTGCCTCCAGCTATACCTACCTAAGTAACTAGTAGGTATAGTCCGAGGCAAGAAAGTGTAGTTATGACCTTGAGTGTGGAGAAACCAATTTTGATAGAAAGTCTTCTTTTTTCCTCAACATTGCGTCATTCCGGAAGATTTGGAGACGACATCCCTAAGAGTAGTGTTCAATACTTCTGCCAAAACATACAGTGTCCAAAACTATTTGAAACTCGTGAGGTGACACAACTGTGGGATAATTCCCACATAACCCCATCGTCCCACATAACCGTGGTTCACTACGCAACGGTTTGGCATGAATGGGCTGGCTCGACCGGAGTGATACCACGCTCACAGAAGACCGGCGTAAAGCAGTGCCTGCGCTGTGTTTCGTCGGTATTGGAAAGAAATGAGGGTTAATGTTTGGCAGCGCACTTGTGACTCTACTGGTGTTGCAGGTGTCTATGAGTGGCGGCAATCGCTTAGCATTAGGTGATCCATCTGCTTGTTTATTAGCTAACACAAAAGAAACAATCTAACAGCTCGCATAAAAGAGTAGGATAAGGTACCTATACTTTTAATGTATTGAAATAATTAATAGAAATTGTTGATCGAAGAAGTAGAAAGAGCTAAGTATAGCCAACCTATACAAATAGCCTTTAACCCTTATGGGGGTCTATATATTAGACATATTTTGAACCTTATGTATTGGAGATATGGTCCAAAACCAATGATTGTATTTTTACCTACTTCCCATTAAGGGGTTAAGACTTTCCCCATGCATAAATAAGCTAAATATTCATTGGTGCTATCGAGGAACACATCTTATAAGCCGCTTTGACCTTTAAAGGTACATAGGAGCCGAAGAGGGTTTCCATGTATGAATTGTATGAATCATTCCCAGTATTCTACCACCTGCGATGTAAATAAACTTACTTTCATTAATCACTTCTATTTTTAGAGTTCGATGCCTTAACAATGAAATTTGATTCTCAATGGTTACTTTGATGGTATCGGTAGCTTGCAAAGTATTATAGTTCAATATAGAAGAGCTTGTTGCTACATATAAGTCAAAAGCCCTCCATCATAGAAATCAAGTCATCAATCAACCTTAAAAATCAACATCAATCAACCTTAAAAATATTGTAATAAAATGTTTTACTTTTTAATATACGAAGCTGTGATATGAGCGCGTTAGTATGAAAACTACGCAGATGTGCGATTTTTTTGACGCCGAGAGTATGATGGGATTAGGCTTAATCACCACGCTTGCCTAATGCGGATTGATCACAAACCCGAGCTATGCATTTGCATAGTGGCGCAAAATCCATTCCTCCTTAGCGCCAATAACCCTATTCTTCATAGTGAGTTCACTTCCAGGTGCGCATCACGCGCGTCGCATTAGCATCTGCTTTGCGCAAGCGCAAGTGCCCGATGTAATCACCTCCATTGGGGCATATGAAATTACACACTTACTTTCATACATGTTTACATGTTAGGGTTAACAGCTGAACATACGATATTATCTATCTATATCTTCTATCTTCTATACTATTTATAAAGAGGTTTAAAGACAAGGCAAAACTAAAACGCGAACCGCTTGCGCGATATCATCAACAACCAGCGCCATCTATCGGTGTGTTTTGGAACTAAAACAGAGAGCGACCTGGGTCACGAAACAAAGTGAGGACGGGCTACTATACCTACTATTAGAGAGTAAACTTCTTTAGACAACCGACAAGCTAATATTTAACCTGAAAAGACAAGAAACACTAGCGTTATGCAATTGACACCGAATACCATCTATTGGCAATGATTGGAAATATTAATACCAAAACTTAATTGACAAGTCCAAAATAAATGATTTACGATTCAGTATTAGCACTACGGCTTTTATTGGCTTATTTATAACAGCTAAGTAGGTAATCTACAAACCTCTTTGTAAGTTTGCGCCCTAAAGATCAGAACATTACCTTGCTCCAGTTAACTGTCGCTATAGTTAGATATTTGTACTTTGTATTATGAAGATAGATTGAGGTCGAGGAAGAAAACTATTTCTCATTTATGTAATGAATGAAATCAAAAATTTTTGTCTCTATTTCCCGATTTTAGAAATTCTTTCATCATCATCAGTCTGTTGCAGTCCACTTTTGGACGTAGGCCTCTCTTACTATTCATCACTATGATCGATCTTTCGCTACTCGCATCCAGCTCTTGCCAGCCATCCAGCGCAGATCGTCACTCCATGTAGTCGGAGGGCGTCCTACATTACGTTAACCGAGATGTGGTCTTCACTCAAGAACTCGTGTACCCCAGCGGTTGTCGTTCGGCGGCTGGAGCTGATATGTTTCAATGAGGCTAGATTTTCAACATTTTTGAATTTGGAAAGCTATTATAACATTATTATCGATTTAAAAATGGCGGACAAAAACAAAGGAATACCTAGTTTCTTCCATTGTTGAAATCGGTTAAAAACTATGACGGATGCACGCATGGCGTGTAGATAGAGTGACAACCCTATAACCGTAATGTTATTATTACTTTTTCATTCTTATTCCGCATAAATAGGGGCGCTTTTCGCATGAAACAAACCATTGTTGATCAGATTATAGTATGCAAAGATTAAATGAATTGTTAATTGAGGCGTTTTTATCTATTTTCTCAGGCTACGTTTTTTTTTCACTATCTAAGCATCTTAGATACATACTATTCATTTCTCTCTTCCTTTATTGTTTGCTAATTAAGTTACATGATGAGTATTAATGGACAGAATGGAAGGTAGGAACAAGGTGTATGACTACAAGCGAGATAATCGTTTCCTTGCATCACAATAAGTCGGCACTACGACTCTAGTTAGCATCGATATCGAAGAGTTTGTGATTAGTTGTTTTTAGCTTTAGCAGTATAATTACCGTATAGTCTCTTCCACTCGTCTGACTCTGTCAATCCCTCCGCATGCGTTTATCTCACGATAGAGCTGCCGGCGTTCTGGCTCAATTTTTTGTGTACTTGCTCCTAATTCACCTACCCGGTATTATTTTGTTATCAATCTTGTTCTATACTATTTGTAAAGAGGTAGATTGCTGCTTTCCTATAGGTATATAGGTAAACCGAAAAGGCGAAACTCTTGCACGATGTAATCTACTCCCAGCGCCATCTATTGGTAGGTACTGGTTTAAGTTGGGTGGGCCACTAGTTATTTATAATGTCAAAGATTAAGAGATGGGACTTTCGCTTGTAGACTGTACCAATCAAAGAGCGTCGTTCGTACTTTTCCTTCTGCATATTATTTACTCTTGAATCAAGTGTTTGATATACCGCATTCATTGCTATTAATTGCCATTTATCATTGATCGAGAAAGAAACTCCACTTCATTAATTAAATACGTGAAAGCCGATTAATTAAATAAGTCTTTATGGCGTAACTTCCCTTAGTCTGACGCCATAATAACAATGGTGAAGAAATATGGGTGTATTCTGACGTATGCAGGCAAATGCAGTGGCGATACAAAAACGATGTATTAACGACCTTAGCACCTTCTAGAGGCTTTCCCTCGGTTGAAATAATAAATTGGTTTTGAACTTTTCGTTTAAAAATCGCAGGTTTTTTAATCCATCTACCATAACTCCAGCGTGTAGCTGTAGTAGGCTGTAGATCATAAAAATAAAATAAATAAATAAATTGAGACAACATCACATAAGTTGTCCTGGTCCCAAATTAAAGATTTCCCTTGTGCTATGGAAATCAGAAACAACGAAGGAACCACAAACACCCCAGACCAAACACAAATATCTGGTTCATCAACAAACATTTCTGCTGGTGCGGGAATCGAACCCATATCCCAAATCTCCGTTATGGTTGTAAAATAGCAATCAAGGTCAAAATTTGAATGACCAAACGGTCGGATTATCCCTTGCCCTTCTACGAGTACAATAAATTCACACAACAACATCTCATTGACCTGACTCCGTACTTAGCTTAAGCACTGTATTACAGATGTCAGACTATAGAGGAAACACAAATATTATTATGTACGGTGGCCTGCACATCAAGTTACTACAATCTGTCAAATTTCTTCAATCGAACCTCACTTTTATGTCAAACGTGTTTGGTTCAATTTCAACTGAGGAAATTTGACAGATTGTAGTAACTTGATGTGCTGGCCACTGTACTTATACTCTGATTTATAATCATGTAAAGTAAACTGACAGATGAAAATGACAAGTTTCTATGCATTTTGACATTTTGCATGTGTCAAATTGAGTGATAATGTATGGGATGACACATTGACATCTGTCAGTTTACTTTACATGATTATGAATCAGAGTATAAATACATATATGTCGCTGGGAAATGATTAAACCAGGGATTTGATCAAATCACGGGGGATGTTAAAATCACCACATGATTTTATCATTTCCCTAAACAAATCACTAGATTTAGGTACTAACCTAAATTGATCCAATCCCTAGATTAGAAGAATCCCTTGATTGGAAGATCAAATCCCTGGTTTTATCATTTCCCTGCGACATATATAACACCCAGACACAGACAATTAAAGCGTATATTAAGTTATTGGCCCCGCATCGGACCCTTGCTTAACCCGCAACCGCTCTCTAGAATCGCTTAGTCTGACCGCATTCCTTGGAAATGTCCGTGGCCGCTCTGGTGCCTGCTTTTATAGGTCGAATGAGGATAGTTCACTTGACGATGAGAGGGTTTTAGTTGGTAAACCATCGCCATCGCAGGGGTGTTCAACAGAACAGTTTTGTGTCTATGTGACAGACTTTTGTGAAAAAAATAAGAAAATATTCCCGTTCGTCCCACCGATAACATAACCTTTAGTGTTTAGAGGTTTAGATCGCTGGGTTTGTATAGTGATTGGAATCATAGTGTGTCAAGACACACTATGATTCCAATCGGTGTGTGATTTAAGAATCATGGTCGTGAAGTAGTAGATCCTAATGTCATTCAGAATAGTTGGTAGAAGACGTGGTTAAAGGGATGTAAATGTTCACAAATAGGTACTCCCTGTAGATGTTGAAATTTCCGTATCCACAATTTGAGGGTCTACTTCGGAAGTATTTATCCATAGACGGCGCGGCGTGTGGCGACATTGCAGCTTAATAGGGCTTGGATTCTTGTAATGCGCGTGCATTAGGAAACGCGGCTGTCTCGCTTCCTCTGCTCCGCTTTAGCTCAGGTGCCTGCCAGGGCTGGTACTTCCACCTGGGAAGGAACAAATTTAAAGTTCATTAACTCCTTCTTAAAAGGCCGGCAACGCATCAGCGACCTCTCTGATCTCGCAGATGTTGATGTCGCTTGCTCGATGGCCGCCTCTAGTATAAAAAAAACTGGTTACACTTGTTGTCTTCCCACTCTGCCTAAGCAGGGAGCGTCGTTGGGGGTTTAGTTGGTAGGCCTTCAGTCTACCGGAGGAGAGCAAGACATAACCCGTCCGCTTCCCCACAGACGTAAGGACAGGCATAAGGACGTCGGTCCATTGCAGATCGGGCCGACAGCATTCCCCCAACCACAGAATACTTAATAGTACAAGGTACAGAAGACCCACTTCTAAAAACCGTTTATGGAAATAAAGACTCAGACTACTATAATCTAACGTTGAAATTCCGACCGCCCTGCGTTCAATGCCTACAATTATTCATACCTAGAAGTGCGTTCTCTTTCTATCGCAAGCAACTATCGCGCGTGCGTCGCCGCTCGTTCGTGATTTTCTACTAATTTTCCCCTCCGGAGGGGACGCCGCATGTACTTGCAAGTTCGATACCTACACGCGGAGTGAGACAGGCCTTTTTTTTTTTTTTTTTTTTTGGTCACCCTGGAGAAATGCCTTACGCATACCCGCCGCCGGGGGGCGCGGACGGGTTATGTCGGGCTCTCCCCCGCCTAACACGCGGGGGCCTACCGACTAAAACTCCAGGGGTGCTCCCGTCTACGCCAGAGTGGGGAGGGGACACGAGAATCTGGCTATGAAGCCTCCCTTCGCGTCCCTCCCCTGGCGTGAGCCCGCTTACAGCGCGGGCCCGACACTACTCCCCCCCGATGGTGTGGGGGGAGTGATAGGGGCGGCCGGGAGCACCGAACCGTCCCTACCGGGCTGCAGAGAAGGCCTGTGCAATGCCGACACCGGTGCCCCCGCACCGGCTGCCGACTGGCCTCCTCGCGGGAGTTGAGGGAGATGCCGCGCAACTGTTCGGCGTCTCCCCCCCCTCCTTGCCCTCCGCCGCGGATCAGCGCGCGGGTCTTGCTCACGCAAGCGCTCGTGTTCCTCCTTTTGCGAGATGACATCCTCGCAAAAGGAGGCAAAGGCCGAAAAGGCCGGCTCCGAGGCCAGCATGGCCCGAACAACTGCCGGGAGAGCAGTGAGACAGGCCTGCCCCAACGCAAAACAAGGCCTGGTACTTAGGAAACTAATTATTATGGACTTTGGGCATTTACCAACGGGACGTCGTTCTGTGGGGTATCCCGATATCGCTGGAGGGACGAAGTCACAAAAGACTTCAACCCTTTATACAATGGACCATAGAAAGTGCCCTGTAAACTGGTCAGTCACCTTAAGGTATAGATCTTAACGATTTTTGAAACAAAGTTGACCCTTATGATTAAATACGATAACCAGGAAATTTTGGTGTGCGTTAAAGGGTTAAAGCACTTACGTGTATGATTGGTCGGAATTGGCACAGGACCGAACAAAACGGCGAACTTTGACGTCGGAGGCCAAGACATTTTGCGCCAAGGCCCACCTTGGATCACCTTGGAGCCAGCGTAGTAAGTAAGTTTGACATTTATCTGGTAGCAAAACACACGTTTCCAATGAAAGTGACCGAGCTCTAAATTCTACAGGAATTATGAGTTAGGTCACTCGATCTTATTAGTATAGATATGTAATATAAAAAACAGCAGTTTTCACACAATGACAATTTGTCCAATCTGCCCACAGATCTGCTCTCCAATCAGTGGTTGAGCCGGCCCATTCATGCCGTAGCGTGGTTCTCCCATTTCAAAAACGAAGTATGACATCCTTTTTTAAACGAGGTTTGAAAAGAGTACTTCTTTCACGGTACGCAGCGGCATGACTGTGCCTCGGTTTTTTTGTTGTCTATGATCGGCGGTAACCATTTACCATCAGATGGGCCGCATGCTCGTCTGCCTACTTCAGCAATAAAAAAAAAGTGTTTGCTTCGCTATGACAAAATTGGATAGAATTGGATATCTATATAATTTTTTTTCCAATGTGCAACCCTAAGGCCCTTACACCATATTTATTGGGTATTTAGTATTTAGATAGCTGTCTACAGCATGGGCAATGTTTGGGTATGCGCACGCGCTTTTGGAACACTCGTCCGTTAAGCGATGAATAAACATACTTCACGGAGTCGATTTAATTATACCACAGTGTATATATATATACCCAGTGAGAGCAAAGGAAAAGCCTTCGAGAAAAGTTAAGAAAAGAAAATTTGAGACTACGTAAGTATAAACATTTATTGTCCGTGCTTGTTATATTAAAAATAACTATTTTTTTCCTTTTTTTATGGACTCGACCCGCGCGTTCGTAGCGCGCGCCGTGATAAAAATAATTATGCTAATAAAAAAAATATTTTTCTTTTTTATGGACTCGTCCCTTGCGTTCGAAGTGCCGTGATAAAAATAATTATACTAACAGCACAGAAAATGGTAGACGAGAATGGCGTTGGGCGGAAGAGAAGAAGAGTGTTGCCAACCGTGAAATATTTGGTGAAAGCTTTGTGATGCCATCAACACTCAGTGTTGGATATACCTTCTCTCTTGATTGCCACGGTAGCGCAGTAGATATGTAGTGCTTTTATCGATCCATTAATTCTAATCTGTGCCAATAGATGGCGCTGGGAGTCTATTACATCGCTCTAGTGTTTGGTTTTTCGGTTTCCTTATAACCCTTGTCGTTGTCTTTTAAAGTGACTTCTTAATAACAGTTTAGAAGATGTTAGCATACTCTTATCCACAATTTGAGGGTTTCTATACTATGTAGTATTACCCTAAGTTCACTTGAGTGGCGCTCCTTAAAATGTCATTACTGGTTATATTTATACTGTGAGAACTAGGATATTCTATATGTCTAAGAAGCAGTTAATTTTAAACCTTTGATTTTGCAATGAGAGGCGAGGAATGTCGGTCACAGAAAGTAGGACTCTTATTTTATTCGATAAGTGGCAGACGAGCAGATGGATCGACTGATACCCGCAAAACCAGTGGAGTCATAAAAGGCGCTTCCGACTTTTATACCTCTCTCAGATTGGACCTCCAATATACCCAACACTCACTTGGCGAAACATAGTTGAGTGTGAGGCGGTATCATTGCGGTTGAGCCGGCCCATCCATGCGGAAGCATGGCTCTCCCAATCCCTATGTCTATCAGTCATAATGGCTGGACGTAAACAAATAATAATAAATATAAATTCTCACAATATCTCTACATTGACCTAAGTACATGATACGTAGCTAAAACACATGTGTTACAGATATCAGAAAAAATCTATAGGCTATTTATAAAGAGATAACTTCTATGGACAACGACAAGGCTTATAGGTAAACCGAAAACACGAAACGCTTGCGCGATGTAATTGGATACAGCGCCATCTATCGGTTCATTTCTGAATTACGGTCCCGAAGCGAAGTGAGGGCGTGCCACTAGTAAAAAATAAATACTTAACTTCCCGGAATGAAAATCGAGAACGTTTTCGAGCCGGTGTTTACACAAACTAGATCAGCGGTTTCTACCGATCTGACTCGTTTGCGGTCGCCATGGCTTCGTTGTGGCGATGAAAGATGAATGGAGAGATTTGTTGTTATGCGTTAAAACTTAGGAACGTACAAACAGCCAGGGTACAATCTTATTTCTGGTGTAGTAAGGTTCAATATTTGTATTTTTTACAATATAAGTATCGCCCGGGGCGGACTGCACCCTCGCACTTGCTACGCTACTCTACGCTACTGAAGGCTACTAATTTGGAGCGTTACGACCGAATTAATTTTTTGTATGTGTTAGGTGGCAGACGAGCACATGGCTCACCTGATGGTAAGCGATGGCCGCCGCATATAGACACCTACAACACCAGTAGAGTCACACTTTCTGAGAGCGCTTTAGATTGAATGGGATAGCTATATTCTCATTCATTCATTCAAGGGACGGCTTCATTTTAAGCTACCTGATGTGTGTAGCCTCGTGTCACAAGGTGGCATGTAACAAAACCGTTCCCGAATGATAATGTATCTGTCACATTCAAACAAAAGATACGCCCAGCACGTGTGAAAGAGAGGGGAACTCCGACTTAGCAGCAAGCAGCTAGCGTGCTGTGCCTTGTGTATCTGTAAAGACTAGAATAAAATAGTTTAGGGTTTAGAATTTAGTTAACACATCACTTATCTTGGAAAATAAAAATAAAAGGAATACAAAATGAAAACACTGTCTGTATAATGCCCCCAAAATGGTTGCCACTCTGTTTCGTCACGGCTGCGCTGGAGTGCCATGACACTGGTATTCTGACACCATTGGGGGTAGGAGGAGTCATCAGCAATCAGAAAAAGATAATAACAATGAGGGTGTTTGCAAATGCAATCCGATAGATGGCGTTACGTTGACGTGAGGTCCAACTTTGACGACATTGGTTGTTTCATAACATAACTTCATAATTTTGACAAGATACTTCAAATGTAGGTACGTCAAAAGAACAAGGGAAATCAGCTCTAAATATTAAACTGTTTAGAACCAGACAAAAAAAGAATCGGATCTGTCGTATCACATGCAAAGCTCTCATTCTCCGGAACAAAGCTGATGAATTATAATTAATTGCGCGGCAACATTGCGCCGTTTCTCCCGCATTGTGCGCAGTTCTCACAGGAGAAAGCAGATGCGTCGAGGAGATGCACTTAGGCTGAGTGCATATGGGTAGCTTCAGAAGCGGCGCAAGGCGTAGGCGATGTGGGCCACCACCCACGGCCTCGCGGTATTAGGGGCCCCGCGCCTCAAAAAAATTTAACGAAGGGGGTCCCCCAGCAGCTTTATCCGTCATCATCATCGTAAAATCGACAGAAAAGAAAAGGGCCCCGCGAAATCAGTCTTGCCCACATCAAAATTAGATCTTGCCCCGCCACTGGGTAGCTTAGCTTGAGAGATAGGTTACATAAGGCCCAGACAGAAGGCACAATAGAAAATCAATGTGTTTGCCTTTTTTTTATAGTATAGGAAGGCAAACGAGCAAGCGGGTCACCTGATGGTAAGTGAACACCGCCGCACATGGACATCAGCTGCACCAGAAGGAGTGCGGATGCGCTGCCGGCCTTTTAGGAAGGTATAGGCTCATTGAAGTTTTGGATGTCGTACCGGTTCGGAAATACCGCTGAAAGTTGATTCCACAATGAGGAGGTGTGCAGCAGAAAGTGTCGTGTAAAGTGTAAAGTTTTTTTAAAAGTTTTTGAGTCTATTTGCCCCTATTGGGGGGTCTCGGACTTTATGTCTCGGTCTCGGAGAAAAATTGAAGGATACGCCCCGGGCTACACGTTTGAGGGGGTGGCAAAATAAGTCATAAGGTGGTCCTAGGGGGGAAGTCAAAAAGAAAAAGGTAAATAGCATACCCATGCAATTCGTGATTGCGTGTTAGCGTAATTAATCACCATTTTAATGTTCGAAAAAACTTAAAAAGAAATGTTAATTAAAATTTAATTAAACAATTTGATTTATTTTCTTTAATTAAGAACAAGAACACAATACAAAGGTACAAGTCACTGAACTCTGTTAATTTATATGAACTACAGCTAATTTTACCACGTAGTACGTAGGCCTACTTTAAGAATTGTTTCGTCATTCCACATCAATTTTGTTGTAAAATTCAAAATTATTCTCTCTCTTTTGTATCCAAGCCCGGTAAGTAATTGGCTGTTATACAATAGCTTAAATAGCGATATGTATAGGCAAACCACCCATTCTAGGGTTGACAAATATCAATATCAACTTTGGTGTCGGGTGCAATCTGTGATAGGTCCTTTTTGATAATTGTATAGGCAATCAACCCATTCCAGGGTTGGTACCTGTACCTACCATGGGTATCAAAGTAGATGAAGGTAGCACAAATACTATGGTCTTTACACCCAGACACTGAATTAAATAACATTATAAGTTATGATTTATACGCACGTGCAATAACTGAATATTCTTTTTTTGTTTGTTTCAGGTATGTGGCCTTATCAGAAGCTCTGTAAAACCAATCGGTTTGTTATTTAAATATTTTTTTAGCATTTAAGACGGCATAATATTTAACATCTATCTATATTTGTCTGAAGTTTTTGTTGTTACGTAAATGCAATGTTAGTACATCCATACTAATATTATAAATAAGGATGTACTTATGTCTTTCTTTCACGGCTAAACGAACCGACGAATTGACGTTATTTTTTAAGTGGAGATAGTTGAAGGGATGGAGAGTAACATAGGCTACTTTTTGCCCCTTTCTAACCCCCTATTTTAGGGTAGTGAGGGGCGCGAGCGAAGCAGCAGGCAAAAGCTAGTATTAGTATAAGGTGAACAATGTATAAAGCGCCACAAATAAGCCACTAGATCTATTCTTCTATGTCCTTTGGTTATGTTACCTGCCAGTCTGGTTTTGCCAACCCTATCAGCTACATTCTACAGGGCACAGGTCAAAGTCTCACTTGCTCTCGGACACTAGCTGATATTTCAGCTCATTAACCTCTTATATTAGTGTTATATTATTCTACCTCTCAGCCAAAATGTCTCAATTGTTATTAAACTTTATGTGCTTGACATTAGGGTGAAAATCGGGTGGAGAAAGACAGATTCGGATAACATAAAGCCTAGAAGGCTGTTTGTTTACTTCACTTACGTCTAGACATGCGATTGGGTTACTAATTTCTGTCTGTTATACGATTCTCACCCTAATAATATTTGACAACAAGGTATAATATCGCCAACGACTTGATAAGAAGAATAAAATGAGGATCGAATTAAGAAATCTGCAGATTGTAATAGCCTATCGTTTGGATTTCTGCTTGTACGTACAGCAACACATCAAAGTACCTATACAAAACTGCCAAATTTCTTCAATCGATTCTCATCTTACTGGCATGCATATTAGGTTGAATATCAATTGAGGAAATTCGATAGTTTATGGTAACCTGATGTGTGGCTGACTGTATATTATAGGTAGTTGCTAGTATTTTAGAGGTCATCGTTTGCAAAACACTAGATTTGGAAATGTTATTCTTATAACAGATAATATTACGTATTGACGTGTTGAAGGTGAATTCTGTCAAAATCAATTGAAGAGTAATTGGCAAGAGGAGATTAATTTTCATTCATTATACTGGTCAACAAAATGAAGAAAAAAACTTGGTGCAGAGATAGTGTTAAGGGTTTTTGACTAAGTGTCAACTGGTAACACTAAATTATTTTAATTTTTTTTTCCTACGTGTAGTTTTTGAACTACCCTCAGTTTTGAATATTGCCTGTAATCAGTACTTTAATGCGCTCGTTTTGTTAATTCATCGGTACATTTCTGAAAATAAGTTTATTTTAACATCATGTCTTCATCGCGAAGAAGTTGTCATAATGAGCCAAATGTGTTTTGTTACATCTGTGGTGAATACACAGTTAAAAAATATAGAAAATCTATAACAGATTTTGTAAAAAGTGCCTATTTTTCCTATTTAAAGTTGAAAATTGTGGATGATTACAAGCCGTGGATACCTCAAATTGTTTGTAAAATGTGCTGTGAACACTTGAGACAGTGGGTTAGGTTAAAGAAGCCGTATGAGATTTGGAGTGCCTATGCAATGGAAAAAACAAAAAAATCACTTTGATAAATGTTATTTCTGCTGTGTTGATTTGCGCGGTGTTAACGTTAAAAAATGATCTACCCAGACTTAGAATCGGCTAGAAGACCTTTGCCACATTCAGAGGAAGTACCTGTTCCAACATATTGTTCTACCAGTGAATCATCACAGGAAAACAATAAAGTGAGTAGCGACAGTGATTTAGAAGGCATAGAGTCTACAGAACCAAAGCATCTGGTCTGGTCTAAGCATAGAAAAGTTAAAAGCAGGAATTTTCGATGGTCCACAGATAAGAACATTAATAAAAGATACTGATTTCATAAGTTCAATGAATGATTTGGAACGAGCTGCGTGGACTTCGTTTGTTGAAGTTACTAAAAACTTTCGTGGGAATCATAAGGCAAATAACTACTTACAAATTGTAAATTACATGCTAGAGAACTTTAAGAACTTAAAATGTAATATGTCCATCAAAGTGCACTACCTCCACAGTCATATGGATCAATTTCCAGAGAATCTTGGGTCCTATAGCGAAGAACAAGGGGAGCGGTTTCACCAGGACCTAAAAACCATGGAGGAGAGGTACCAAGGTCGATGGGATCGGCATATGATGGCTGATTACTGCTGGTGTATGCAACGGGATTGTCCTAATACATCTCATTCACGAAAGTCGCGAAAAAGAAAATTTTTATGTACATAATACTTTAATAAATGCTGTTTTTCCTTAAAAAAATGTTTTTTTTTATACATGTCAATATCTAGAAAAGTACACGTAGGAAGTCATTGTTTTTTGTATTTATGTTATCAGGATACAGTCCTAAGTTAATAAAAAAATACAGTGTATTGGCACCAAAACTAGTGTTGACCAGTATTAAACTTTTTATAAAGAGATCAGATAATTTCTATAGACATCGGCAAAACTTATATTAAAACTGAAAAAGCAAAACACTAGCGCGATGCAATCGACACCCAGCGCCATCTATCAGCAAATATCAGAATCAGCAAAAACTTATTCCCGAACCGAGAGTCGGGCCACTTGTTGATTATAAATGTGTCTTGTCTCCCAGGCTTTAGGATACAATTTCGTTTGGTCCATGGCCTTGATAACTTGATCATGAGATCTTCACGAGTAATACTAGACGCACCTTTACCTCGCATCATGTGTGGTGTTAGAAACGCCTCGACCAGTTTCCGTCTCCTTTGCAAAACATCACAACATTTTCACAACGCCCTACTCTCGGACCAACTGCGACGCGACCTTATTGTAATCCTAATAAGGATCAAAATAGAAATCGTGGAGACTTGGATCGTGCAGGCAACGTTCCTTTTTAAGCAAATTCGCTTGTGCGGAATGAGACGTCAACGACGACGATGAGTTGTCAACGTTTGACAGTTGCAATTTGTGGAACGGGATAGTGGGATCGGCTTAGTAAGGGTTCGGTTAGTATAATTGGTAGTACAGCCACCCGGTGTGTGTGGAAAGTTCCAGAACCTTTGGAACTTTGGACTTTTTTGGAAGGGTCCATTACCGTTTCTGTGTGGGGTAGTAACCCCATTTGTTACAAATCCTAAAAATCCCTTTTTAAGACTTTAATGCATCAAGCATTACTTAATAATAACAAAAGAAAAATTCCAAATATCAGAATTCTCAACCGATATACTCGTAGATACAAAATGTTCTCAACCCGGTTTGAAATAGCTTTTTCCCGTATGATCCCGTGGCCCACATAACCTGCCTCAAGGTCCCATTACGTATTACTTCCCGCCAAAACAGGTTCCAAAGCGGAACCATAGAGAAAGCGCTGCTTTTTATTTATTTATCTGTGGCTGTACCTTGTACTGTTTGCTCGCATCCGGTGTGGGTTTTAAGAGCAGTTAAGTGGTAAAGATGTTTGGTTTAATAAGTGGGTGATGATTTTTAATTAAAATCTCTCATTTAAATAATTAGGTAGACGTATGATTAGCTCACTTAGACACAAACCTTTCTTTTAGGAGTTATTCGTTTCAAAAGCACCGCCATTTTAGTTTTTAAAATTGTTATGAATTTAAAGGAAAAAAAGACAGAAAACCAG
This sequence comes from Cnaphalocrocis medinalis, assembly GCA_014851415.1. Classification (NCBI taxonomy): domain Eukaryota; kingdom Metazoa; phylum Arthropoda; class Insecta; order Lepidoptera; family Crambidae; genus Cnaphalocrocis; species Cnaphalocrocis medinalis. The sequence goes on from CM026295.1 coordinate 709,155, forward strand.
CGTAATACGCCCTTGTGAGTGAGGTACCGGAGTACCAATTCGGGTGAAAAGGGAGTTTTAACGTTAGCAGCTCCAACTCTTCTTTCTTAATACGAACTGCTAAGGAATGGAACAATTTGCCGGCTTCTGTTCACAGAGAGCTACAATTTGGGTGTCTTTAAGTCGAGAGTGAATAGGCTTCTTTTGGGAAAGCACGCTATATCTTAGATCTCATTGTCACTCTCCATCAGGTGAAATGAGGTCAAGTGCAATCCCATTTAACATAAAAAAACGTATCTTGTGTTACGGGTGTATTTTTTTTTAAATCTGCAGTCCCAACTGAAAGTGAACTTACTTTTAACCTATGTATCTATCTACTAGTACGTAAAGTTACATGTAAGTAGGTACAAGTATAATCGACCGCATTTAAAACTAAATGCAACTCATTTCAAACCGGCCAACTTGAAAGAAATAATTAACGTTGCATTTCTCTGTTGCAATACCAATCTAAATGTCTAATAGACTATAGACTATCGCACTTGCAACAAATTAACTTTGAAATGACATAAGGCAGTAAAAAGGAATAGATTTATACGTCCTAGCCAGAGTGACCATAGTTTTAGTTTAATTTATAGAACTATATCATCATCAGCAACCCACGCTCGTCCACAGCTGGACATAGGTCTCCCCTAATGCACGCCACTGCTTCCGATTTTCGGCCACTCTCATCCAGCTTACTCCAGCCAGCCTTCGAATGTCGTCATCCCATCTTGTAGCAGGGCGTCCTACACTACGTATGCCGAGTCGCGGTCTCCACTCAAGGACTTTATGGCTCCAACAACAAGAACTACTTACATACCTACTGAATATTATATTAGAAAACGAACGAAGTAGAAGCCGGCGTTAAGCAGCGCCTGCGCTGTGTTTCGCCGAGTGAGTGCGGTTACTGGAGGCCCAATTAGGGGTGGGCCTCGCACATCGTGACCTTACTTACTAGAGTTGCAGATGTCTATGGGCGTCGACAAAAAATCTTATAGCGGATAAGACGTAATGAATTAAAAAAGAAGTCTGATGGTAACTTACCATCACGATTTGCCCATGCAGTTACAACGGACGCTATGGCTTTGTTGAGAAAAGTCCACAATTCCAGTTAAACATCTGGTCATACTAATGACTAATGTTGGCGCCAAAAAACGTCTATATCTTATGCCCGCCACAGATTGCATCACACATTTAAGTTACACATAATAGATGTTATATTAAGCTAATTATAGATGATATGACATAAGTTAGAGCGATTCTAAGTTGATAAGTGTGCGCCTTCCGGGTCGATACTTTCAATCAAATGTCCTCCTAACCGATAATTATTATTCGTCTATGATGGCCAATCTCTACGATCAGGTGGCTTATAACGAAGACGTCCCGTAACGAATGAGAATATACCTGTCACATTCAAACAAAAGCGCGCACAGCGTGTGTGAAAGAGAGGGGAGCTCCGATTCGGTCGTAACGCTGACTTCGAATTAGACCCTCAGTTATCGACGCAGGACATCTATAATAGGTACACAAGTGTGTGCATAGAGACAAGTGCACTTTCTATTCCCTTACCCTCATATTTTGATGGGACACCAGTGTGTCCACGACCGAAGAGACTGATATTTTTTTTTTAGATTACCAGCCATTTTGCCATGATGTCTATTCATTCTTCTCTTGAAAACCCCAATTAATCATAGTTCAGAGAACACCTACCAACACGAAACGAGCCTATACCTTCCTAAAAGGCTGGCAACGCGTCCGCACTCCTCCTGGTGTAGCTAATGTCCATGGGCGGCGGTGTTCACTTACCATCAAATGACCCACTTGCTCCTTTGCCTCCTTGCCTTCTTAAAATACAAAAAAAAATAGGAAAAAACTTAGCCGCCAAAAAGTTTACTCTATGCCGACCACAGAGTGCATTCAATTTAACACGTACTATAAAGGCGATTACAGATGGTATCAGTAATAGGCGGGTTGTAGGTGCATGCGGTCGATGACCCGCAAAAGGTGTTACGTCGATAGAGTTCGGCGTAGGGCTGCGACGAATCGAGAAACATGTTAGAATAATAATGATTGTATCGATATTATAAACAATACGACGTTAGTGACGAGCCTTTTTATATGAAATAGCGGCCAGTAGGTACTCACTTCGCTTCGGGATTGTAATTCAAAAATGAACCAATAGATGGCGCTGGGCATCGATTACATCACGCTAGTGTTTCGTGTTTTTGGTGTACCTATAAGCCTTGCCGTTGTCTCTGGAACTTATCTCATTATAAATAGTATATATGTAGCAGACAAACGGACGGATTTTCTGATGGTAAGCGATTACATCCGACCATGGACATATTAAAAACCTGTGGAGTCACAAGTCCGCTGCCAAACTTTATATCCCTCTTGCTCTGAATTGGCTACAGTGTACTGTGGATAAGAAGTTTAAAATCAATATCGGATAGTACCTACATGTACATTTCTCCATTGTGATGTTCAATACCTACGTATCAATCTATACATTATCCTGTCCCTGTCCCACTGCAGGGCAAAGACCTCCATCATGGAAATCAAGTTATTGCTACTATGATGGGATTAGGCTTAATCTCCACGCTTGCTTTATGCGGACAAAATTTGAAACATGCTTTTTGCTCGGGATTCAGAGCCCGAGAGTGAACTCGGTCTTGTCTAGCGGCTAAATCAAAACGGGCGTGGAATATCGATATAAACTAAATTCCAAAGTTGCATCCCTAGTTCGTCGGACGAGTTCGTACCCACTTACCTGATAGTTCCGTACTCATACGAGTGTTTCGTAACAAACATTACGGATTAGTTATAGATTGGCTATTTATTTACCTACACTAAACTGTATGGATCTTTGGTATTTCACAATTACACTTAAATGCTGCACTTTCTCGAGTATTATTTCATTACGTAGATTATTTTTGGCTAGATACCAAATTCACAGAAAATTGGCGTGAAACATCGATTGTGCTGTTTTACCGAGTGAGTTAGGGCAATGGAGTTCAAATCCGGGAATGAGTTCAAAATATGGCAAACCATTTGTGACTCTATTGGTGTTGCTGTCGTGATAACAAATGTGACAGTCGCCGTCTGCCATTTTAGAGCGAGACGGCGATGACAGTCACATAAGAGCGGCTTACACTTCGATAAGTACAGTAGTAAGTTAAGTACTCAGACTAACTGTCCCAATGTTGAGGAGAGAAAGAGAGTAGGTAAGGTAGTTATTTGCCGTGCCGAGATAAACTTAAAACTGTGGGAGAGCCATGCTTCGGCATGAATGGGCCGGCTCGACCGGAGTGATACCACTGCCTCACAGAAAACCGGCGTGAAGCAGCTCCTGTGCTGTGTTTCGCCGAGTGAGTGAGGGTACCGGAGGCCCATCGGGGGGGAAGGGGATAAAAGGTTAGCAGCGCACTTGTGACTCCACTGGTGTTGCATGTGTCCATGGGCGGCGGCAATTGCTTACCATCAGGTGATCCGCCTGCTCGTCTGCTACCTATCACATAAAAAAAAATGTTTAGCGTTATTTAAAGCTTCAGTTAGGCTCTCAAATTCAGAGCACGCTTTTCTACGCAACATAAAGCTAACTAGCGACGCCTCCCGGCTCCTCTCGCCATTGTCAACGGTCACGCTGACCGACGCTTCACGACTCCGTCTGTCATCAGGGATTTGCCAACCACTTACATAACATTTCGAGTGAAAATATTGGAGTTATTGCGATGTCTATAGGCAGTTTTCGGTCACGAACTGTATTCTTACGTTTGATAGCAAATATTAAAATCATGCCCGAGAAATTGACCACGGATACATTTCAAAGTCTACTTATGTAATTCGTTTCGTTTCGAGTTTAAGCGACGATATCGCAGTGGACAGTCTAACCGTGGGAGAGCCACGCTTCGGTATAAATGGGCCGGCCGTCGCTCGAGTGATGACACGGCTTCACAGAAGATAGGCGAAAAGCAGCGCCTATGCTGTGTTTCGTCGAGTGAATGAGGGTACCGGTGGCCCAATTGGGAGAGGAGTGCTCACTTATGACTCTACTCAACATAATGCAAATTGCGCCGAGACGCGTAATTTTATTATTCGAAGTGCGTGGTCCCTCTGACAAGATTAATTGTGGGAGAGCCACGCTTCGGCATGAATGGGCCGGCTCGACCGGAGTGATACCACTGCCTCACAGAAAACCGGCGTGAAGCAGCTCCTGTGCTGTGTTTCGCCGAGTGAGTGAGGGTACCGGAGGCCCACTCGGGGGGAAGGGGATAAAAAGTTGGCAGCGCACTTGTGACTCCACTGGTGGTGCAGGTATCTATGGGCGGCGGCAATTGCTTACCATCAGGTGATCCGCCTTCTCGTCTGCTACCTATAATATATGTATATAAAAAAAAAAGATAGAAATATGGTAAAATGGTCCCTCATGACTTAAAGAGTATTGCTATGCATTTTCTTTTGCTATTTTTCTCTTTTCAAATACAACCGCATTTGTACTTTGATCATAATATTGGCGATTCAGTTGGAACGTGGCAGCGACTGTTCGACCTTCGTTAACTTGGCGAGAGGATAAACTAGGTTCAATACGTTTAGATATGTTATGGACCTGTCCGCAACAAAAACAAAAGACATTTAGTCTTTGGAATAACTTTTTGCTATTAGGTAACTTGAAGTAATTCGATTACTTGTTTACTTATAGTCGGTACTGTAACCACAAAATAATTACACACAGAAGTTAGACTTTGACCTGATTTTGAATTTAGAAGAGTTCGTTGACATTGCCCGGCATGAGTACATAATCGCGCGGCCTCTACCATAGACCTCGACAGTTTGACAATCTTATGTTATAAGTTAGGATTAATGTGGTCGAAAAGGCGTTTTTGCCCGTTAGTGCGCATGCGTGAGTACATGACATATTTATAGCTCTTAGTGGGCAGTCAGCCTTCTGTGTCAATATGTATTTTGTGCTATAACGATGGCAAACTCCTTCGGTTCTGTTACGCTATGACATGAATGGGCCGGCTACACCAGACGGGTACCACAGACTCACAGAATGAGCACCTGCTCTGTGTTTGGCCTAGAACAATTTGGAAGTCAAAGGCGAATCTATCCATACTAATATTATAAATGGGTAAGTGTGTCTGTCTGTATGTTTGTCTTTCTTTCACGGCAAAACGGAGAGACGAATTGACGTGATTTTTAAGTAGAGATAGTTGAAGGGATGGAGAGTAACATAGGCTACTTTTTGCTCCTTTTAACTCCCCATTTTAGAGAAATTGGGGGCGCAAGCGAATTCGCGGGCAAAAGCTATGATGTAATAAATGCGCTTATTCCCCTTAAAAAAACTTAGATAAACGTTTTGCAAAAACAATTAAAGGGATAATCAACAAAGTATACATAATTATATTTACTTTAATTTGTGTTAAGTTTACGTAAAATACTCGGGCAAAACAACATCATGATAGTCAATGCATCATCTAAACCATGGAAGCCTTTATCGCGCCAATCAATAGATGTTCCTTTGAAAGCAACAATGGGGCTGAAAGCCAAAGATGGCCCCATGTTACTACCCCAATTAAAGTGTAACCATGACGCGTAGTTTTATGGTGGTTGTCTTGAACTAATGTTCAGTAGTACGATAAGATCAGAGATACTGGTGGGTGCGAGATCCTCTACCGTTGGAATAATGGGGTAAGGATTTTTTTCACTTAGGCTTGGAAAGGGAAACAGGATCACCAGATGGTAAGTAATCGCCGCCACCTATATAAAATACTAGTGGCCCGCTCTCACTTCGCTTCGGGACGTTATTCACAAATGAACCAATAGATGGCGCTGTGCTAAATTACATCGCGCAAGTGTTTCGTGTTTTCGGTTTACCTATAAGCCTTGTCGTTGTCTAGAGAAGTTATCTCTTTATAAATAGTATAGATAGAAGATAGATCTTCGGAAATAAGAAGAGTCCCTGACACGTTGTAGGCCTCTATTAAAAGCCCGTCGTGTCCCTATGTTAGGCAAAGGCATCCCTACCCTTTCTCTACATTTAACGATTTTGGGCGAATATGATCCAGTTGGGGCTATTGGAGTCGAGCTCATCCCACCATCGCCTCCAAAATTATGATGGATGATGGAGCAGGTCTTAGCCGCTCTGTGGGACAGAATATAGATAGGCTGTGACTTTATCTGTTTACAAAAATAGAATACCAAAATAGGTAGTTAACTTTTAAAATATGTGGTAGAGGTAACAAGAAAACTTAAGTCATTGTTAAGAATGGACTTTGAAAAATTATTCTTACACACTTAAAACCATGTAAGTCAATATGCGTTGTCACGGTGCAAACAAAAGGTCAAGTTTAATGTATATTTGTTGCTTTAAAAGCGAAAACATGGTCTGTACCCATCAGTCCGATGTAACGTAGGTGTAAATGACACTTTACATACCTAAAACAAACATGAAGTAAAAGAAAACAAGTGTAAATATTCGAAAGAACTTAAGAGGAAATCGTAGTTACCTAAGTACAGTCAACTACAAAGAGATGTGCGGGTTCCAATCTCCTAAATTATTTATATAATACCTTATAGGGTCCATAAGTGTGTCTAAAAAATTATAATAAGTACCACCTCATTGTACAATGGAAAACATTATTGTTTTCCATTATTGAGTATTGAGTATAAAAATAACAGTATAGTGGCAGTCTCTAAACACCCGAAATAGACATCAGAATCTAAAATTAACCGCTTATTCGTATAAAGATACTTAGGCCTTTCATATTTAAATTGTAATATAAACATTATGATGGCAATTTATTACGAAGAATGTCATACCGATGAGAGAGATGGGTCATTAGGTGTTCATGTTAGGTTCGATTCGACCGATCTTTGTCCGATAATAAATGTATGGTACTTATACGAGAGGCTGTCATTACATTTAAATCCGAACGATATATCTGCCTATCATAGATTAATCCTCGGATCAAGATTGGTTAAAACGGGCCTTAGTCTTACAAAACGTATAAGAACTTTTATTAAACAAAAAATATTTACCCTTGCTTGCATAACGTTTTCAAACTAATTTACCAAATCTTAAACTATCATCTGAAAACTATCGACTGTTCGACCTTCGTTAACTTGGCGAGAGGATAAAACTAGGTTCAATACGTTTAGATATGTTATGGACCTGTCCGCAACAAAAACAAAAGACATTTAGTCTTTGAAATTACTTTTTGCTATTAGGTAACTTGAAGTAATTCGATTACTTGTTTACTTATAGTCGGTACTGTAACCACAAAATAATTACACACAGAAGTTAGACTTTGACCTGATTTTGAATTTAGAAGAGTTCGTTGACATATGTTAAGGTTGTTGCCCGGCATGAGTACATAATCGCGCGGCCTCTACCATAGACCTCGACAGTTTGACAATCTTATGTTATAAGTTAGGATTAATGTGGTCGAAAAGGCGTTTTTGCCCGTTAGTGCGCATGCGTGAGTACATGACATATTTATAGCTCTTAGTGGGCAGTCAGCCTTCTGTGTCAATATGTATTTTGTGCTATAACGATGGCAAACTCCTTCGGTTCTGTTACGCTATGACATGAATGGGCCGGCTACACCAGACGGGTACCACAGACTCACAGAATGAGCACCTGCTCTGTGTTTGGCCTAGAACAATTTGGAAGTCAAAGCGAATCTATCCATACTAATATTATAAATGGGTAAGTGTGTCTGTCTGTATGTTTGTCTTTCTTTCACGGCAAATCGGAGAAACGAATTGACGTGATTTATAAGTAGAGATAGTTGAAGGGATGGAGAGTAACATAGGCTACTTTTTGCTCCTTTTAACTCCCCCATTTTAGAGAAATTTGGGGCGCAAGCGAATTCGCGGGCAAAAGCTATGATGTAATAAATGCACTTACTTATTCCCCTTAAAAAAAAACTTAGATAAAACGTTTTGCAAAAACAATTTAAAGGGATAATCAACTAAGTTTACATAATTATATTTACTTTAATTTGTGTTAAGTTTACGTAAAATACTCGGGCAAAACAACATCATGATAGTCAATGCATCATCTAAACCATGGAAGCCTTTATCGCGCCAATCAATAGATGTTCCTTTGAAAGCAACAATGGGGCTGAAAGCCAAAGATGGCCCCATGTTACTACCCCAATTAAAGTGTAACCATGACGCGTAGTTTTATGGTGGTTGTCTTGAACTAATGTTCAGTAGTACGATAAGATCAGAGATACTGGTGGGTGCGAGATCCTCTACCGTTGAATAATGGGGTAAGGATTTTTTTCACTTAGGCTTGGAAAGGGAAACAGGATCACCAGATGGTAAGTAATCGCCGCCACCTATATAAAATACTAGTGGCCCGCTCTCACTTCGCTTCGGGACGTTATTCACAAATGAACCAATAGATGGCGCTGTGCTAAATTACATCGCGCAAGCGTTTCGTGTTTTCGGTTTACCTATAGCCTTGTCGTTGTCTAGAGAAGTTATCTCTTTATAAATAGTATAGATAGAAGATAGATCTTCGGAAATAAGAAGAGTCCCTGACACGTTGTAGGCCTCTATTAAAAGCCCGTCGTGTCCCTATGTTAGGCAAAGGCATCCCTACCCTTTCTCTACATTTAACGATTTTGGGCGAATATGATCCAGTTGGGGCTATTGGAGTCGAGCTCATCCCACCATCGCCTCCAAAATTATGATGGATGATGGAGCAGGTCTTAGCCGCTCTGTGGGACAGAATATAGATAGGCTGTGACTTTATCTGTTTACAAAAATAGAATACCAAAATAGGTAGTTAACTTTTAAAATATGTGGTAGAGGTAACAAGAAAACTTAAGTCATTGTTAAGAATGGACTTTGAAAAATTATTCTTACACACTTAAAACCATGTAAGTCAATATGCGTTGTCACGGTGCAAACAAAGGTCAAGTTTAATGTATATTTGTTGCTTTAAAAGCGAAAACATGGTCTGTACCCATCAGTCCGATGTAACGTAGGTGTAAATGACACTTTACATACCTAAAACAAACATGAAGTAAAAGAAAACAAGTGTAAATATTCGAAAGAACTTAAGAGGAAATCGTAGTTACCTAAGTACAGTCAACTACAAAGAGATGTGCGGGTTCCAATCTCCTAAATTATTTATATAATACCTTATAGGGTCCATAAGTGTGTCTAAAAAATTATAATAAGTACCACCTCATTGTACAATGGAAAACATTATTGTTTTCCATTATTGAGTATTGAGTATAAAAATAACAGTATAGTGGCAGTCTCTAAACACCCGAAATAGACATCAGAATCTAAAATTAACCGCTTATTCGTATAAAGATACTTAGGCCTTTCATATTTAAAATGTAATATTTAAACATTATGATGGCAATACCGAAGAATGTCATACCGATGAGAGAGATGGGTCATTAGGTGTTCATGTTAGGTTCGATTCGACCGATCTTTGTCCGATAATAAATGTATGGTACTTATACGAGAGGCTGTCATTACATTTAAATCCGAACGATATATCTGCCTATCATAGATTAATCCTCGGATCAAGATTGGTTAAAACGGGCCTTAGTCTTACAAAACGTATAAGAACTTTTATTAAACAAAAATATTTACCCTTGCTTGCATAACGTTTTCAAACTAATTTACCAAATCTTAAACTATCATCTGAAAACTATCGACTGTTCGACCTTCGTTAACTTGGCGAGAGGATAAACTAGGTTCAATACGTTTAGATATGTTATGGACCTGTCCGCAACAAAAACAAAAGACATTTAGTCTTTGAAATTACTTTTTGCTATTAGGTAACTTGAAGTAATTCGATTACTTGTTTACTTATAGTCGGTACTGTAACCACAAAATAATTACACACAGAAGTTAGACTTTGACCTGATTTTGAATTTAGAAGAGTTCGTTGACATATGTTAAGGTTGTTGCCCGGCATGAGTACATAATCGCGCGGCCTCTACCATAGACCTCGACAGTTTGACAATCTTATGTTATAAGTTAGGATTAATGTGGTCGAAAAGGCGTTTTTTGCCCGTTAGTGCGCATGCGTGAGTACATGACATATTTATAGCTCTTAGTGGGCAGTCAGCCTTCTGTGTCAATATGTATTTTGTGCTATACCGATGGCAAACTCCTTCGGTTCTGTTACGCTATGACATGAATGGGCCGGCTACACCAGACGGGTACCACAGACTCACAGAATGAGCACCTGCTCTGTGTTTGGCCTAGAACAATTTGGAAGTCAAAGCGAATCTATCCATACTAATATTATAAATGGGTAAGTGTGTCTGTCTGTATGTTTGTCTTTCTTTCACGGCAAATCGGAGAAACGAATTGACGTGATTTATAAGTAGAGATAGTTGAAGGGATGGAGAGTAACATAGGCTACTTTTTGCTCCTTTTAACTCCCCATTTAGAGAAATTTGGGGCGCAAGCGAATTCGCGGGCAAAAGCTATGATGTAATAAATGCACTTACTTATTCCCCTTAAAAAAAACTTAGATAAACGTTTTGCAAAAACAATTTAAAGGGATAATCAACTAAGGTTTACATAATTATATTTACTTTAATTTGTGTTAAGTTTACGTAAATACTCGGGCAAAACAACATCATGATAGTCAATGCATCATCTAAAACCATGGAAGCCTTTATCGCGCCAATCAATAGATGTTCCTTTGAAAGCAACAATGGGGCTGAAAGCCAAAGATGGCCCCATGTTACTATCCCAATCAAAGTGTAACCATGACGCGTAGTTTTATGGTGGTTGTCTTGAACTAATGTTCAGTAGTACGATAAGATCAGAGATACTGGTGGGTGCGAGATCCTCTACCGTTGGAATAATGGGGTAAGGATTTTTTTCACTTAGGCTTGGAAAGGGAAACAGGATCACCAGATGGTAAGTAATCGCCGCCACCTATATAAAATACTAGTGGCCCGCTCTCACTTCGCTTCGGGACGTTATTCACAAATGAACCAATAGATGGCGCTGTGCTAAATTACATCGCGCAAGTGTTTCGTGTTTTCGGTTTACCTATAAGCCTTGTCGTTGTCTAGAGAAGTTGTCTCTTTGTAAATAGTATAGAAGATAGAAGATCTTCGGAAATAAGAAGAGTCCCTGACACGTTGCCGGCCTCTATTAAAAGCCCGTCGTGTCCCCTCTGTTAGGCAAAAGGCCTCCGTACCCTTTCTCTACATTTCACAATTTTGGGCGAATATGGTCCAGTTGGGGCTATTGCGTGGCTGAAGTGGCAGTGGGCAGGGCACATTGCGAGGATAACAGACAGCCGTTGGGGTGGAAAGGTCCTTGAGTGGAGGCCACGTGCAGGAGGCAGCAGCCGTGGCAAGCCTCCCACCAGGTGGACCGGACGATCTGGTGAAGGTCGCGGGAGCCCATTGGATGCGGGCGGCACAGGACCGATCTGTGTAGAGAACTTTGGGGGATGCCTATGTCCAGCTGTGGACGTCTATTGGCTGAAATGATGATGATGATGATGGGGCTATTGGAGTCGAGCGCATCCCACCATCGCCTCCAAAATTATGATGGATGATGGAGGAGGTCTTAGCCCTTCTGTGGGACAGAATATAGATAGGCTGAGACTTTATCTGTTTACAAAAATATAATACCAAAATAGGTAGTTAACTTAACTTACAAAGTATATGTTAGAGGTAACAAGAAAACTTAAGTCATGTTAAGAATGGACTTTGAAAAATTATTCTTACACACTTAAAACCATGTAAGTAAACATGCGTTGTCACGGTGCAAACAAAAGGTCAAGTTTAATGTATATTTGTCGCTTTAAAAGCGAAAACATGGTCTTTACTCATCAGTCCGATGTAACGTGGGTGTAAATGACACTTTACATACCTAAAACAAACATGGAGTAAAAGAAAACAAGTGTAAATATTCGAAAGAACTCAAGAGGAAATCGTAGTTACCTAAGTACAGTCAACTGCAAAGAGATGTGCGGGTTTCTATCTCCTAAATTTTGTTGTGGTGCCCTCACAGGGTCCATAAGTGTGTCTAATCCTACAACTATTATAAAGGCGAAAGTTTGTATGGATGTATGGATGTTTGTTACTCTTTCACGTAAAAACTACTGAATGGATTTCAATGAAACTTTACCACAATATAGCTTATACATCAGAATAACACATAGGCTACAATTTATAAAAATATATTGTGTGGATTGTCCAAAATATGATGGTAAGTGTCAATAATTAAATTAGGTATAATAAGTACCACCTCATTGTACAATGGAAAACATTATTGCTTTCCATTATTGACTATTGAGTATAAAATATCAGTACAGTGGCAGTCTCTAAACACCCGAAATAGACATCAGAATCGAAAATTAACCGCTTATTCGTGTAAAGATACCTAGGCCTTTCATATTTAAAATGTAATATTTAAAATTATGATAGCAATTACGATGAATGTCATACCGATGAGAATGATGGGTCATTAGGTGTTCATGTTAGGTTCGATTCGACCCAATCTTTGCCCGGTAATAAAATGTATGGTACTTACACAGGCACTTATTACATAGAAATCCGAGCGTTATATCTACCTACCATAGTATTATCCTCGGATCAAGATTGGTTGAAACGGGCCTTAGTCTTACAAAACGTATACCTAGAACTTTTATTAAACAAAAAATATTTACCCTAGCTTGGCATACATAACGTTTTCAAACTAATTTACCAAATCTTAAAACTATCATCGATTTGTTAAAGTGCTATCATTATGTATTGAACCCAGTTTAGTGTCAACTTTTATAAAATGAAAATTTACTTAATTTTGTTGGACAAACACATCTTTTTCTAGTTGACTGTACTTGAAATCAATAATCTAATCTAAGCATTGCAATGATTTTCTACGCCAACAAATGAACCTTGGTCTATGTAAAATACTCGAGAAATGAATTAATAGTCTTTATTGCATAAAGTTACAGAAAATAGTAGGATTAGGATCAAACAAGCGGTTCCAGAAAGCCTTGTCAGAATGCTGTAGAGTCGAGCTCATCCCACCATCGCCTCCAAAATTATGATGGATGATGGAGCAGGTCTTAGCCGCTCTGTGGGACAGAATATAGATAGGCTGTGACTTTATCTGTTTACAAAATAGAATACCAAAATAGGTAGTTAACTTTTAAAATATGTGGTAGAGGTAACAAGAAAACTTAAGTCATTGTTAAGAATGGACTTTGAAAAATTATTCTTACACACTTAAAACCATGTAAGTCAATATGCGTTGTCACGGTGCAACAAAAGGTCAAGTTTAATGTATATTTGTTGCTTTAAAAGCGAAAACATGGTCTGTACCCATCAGTCCGATGTAACGTAGGTGTAAATGACACCTTTACATACCTAAACCAACATGAAGTAAAAGAAAACAAGTGTAAATATTCGAAAGAACTTAAGAGGAAATCGTAGTTACCTAAGTACAGTCAACTACAAGAGATGTGCGGGTTCCAATCTCCTAAATTATTTATATAATACCTTATAGGGTCCATAAGTGTGTCTAAAAAATTATAATAAGTACCACCTCATTGTACAATGGAAAACATTATGTTTTCCATTATTGAGTATTGAGTATAAAAATAACAGTATAGTGGCAAGTCTCTAAACACCCGAAATAGACATCAGAATCTAAAATTAACCGCTTATTCGTAATAAAGATACTTAGGCCTTTCATATTTAATTGTAATATAAACATTATGATGGCAATTTATTACGAAGAATGTCATACCGATGAGAGAGATGGGTCATTAGGTGTTCATGTTAGGTTCGATTCGACCGATCTTTGTCCGATAATAATGTATGGTACTTATACGAGAGGCTGTCATTACATTTAAATCCGAACGATATATCGCCTATAATAGATTAATCCTCGGATCAAGATTGGTTAAAACGGGCCTTAGTCTTACAAAACGTATAAGAACTTTTATTAAACAAAAAATATTTACCCTTGCTTGCATAACGTTTTCAAACTAATTTACCAAATCTTAAACTATCATCTGAAAACTATCGACTGTTCGACCTTCGTTAACTTGGCGAGAGGATAAACTAGGTTCAATACGTTTAGATATGTTATGGACCTGCCGCAACAAAAACAAAAGACATTTAGTCTTTGAAATTACTTTTTGCTATTAGGTAACTTGAAGTAATTCGATTACTTGTTTACTTATAGTCGGTACTGTAACCACAAAATAATTACACACAGAAGTTAGACTTTGACCTGATTTTGAATTTAGAAGAGTTCGTTGACATGTTAAGGTTGTTGCCCGGCATGAGTACATAATCGCGCGGCCTCTACCATAGACCTCGACAGTTTGACAATCTTATGTTATAAGTTAGGATTAATGTGGTCGAAAAGGCGTTTTTGCCCGTTAGTGCGCATGCGTGAGTACATGACATATTTATAGCTCTTAGGGCAGTCAGCCTTCTGTGTCAATGTTTTGTGCTATAACGATGGCAAACTCCTTCGGTTCTGTTACGCTATGACATGAATGGGCCGGCTACACCAGACGGGTACCACAGACTCACAGAATGAGCACCTGCTCTGTGTTTGGCCTAGAACAATTTGAAGTCAAAGCGAATCTATCATACTAATATATAAATGGGTAAGTGTGTCTGTCTGTATGTTTGTCTTTCTTTCACGGCAAATCGGAGAAACGACGAATTGACGTGATTTATAAGTAGAGATAGTTGAAGGGATGGAGAGTAACATAGGCTACTTTTTGCTCCTTTTAACTCCCCATTTTAGAGAAATTTGGGGCGCAAGCGAATTCGCGGGCAAAAGCTATGATGTAATAATGCACTTACTTATCCCCTTAAAAAAAACTTAGATAAACGTTTTGCAAAAACAATTTAAAGGGATAATCAACTAAGTTTACATAATTATATTACTTTAATTTGTGTTAAGTTTACGTAAAATACTCGGGCAAAACAACATCATGATAGTCAATGCATCATCTAAACCATGGAAGCCTTTATCGCGCCAATCAATAGATGTTCCTTTGAAAGCAACAATGGGGCTGAAAGCCAAAGATGGCCCCATGTTACTACCCCAATAAAGTGTAACCATGACGCGTAGTTTTATGGTGGTTGTCTTGAACTAATGTTCAGTAGTACGATAAGATCAGAGATACTGGTGGGTGCGAGATCCTCTACCGTTGGAATAATGGGGTAAGGATTTTTTTCACTTAGGCTTGGAAAGGGAAACAGGATCACCAGATGGTAAGTAATCGCCGCCACCTATATAAAATACTAGTGGCCCGCTCTCACTTCGCTTCGGACGTTATTCACAAATGAACCAATAGATGGCGCTGTGCTAAATTACATCGCGCAAGTGTTTCGTGTTTCGGTTTACCTATAAGCCTTGTCGTTGTCTAGAGAAGTTGTCTCTTTGTAAATAGTATAGAAGATAGAAGATCTTCGGAAATAAGAAGAGTCCCTGACACGTTGCCGGCCTCTATTAAAAGCCCGTCGTGTCCCTCTGTTAGGCAAAGGCCTCCGTACCCTTTCTCTACATTTCACAATTTTTGGGCGAATATGGTCCAGTTGGGGCTATTGCGTGCTGAAGTGGCAGTGGGCAGGGCACATTGCGAGGATAACAGACAGCCGTTGGGGTGGAAAGGTCCTTGAGTGGAGGCCACGTGCAGGAGGCAGCAGCCGTGGCAAGCCTCCCACCAGGTGGACCGACGATCTGGTGAAGGTCGCGGGAGCCCATTGGATGCTGGTGGCACAGGACCGTTCTATGTGGAGAACTTTGGGGGAGGCCTATGTCCAGCAGTGGACGTCTATTGGCTGAAATGATGATGATGATGATGGGGCTATTGGAGTCGAGCTCATCCCACCATCGCCTCCAAAATTATGATAGATGATGGAGGAGGTCTTAGCCCTTCTGTGGGACAGAATTTAGATAGGCTGAGACTTTATCTGTTTACAAAAATATTATACCAAAATAGGTAGTTAACTTACAAAGTATATGTTAGAGGTAACAAGAAAACTTAAGTCATTGTTAAGAATGGACTTTTGAAAAATTATTCTTACACACTTAAACCATGTAAGTAAACATGCGTTGTCACGGTGCAAACAAAAGGTCAAGTTTAATGTATATTTGTCGCTTTTAAAAGCGGAAAACATGGTCTTTACTCATCAGTCCGATGTAACGTGGGTGTAATGACACTTTACATACCTAAAACAAACATGGAGTAAAAGAAAACAAGTGTAAATATTCGAAAGAACTCAAGAGGAAATCGTAGTTACCTAAGTACAGTCAACTACAAAGAGATGTGCGGGTTTCTATCTCCTAAATTTTGTTGTGGTGCCCTCACAGGGTCCATAAGTGTGTCTAATCCTACAACTATTATAAAGGCGAAAGTTTGTATGGATGTATGGATGTTTGTTACTCTTTCACGTAAAAACTACTGAATGGATTTCAATGAAACTTTACCACAATATAGCTTATACATCAGAATAACACATAGGCTACAATTTATAAAAATATATTGTGTGGATTGTCCAAAATATGATGGTAAGTGTCAATAATTAAATTAGGTATAATAAGTACCACCTCATTGTACAATGGAAAACATTATTGCTTTCCATTATTGACTATTGAGTATAAAAATATCAGTACAGTGGCAGTCTCTAAACACCCGAAATAGACATCAGAATCGAAAATTAACCGCTTATTCGTGTAAAGATACCTAGGCCTTTCATATTTAAAATGTAATATTTAAAAATTATGATAGCAATTACGATGAATGTCATACCGATGAGAATGATGGGTCATTAGGTGTTCATGTTAGGTTCGATTCGACCAATCTTTGCCCGGTAATAAATGTATGGTACTTACACAGGCACTTATTACATAGAAATCCGAGCGTTATATCTACCTACCATAGTATCAACTACCTATATCCTCGGATCAAGATTGGTTAAAACGGGCCTTAGTCTTACAAAACGTATAAGAACTTTTATTAAACAAAAAATATTTACCCTAGCTTGCATAACGTTTTCAAACTAATTTACCAAATCTTAAACTATCATCGATTTGTTTAAAGTGCTATCATTATGTATTGAACCCAGTTTAGTGTCAACTTTTATAAAATGAAAATTTACTTAATTTTGTTGGACAAACACATCTTTTTCTAGTTGACTGTACTTGAAATCAATAATCTAATCTAAGCATTGCATGATTTTCTACGCCAACAAATGAACCTTGGTCTATGTAAAATACTCGAGAAATGAATTAATAGTCTTTATTGCATAAAGTTACAGAAAATAGTAGGATTAGGATCAAACAAGCGGTTCCAGAAAGCCTTGTCAGAATGCTGTAGAGTCGAGCTCATCCCACCATCGCCTCCAAAATTATGATGGATGATGGAGCAGGTCTTAGCCGCTCTGTGGACAGAATATAGATAGGCTGTGACTTTATCTGTTTACAAAAATAGAATACCAAAATAGGTAGTTAACTTTTAAAATATGTGGTAGAGGTAACAAGAAAAACTTAAGTCATTGTTAAGAATGGACTTTGAAAAATTATTCTTACACACTTAAAACCATGTAAGTCAATATGCGTTGTCACGGTGCAAACAAAAGGTCAAGTTTAATGTATATTTGTTGCTTTAAAGCGAAAACATGGTCTGTACCCATCAGTCCGATGTAACGTAGGTGTAAATGACACTTTACATACCTAAAACAAACATGAAGTAAAAGAAAACAAGTGTAAATATTCGAAAGAAACTTAAGAGGAAATCGTAGTTACCTAAGTACAGTCAACTACAAAGAGATGTGCGGGTTCC
This sequence comes from Cnaphalocrocis medinalis, assembly GCA_014851415.1. Classification (NCBI taxonomy): domain Eukaryota; kingdom Metazoa; phylum Arthropoda; class Insecta; order Lepidoptera; family Crambidae; genus Cnaphalocrocis; species Cnaphalocrocis medinalis. The sequence goes on from CM026295.1 coordinate 727,000, forward strand.
AATCTCCTAAATTATTTATATAATACCTTATAGGGTCCATAAGTGTGTCTAAAAAATTATAATAAGTACCACCTCATTGTACAATGGAAAACATTATTGTTTTCCATTATTGAGTATTGAGTATAAAAATAACAGTATAGTGGCAGTCTCTAAACACCCGAAATAGACATCAGAATCTAAATTAACCGCTTATTCGTATAAAGATACTTAGGCCTTTCATATTTAAATTGTAATATAAACATTATGATGGCAATTTATTACGAAGAATGTCATACCGATGAGAGAGATGGGTCATTAGGTGTTCATGTTAGGTTCGATTCGACCGATCTTTGTCCGATAATAAATGTATGGTACTTATACGAGAGGCTGTCATTTACATTTAAATCCGAACGATATATCTGCCTATCATAGATTAATCCTCGGATCAAGATTGGTTAAAACGGGCCTTAGTCTTACAAAACGTATAAGAACTTTTATTAAACAAAAAATATTTACCCTTGCTTGCATAACGTTTTCAAACTAATTTACCAAATCTTAAACTATCATCTGAAAACTATCGACTGTTCGACCTTCGTTAACTTGGCGAGAGGATAAACTAGGTTCAATACGTTTAGATATGTTATGGACCTGTCCGCAACAAAAACAAAAGACATTTAGTCTTTGAAATTACTTTTTGCTATTAGGTAACTTGAAGTAATTCGATTACTTGTTTACTTATAGTCGGTACTGTAACCACAAAATAATTACACACAGAAGTTAGACTTTGACCTGATTTTGAATTTAGAAGAGTTCGTTGACATATGTTAAGGTTGTTGCCCGGCATGAGTACATAATCGCGCGGCCTCTACCATAGACCTCGACAGTTTGACAATCTTATGTTATAAGTTAGGATTAATGTGGTCGAAAAGGCGTTTTTGCCCGTTAGTGCGCATGCGTGAGTACATGACATATTTATAGCTCTTAGTGGGCAGTCAGCCTTCTGTGTCAATATGTATTTTGTGCTATAACGATGGCAAACTCCTTCGGTTCTGTTACGCTATGACATGAATGGGCCGGCTACACCAGACGGGTACCACAGACTCACAGAATGAGCACCTGCTCTGTGTTTGGCCTAGAACAATTTGGAAGTCAAAGCGAATCTATCCATACTAATATTATAAATGGGTAAGTGTGTCTGTCTGTATGTTTGTCTTTCTTTCACGGCAAATCGGAGAAACGAATTGACGTGATTTATAAGTAGAGATAGTTGAAGGGATGGAGAGTAACATAGGCTACTTTTTGCTCCTTTTAACTCCCCATTTTAGAGAAATTTGGGGCGCAAGCGAATTCGCGGGCAAAAGCTATGATGTAATAAATGCACTTACTTATTCCCCTTAAAAAAAACTTAGATAAACGTTTTGCAAAAACAATTTAAAGGGATAATCAACTAAGTTTACATAATTATATTTACTTTAATTTGTGTTAAGTTTACGTAAAATACTCGGGCAAAACAACATCATGATAGTCAATGCATCATCTAAACCATGGAAGCCTTTATCGCGCCAATCAATAGATGTTCCTTTGAAAGCAACAATGGGGCTGAAAGCCAAAGATGGCCCATGTTACTACCCCAATTAAAGTGTAACCATGACGCGTAGTTTTATGGTGGTTGTCTTGAACTAATGTTCAGTAGTACGATAAGATCAGAGATACTGGTGGGTGCGAGATCCTCTACCGTTGGAATAATGGGGTAAAGATTTTTTTCCACTTAGGCTTGGAAAGGGAAACAGGATCACCAGATGGTAAGTAATCGCCGCCACCCTATATAAAATACTAGTGGCCCGCTCTCACTTCGCTTCGGGACGTTATTCACAAATGAACCAATAGATGGCGCTGTGCTAAATTACATCGCGCAAGTGTTTCGTGTTTTCGGTTTACCTATAAGCCTTGTCGTTGTCTAGAGAAGTTGTCTCTTTGTAAATAGTATAGAAGATAGAAGATCTTCGGAAATAAGAAGAGTCCCTGACACGTTGCCGGCCTCTATTAAAAGCCCGTCGTGTCCCTCTGTTAGGCAAAAGGCCTCCGTACCCTTTCTCTACATTTCACAATTTTGGGCGAATATGGTCCAGTTGGGGCTATTGCGTGGCTGAAGTGGCAGTGGGCAGGGCACATTGCGAGGATAACAGACAGCCGTTGGGGTGGAAAGGTCCTTGAGTGGAGGCCACGTGCAGGAGGCAGCAGCCGTGGCAAGCCTCCCACCAGGTGGACCGACGATCTGGTGAAGGTCGCGGGAGCCCATTGGATGCTGGTGGCACAGGACCGTTCTATGTGGAGAACTTTGGGGGAGGCCTATGTCCAGCAGTGGACGTCTATTGGCTGAAATGATGATGATGATGATGGGGCTATTGGAGTCGAGCTCATCCCACCATCGCCTCCAAAATTATGATAGATGATGGAGGAGGTCTTAGCCCTTCTGTGGGACAGAATTTAGATAGGCTGAGACTTTATCTGTTTACAAAAATATTATACCAAAATAGGTAGTTAACTTACAAAGTATATGTTAGAGGTAACAAGAAAACTTAAGTCATTGTTAAGAATGGACTTTGAAAAATTATTCTTACACACTTAAAACCATGTAAGTAAACATGCGTTGTCACGGTGCAAACAAAAGGTCAAGTTTAATGTATATTTGTCGCTTTAAAAGCGAAAACATGGTCTTTACTCATCAGTCCGATGTAACGTGGGTGTAAATGACACTTTACATACCTAAAACAAACATGGAGTAAAAGAAAACAAGTGTAAATATTCGAAAGAACTCAAGAGGAAATCGTAGTTACCTAAGTACAGTCAACTACAAAGAGATGTGCGGGTTTCTATCTCCTAAATTTTGTTGTGGTGCCCTCACAGGGTCCATAAGTGTGTCTAATCCTACAACTATTATAAAGGCGAAAGTTTGTATGGATGTATGGATGTTTGTTACTCTTTCACGTAAAAACTACTGAATGGATTTCAATGAAACTTTACCACATATAGCTTATACATCAGAATAAACACATAGGCTACAATTTATAAAAATATATTGTGTGGATTGTCCAAAATATGATGGTAAGTGTCAATAATTAAATTAGGTATAATAAGTACCACCTCATTGTACAATGGGAAAACATTATTGCTTTCCATTATTGACTATTGAGTATAAAAATATCAGTACAGTGGCAGTCTCTAAACACCCGAAATAGACATCAGAATCGAAAATTAACCGCTTATTCGTGTAAAGATACCTAGGCCTTTCATATTTAAAATGTAATATTTAAAAATTATGATGGCAATTACGATGAATGTCATACCGATGAGAATGATGGGTCATTAGGTGTTCATGTTAGGTTCGATTCGACCAATCTTTGCCCGGTAATAAATGTATGGTACTTACACAGGCACTTATTACATAGAAATCCGAGCGTTATATCTACCTACCATAGTATCAACTACCTATATCCTCGGATCAAGATTGGTTGAAAACGGGCCTTAGTCTTACAAAACGTATAAGAACTTTTATTAAACAAAAAATATTTACCCTAGCTTGCATACATAACGTTTTCAAACTAATTTACCAAATCTTAAACTATCATCGATTTGTTTAAAGTGCTATCATTATGTATTGAACCCAGTTTAGTGTCAACTTTTATAAAATGAAAATTTACTTAATTTTGTTGGACAAACACATCTTTTTCTAGTTGACTGTACTTGAAATCAATAATCTAAACATTGCATGATTTTCTACGCCAACAAATGAACCTTGGTCTATGTAAAATACTCGAGAAATGAATTAATAGTCTTTATTGCATAAAGTTACAGAAAATAGTAGGATTAGGATCAAACAAGCGGTTCCAGAAAGCCTTGTCAGAATGCTATAGTGTTAAAAATGTCTGCGATAATCTACAATTTGTAATTCCTCTATTGCCTGATACCCGTAACACAAATAAATGCTTAGTTACTTAGGCCCAATTTGACAAATATTTATGGCGCTACGAATCTTATATCCTAGTATGACAGCGTTATTATAAGATAGATCTATTCTGGGATAAAGATGATATATGAGTAGTCTCCAGGAAATCTTCAGCAGTGATTTTAACTGTGGGAGAGCCACGCTTCGGCATGAATGGGCCGGCTCGACCGGAGTGATACCACTGCCTCACAGAAAACCGGCGTGAAGCAGCCCCAGTACTGTGTTTCGTCGAGTGAGTGAGGGTACCGGAGGCCAGTGTTGGGCAAAATGTAATCTAACTACTGATTACTAACTACGATTACATTAAGTAGTTAGTAATCATGATTACTAACTACTTAATGTAATCGTAAAAAGTAGTTAAACTTTATGATTACTAACTACAAATTGTAGTTGCAATCACGATTACATGATTACTTTTTTTGACTACTTTTTCCTTCCTTGAATGTTTGGTTTCGCGGATCGCTCATGCATGTATCTGTTACTGTAAAAGCTCGAACTACTGTAAATCCTAAGATTTACCAACATGAGTTGGTAAATGTAAGTAATTCTGAAAATAAGAGAAGTTCAAGATTTTTTGGCCGGTCACTGTTCAAATCTAATCTAACCAATGTTTTTGTGATTAACCAGACAGACACACAGATGACTCACAGACAGACAGACTGGCAGACTAACAGCCTGAAAGACTGACAGACTGACTGACGGACAGACAGACAGACAGACAGACGGACAGACGGACAGACTGACAGACTGACAGACTGACAGACTGACAGACTGACAGACTGACAGACAGACAGACAGGCAGACAGACAGACCGACAGACAGACAGACAGACAGACAGGACAGACAGACAGACGACAGACAGACAGACAGGACAGACAGACAGACAGAAGACAGACAGACAGACAGACAGACAGACAGACAGACAGACAGACACAGACAGACAGACAGACAGACAGACAGAACAGACAGACAGACAGACAGACAGACAGACAGACAGACAGGCAGACAGACAGACAGATAGGCAGACAGGCAGACAGACAGACAGACAGACAGACAGACAGGCAGACAGACAGATAGGCAGACAGACAGACAGACAGACAGACAGATAGGCAGATAGGCAGACAGATAGACAGACAGACAGACAGACAGGCAGACAGACACACTTTACCATTTATAATATTAGGATGTATACGTCTACAAATTATTTCACAATATTAGTCTTCAATCCTTGAAATAAACAAACTTCATTGAAACGATCGGATTTTTTTATGTACAGAATACCTATTTTATGACATTATGTGTCGGTATATAGGTAATATTCGACGAAATGTAAGTTCGTAGAACATAAACAATCAGTAGGTAATCAAGTAATCATAACTACTTGATTACAGTAATCAGATTAACAACTACTTCATGTAGTTTGATTACATGTAGTTAACTACATGTAGTTATGATTACATGTAGTTAACTACTTTAAATCGTAGTTATTAATCTGATTACTAAAATATAGTTAACTACGCCCTACACTGTACCGGAGGCCCACCTGGGGGAAGGGGATAAACGGTTGGCGGCGCACTTGTAACTCCACTGGTGTTGCAGGTGTCCATGGGCGGCGGCAGTTGCTTACCATCAGGTGATCCGCCTGCTCGTCTGCCACCTATCACATAAAAAAAAAAAAATAAGACGAAGTTAGTAATTTCTAGAAGAGCTTAGCTTAGAAAATTGGCCGACTTCAACCCCCACACCCAAAATGGGTACTTACTTACTTACACTTGACGTTTGAATGTGGTATAGTCCGTCAGTACAAAGAAGAAAATTGGTCGAATCGGGCCTTAGTACGGAAGTTACTTATTATGCCCAGAGTTGGCAGACTCCGAACCGTATTTCTCGTACCAGGGATGCCAAAAAACTCCTACGTCTGGCAACCCTGATTTAGTCTTGAAAATCCTATGACACATCTATGATTTTGGTTGTTAAAGGTCACCTGAGCGATATTCCTATACAGGGTGTATCTGTGAACATTTACATCCCTTTAACCACGTGTTCTGCCAACCATTCTAAACAAATTTTGTTATATTACTTATAAAAAATCGCAAAAAAAAATTTCATCTTTCCATACAAAGTCGGTCACGTGACTTGGTCATTTTGTATGGGGAGTTGAACATTTTATCGAAGAATTTAGAAAAGTTGTTGAACAAATATTGTTCAGAATGGTTGATACAACACGTGGTTAAAGGGATGTATGTTTACAGATACACCCGGTATATTCCTATATTCGGAGCGATATTAGCGATTGTATCTTATGGAACGCAATAAATTATTGAGTATTCTTGTACGCGTTCTATGGTAGGGGTAAAGTAAAGGTCGAATAGATAAGGGTGGCTAACCTTGACGCTTCAGATTATGTAACAGTTCCGCAGTTAACAGCTGTTCAGGCGTATTAAGTAAGCAGTTAATTACGCCTTCTGTTCAGCTTTGCTGGCGATACGAAGTTAGGTTAAGATTTTTATCACAGTTCAAAAATAGTACCTATCAAGATAATACCTAGGTCCTAGGTATAAGAATATTTCTTGAAACGTCGTACCTTGGCCGTCTGTTCGGTTGCTTTGGAGCTCTAGATACGGCTTTAAGTGTCCAGGATTTGATGATAAGTTTAAATCAGTGTCTCTCTGTCTGTATGTTTGTCTCTCTTTGACGGCAAAACGGAGCGACGAATTGACGTGATTTTTTAAGTGGAGATAGTTGAAAGGATGGAGAGTAACATAGGTAGGTTACTTTTTGCCCCTTTCCGACCCCCCATTTTAGAGAAGTGGGGGGGCGAGCGAAGCCACGGGCAAAAGCTAGTAAGACAAATGTAGAAGTTTGGGGCCAACAGACGAAGAATTACTAGGTATCATAAAATATTAAGCTCAAACGGTCGCTATGGTAAAATTGCCAATAACCCCAAATTATTACAGTTAATAGCCCCATAAAGGCACCAAAACTTAGTAGACGTGTTGATTGAGCAAATATAAAACAGAAGGTAAAGTCGGAATAATGCTATGTGATAGGTACTACAATTTTCACATTTGGTCATCATTGACATATTAATAAAAAAATGTGTCGTGTAAATATAATTTATAGTTGCTGGCATATGACTAGTTTTAAAGGATTTTTAATGTACCTATGGTGTTTATTTTCTAAGTGCTGTGTACATAGCAACCTAAAGCAAATATTATTTTTTTATTGATTCAAATCAAAACAAATCAAAATGTCTTTATTCAATTTAAGTCCTTTACAGAACATTTATGAATGTCAAATTTATAATCTACCGCTGATTCGGAAGGTCAATTTCTACCGAGAAGAATCAGCAAGAAACTCAGTAGAATCTTTTCGAATTTGGTTGATCAGCTTGTACCGAGAAATGGTAACCACATTGAATTATGCGTGTACCCAAAGTAGAGCGTTGTTCCTACATTCAACTCTGTGTATTTGACTCACGTTTAGTGTTTAACAGGGTACAATGTCAAGGTGACGAGTTGGACTGCTATGCAACACTTAGGCTATGAGGCGGAGGCACGCAAGAAGCCACAGTCAATCTCATAGGTACATGAGTATAGTTCGCGCCATCCACGAAGACGCGGTTACTTATTTTCAACCATATTAGCTTTCTTGTAATATCTCATGATTTGTTTATTTGTCGCAGGTTGCAATATACTAATCTACCTTAAACCTTAAAGTGTGCATGGTTTACATTTAGAAATGTTTGCTTTAAGTAATATATCCTACTACTATTATAAAGGCGAAAGTTTGTATGGATGTATAGATGTATGGATGTATGGATGTTTGTTACTCTTTCACGTAAAAACTACTGCAATGGATTTGAATGAAACTTTACCACAATATAGCTTATACATCAGAATAACACATAGGCTACAATTTATAAAAATATATTGTGTGGATTGTCCAAAATATGACGGTAAGTGTCAATAATTAACTCCACGCGTACGAAGTCGCGGGCGGCCGCTAGTGCTCAGATAAAGATTTAAGGTAGTTTTAGGAGCCTAAAACTACCTTAAATCTTTATCTAAGTCCTTGAGGGCCCAATGTATTTTTTTCATCCTGTACAGACATAGACAAAAAAGAAATATGACCACAGATTCATGAAGTAAGGTGGTATAGGTAAGTAAGAAAATACTTAAACGTGAATATTGACAAATATTTTTCATAAATATGAACAAGGGGAATTAAATTGGTTACAGTACCTACATCATACTAAGTAATCATGTTGTGTTATGTGTTGTTGTTGAAGAAATGTACCTAATAGCTGAAAAAATAGGCTAAAATCGAGTCGATACTACACAAATCCCAAGCTTTATCAACGTCCTCGAAACACGAACCTAGTAAATATCTATTTTTGTGTCTATACTAGTCTTGTAATTAATTCCTAATTACTTCTACGTCGATACTAATCTTCCTAACCTTCGGATAAAGGAAAGTCAATATTTTCTTCCTGCAATCAACTCTTTGTTTTAAGCGGAATATTAATTGCTGCTCCTCACGTACTTTTTGCGAGACCCCAAGGTTTTCGACGAGGAAATAAAGTCTTACTCATCATAGTGTAGTCGACATGCAAGACCGAGAAGTGTTGATAGTATTGAGAGTATTGATATATTGAGCCTGCTCTCAATGCATACAAAACAGTATTAATAAATTACACACATTTATCAGTTACACAGTTTTTCAATCCTACCTGATTGATAGATAGATAGATAACGTTTATTGGCCACAAAAACCAAAGCAAAAATAAATAGGTAGGTTTAAATAACATTAACACCAAAACACAGATGAGAATTTCAGAATTTTGAATACTTATATCAAAGTGCGAAATTATTTATTCTTTACCTATAGCCTTTAAGGTTAGGTTAGAGTAAGAGAAAATTTAGCCCAATAATAGCATCAAGATTATTTTGACATTCCTTTTAAATCTCTTTCCAGAAAGAGTCTTGCACCTTCTAGTCAGTCAGTCTTCTATTATACCTACTATAAGGAGCACGAATCTTCGAACTCGGTCTTGTTTTTTTATAATATTTATAAAAAGGTAAATTCTAAACAGGTAGACAACGATGAGCGAAACACTTGTGCGATGTAATCGACGCCCAGCGCCGTCTATTGGTACAGTATGAAACTAATCCCCAAACGAAGTGAGGGTGGGTCACTAGTCTGTCTATAATAAGGAAGTCTTGACATAGTTTTTACAAGTTAACCCTGCAAGACTAGTATTGATTTCGGGCATCACTAACCACTCATCTTTGAGGGCCGTATTGTTCCCTTCAAGGCGTTGGCAGCGGTCCCGGGTTCGAAGCCGACACGCTATGCGGTGCGCAAAAACATTTTATGCAATAAAACAATGACAACTTATTAGCTGTCAAAAGTTATAAACATTATTGGTTGGGTCTGTGGTGTTAATGTATGGATAGGTCAAAGCTATTACTTACAGAAATGAAACAAACTTTTATACCTATTAAAAAGCAGATTTAACCCAAAAGGCACAAGTAAAAGTACAAGACCGCCAACTTCCATACAGACATTACATTAGTACCTATGGATAAGCATTTTATACTAACGTGTTAAATACATTTTCTTTTATCAGAAATTAAAGAAAAAACAATTAATTAAATCTTCTATACTATTTATAAAGAGATAACTTCTATAGACAACGACAAGGCTTATAGGTAAACCGAAAACACGAAACGCTTGCGCGATGTATTTGAGCACAGCGCCGTCTATTGGTTCATTTCTGAATTACGGTCCCGAAGCGAAGTGAGGGCGGGCCACTAGTAAGTTATACATAAGTAAAATACTTTTATCAAAATTTAAATCCATTTATGAGCGCCCTCGGAATGTCCATGTTAGGATTTTGTCAATAACCAATATCTAAATATGATAACTGATAATCACTTTTATTCCTAACATTGTAATGATAAAATTAGATGTCAAAAGAAATAAAATGGTGACTGCCGTATTGCCAGTTTTCTGCAGAGCAATGTCTAAAAAAGCGAAACATCATAACAGAAAAGCATTTTTTTTCTATCGACCGGTAGTTTTATTTTATTTTTGGAGCACCTCCAAACATTTCTGCTAATGTCAAGTGTGAATTGAAATAACGGTGTCAATGTTGGTTGCGTTTAGCGTTAACTTAAAACTTAAAACGGGTATTCCGTTAAAAAGTTTCAATATCTTCACGAATTGTGGGTCCACATAGAAGTTACTTGATACTACACCTTTACAGCCTCCATCGGTAAACATTTATATCCTTTAAACACTTGTTCTTCTAGTCATTTTGAAAAACATTTGTTCAAACAATTTTGGAAAACCGCATAAAAAAATTACATCTCACACAAAGTCTCGTGTCCTAGTCAATTTGTATATGGAGTCGATAAAATTTTCGACGAATTTCCAAAAGTCGTAGTTCAGAATGGTTGCCCGAACAGGCGAAACACTTGCACGATTCAATCTAGTGCCAGCGCCATCTGTTGGTATAATTTGAAAATATATATTCCTCAACGAAATGAAGGCACCCCAATAATATATATACGCTATAAGCTCCTGCAATGCGTACCTCGACTCTTATGCCAGGACTAAAGGTTCATATTTGAATGAGGTTGTATACTTAGTGGACGTGACTGTATGTACAGTGGCCAGCACATCAAGTTACAACAATCTGTCAAATTTCCTCAGTTGATATTGAACCAAACACGTTTGACATAAAAGTGAGGTTCGATTGAAGAAATTCGACAGATTATAGTAACTTGATGTGCTGGCCACCGTACATGCGTGTTGTTTACTCAGCACAATAATACTTATGTGCGTGCGCTCTACTTAGCCCAGGCCTTGGATCTGGAAAGGTATCGCCCACACGTGCGAACAGGTACACAACTAATTGTAACTGTCGTTAATATTAATAACAATGCTGTTTAACTATGTGACTTTGGAAATTGTTTCAAATATGTTCATAGAAGAAACAATACGGAAATTGTCATAAGTACAACAATGTTTCCTATACAATAGCATAATAATTGGAACTAATGTCAGTAGGACTAGGACCCGGGGGGCAATTCTTGTGCAATTGTACAGTCGAGTTCAAAAATATGTATACACTTTAGGACCTTGTCACAGTACATATGTATAAGAAAATGACTTCCACTTTCTTATAAATATGTATTGTGACAAGGTCCTAAAGTGTATACATATTTTTGAACTCGACTGTATGTCGGTGACATGATTACATTACTCACTCGCATAAAAAATGCTTCCAGCGGTTGGTAAATCTGACATAGCTTCAATATCATGATACCAGGATGCCAGATTCATCATCATCAACATTTCAGCCAATAGACGTCTACAGCTGGACATAGGCCTCCCCAAAGTTCTCCACACAGATCGGTCATCCGCGACCCTCACTAGATCGTCTGTCAACCTGGTGGGAGGCCTGCCACGGCTGCGGCCGCCACTCAAGGACCTTTCCACCCCAACGGCCGTCTGTTCTCCTCGCAATTGCCACTTGAGCCACACAAATTTCAGATTCACCTACGATGGAATTCTACAAAATATGTTGCCTAATCATAAACGTGCACGGTAAGTTAACGTTGTGAATTCTTCGAAATGTTCGTTTTTTTTTATGTTATAGGTAGCAGACGAGCAGGCGGATCACCTGATGGTAAGCAATTGCCGCCGCTCATGGACACTTGCAACACCAGTGGAGTTACAAGTGCGCTGCCAACCTTTTATCCCCTTCCCCCCGGGAGGGCCTCCGGTACCCTCACTCACTCGGTGAAACACAGCACAGGGGCTGCTTCACGCCGGTTTTCTGTGAGGCAGTGGTATCACTCCGGTCGAGCCGGCCCATTCATGCCGAAGCGTGGCTCACCCACATTCTCTGTGAGGCAGTGGTATCACTCCGGTCGAGCCGGCCCATTCATGCCGAGGCGTGGCTCTGCGTTCAAAAAGCCGGCGACGCATTTCTGATGTCTCAGGTGTCGCATAACTATGTTCATGGGCGGCGGTGATCACTTAACATCCGATAGATAAATAGATAGATATTATTTTTTTCACAGAAATAGAATATACGAGTGAAACAACAGCGATAAACAGTACAATAAGGCGGTCTTATCGCTTGTAGCTTGTAGTTGTTGTTGTTTGCATAAGGTGAGCCGTTTGCTCGTTTGTTCGCTTTAACGTCGTAAGACCCAAAAGCCTCATACAATGCAAAACAATTGATTTTTCTATTGTGTCTGCTGTCTGGGCCTTACGACGATAATGTAAAAAAAACCGTTTATCGATCGATAGTGCGCAGCTGTTCAATAAAGTATTGAGTATAGGCATTTATCAACGTATGCGGCACGTGATACAGCGGAAGCTGCGCGCGCGCAGGTCTCGGCTTTCATTTCTGCGAAGCGCCCGCGGCGCGCGGCGAGACGCGGAGGCTGGCTCGCCTCAGCACAGATAGTTTCCACTGTATGGGCGAGAACGATAAACTATAGAATAGAATAGAAGTCCTTGTTTTATTTTTTTTTATGAATAGTTGGCAGACAAGCCGACGGATCACCGCCGCCCTTGGACACCTGCAACACCAGTGGTGTCACAAGTGCGCTACTTACCTTTTTACCCCCTTCCCCTGTATTTGGCCTCCGATACCCTTACTCACTCAGCGATACACAGCGCATGCACTGCTTCACGCCGGTTTTCTGTGAGGTGATATTAGCCCGCCCATTCATGCCGAATGGTTATTTCAACTCATACAAAGTCATATACTTACTTAGTTATGATTGTCACTTAATTATTATTTATCATAATTTGTCCGCAAATATGACATAGTGCCAATAACATTAACAAGTTCAAAAGATTTATAGACATTATATTTTGATTTCTATTATTTTGATCAGATTCAAATACCGACAGTCAAACCTGCGCGAAAACATGGTCAGGATGGTGTGGTTATAACTTCTTCTTTTTTTTTAAATTGGCCTGTACTGTGTTCAGGAGATATTGCCAATGTAAAGTGATGCTACTTTTAGCAATAATAGACATAATAGTTACTTGTCGCGTATTTTATATATTGTATTGCATCTTCAATTTATTTTCTGCAATTTATTTTTATCTAAGTCTGTAATGTTTTGTTTTCTTAAAAAATATTGTATTTTCGCCACAATCAGTGGAAATAGGTTGGCGGCGTTAGTTTCATTCGTATAGCCCCTTAAAGAGACACGTCCATTTTACATAGCAGAAATTAGTAAATGTAATATTAAGACTTGTGAAGAAAAGTCTAAAACCGTTTACCGTAAGACACTGCGCCCGCGCACAAGAAAGTGAAAGGGCGCGAGATCCACCGGCGGGCGGGGCCTTTGATCGCGGATGGACGCGTGTGAACCTGCGCGACCCGCTCGTGTTTACATAGTACACGGTAAACGGGGAAACTTGAAGCTTAGTGTCTAGTGACGTAGTAATAGAAATAGAAATAGAAAAATCTTTTTTTTTTTATAGCCTGTATTGTGTTCATGACACATTTAATTTTGCCAATGTCAAGTGTAGTGTGATAAAGTGTAGTCAACAGTCGAAGTCAGTCGAAGTCACAGTCACTCAATAAAACGCCGGTGTTTAGCGTTTTAATGTCCTAAGGATTCTGTGGAGACTATTTTTAACAAAACCGTAGGTTTTAAGACTCTATTAGGTCAAAGCAAATTGTTCACGTGACAACTCACTCGACACCAATAGCAGTGTTAAAAACGACACAATTCAATGATTCTTATATTAATATCACCCTGCGGCACTTCACTGCACAAAGTAACACCAAATTTGTACACTAAAAACCACTAGATACTAATTAAAATCTTTGGATTGCATCAGCCGATGCGGCTTGTTTCACAGTTACCCACAGAATCGAAAAAATCTTTATTTAAGTTAGGTCCATACAGAACACTTATGAATGTCAAAACATAATATAATCTACCTAGTAGAAGTAGTGACTTTAGTGACGGACGGCCTCGATGGGTGTAGTGACTAAGGGGTTCGCCCGAAGCGCGAAAGGTCCCGGGTTCAATTCCCGGTCAAGTCAGTTTAGGAAATTACATTTTCTAAGTTGTGTTGGCTCTGGGTGTTTCTGGGTTGACGACCCCAGTTAATTATCGTCACTGGTACTCATAGTAACAGGGTTTGTCCTAGTTTGAGACCAGGTTGATTGTGATTGTTTGGCGCATTTATTTATTTATTACTTTATAGTTTTATCGCTCCTCGAACCGTATAAGACCTACGCTTCGGAATGAATGGGCCGTCTCGACCGAAGTGATACCACGGCCTCACAGAAGACTGGCGTGAAGCAGCACGTGCGCTGTATTTCGTCGAGTGAGTGAGGGTACTGGAAGAGCACATTGGGGGGAAAGGCGTCAAAGGTTGGCAGCGCATTTGTGACTCTACTGGTAATGCAGGTGTCTATGGATGGTAGCAATCACTTACCTTCAGGTGACTCGTTTGCTACCTATCATATTAAAAAAAGAACTAAACGGCACCTTAAAAGAAGCTGATGAGCAATCTCATCTCTGATGAGCAATGTGATTGGTAATTTTTTACAAGTCTCCGCTCAAATTTATTTTTAACTTAAGCTTTATTACACCTCCTAATTGATACTGTAACTCTGTTAATTAATAAGTTACTGGTTACCCAAGACAGGCTGTGCCTAGTTTGGGATCCCCTGCTTACTTCAACATTTGTACTAGACAATTATTTAGATATTAATTTCATAATATATGTATGTACCTAATTCTTTGCTAATCTAAGTATGTAACTCGGAAAGCAATAAAGCATTTTTCATTTTTTCATCTCCACGCATCTCGCTTCTGTGGAAACGCACCCTAACAAATCCATCATCAGCCCTACACGACTGTTTCAATATTCAACAAAATGCAGTCAGTTTATGAAGTCGCCGTCAAAATTAATGTGCAAGAAAGCTGCAGACCACCGGGGTATAGGCTGAGCTCGCTTTCTCAAGGGGCACGGCGACATGTATGTATGGGCGTGTATGTGTTACCGGCAAGTGTATAACTTAGGCATATTATGCAATGCCTAGGCAATGTATAAAATTCTCGGCGGCGCGGTTTTTCTATTCTTTCAAGAGATTCTTCAAGAGAGGAACAGATTCGGAATTTTAAGAACTGAGAATAATCCGCGTTAGGATAACCTTAGGCTTAGGCTTATTTCTATCCCATCAAAAACATAAATGTGAAATGTCTTAGCCAAGGAAAAAAAGTGTGGTTTATAGAGTTCACCGTTAAAAGAAAATGATATCTAAATTGGTGCCAAGGACAATGATGAGACCTACTTGGCCAATTTTCATTTACGAATTATTTATAGATAATAGTGTAATTATCTTGCACATCTTATTCCACCTGCCAAATTTCACACGTTTCAGTGTAATAGTAAAGTTTTTGAGTATGCGGGGGTCAAAAGTCGCTCTAAATGGTTCGTGTAATATTACCCTTGCTCGCTTCGTCGCCAATTTTGTTTTTTTTTCCTTGGCTGGACACGCTCCCGCGTGTCTAGATAAAGAAATCTGTCAAAGCTTAATTCATTGATAATATGTAATATAAAAATTAAATCTATCTATATCTTTTATTTATACTATTTATAAAGCGATACATTCTATAGACATCGGACAAACCTATCCATAGCCTATAGACTTTAGGTATACAAATCGAAAAAGCAAAACACAAGCGCGATACAATTAACGCCCAGCGCCATCTATTGGTAGACAGTGGAGCTACTATCCCGAAATTAAGTGAGGGCAGGCACTTTACTTTTCACAACGGTTTTAGCTGTGAGCCTAGCCTCGGCATGAATGGGCCATGGCCGGGTCGACCAAAGTGATACCACGGACTCACAGAAAACTGGCCAGCGAGTGAGGATACCCAAGGCTTATTCCGTGGACGGTGGGCGCACTAAGTAACACTAGTGTCACGAGACGGTCGGCGGCGTTTGCTTACCATCAGGTAATCCGTCTGCTTGTCTGTCACATGTAAGATAAAATAAAACTTATTGTTTTGTATTTCTGCAACTTTGTTATTATGAATGAAATAGCGATTAACATCCGAGAATTTGGAATCAAATTACAGACACAGTAAGTCACGATTATTTTCAACGTGATATATAGAAACGCGACGCTAATGAAATAATACAAAAAGTCACTATTCGTCCATTAAATTTGCCGTAATCGAAAAAAAATAAACATCGGACAGAAAACAAATGAGCATATGAATCGATTCGTCGATGCACGAGCGGTTATCGATTTATCACACTTAGCATCTTTCACGAAGGCTGCGGCTTGTGAGGGAGCGAAGATGAAGCGTTTTGACTGGTCTGATGATGCATTTGAAAGTGACCTTGCCTTACATGCCAAAGGTGTGTTTGTTCAGGGTGTATATGTATATAATTGTTGTTTGATTTCTGTAATCCAAGTGCTTAAGCTAAATAGTACGGAGTCAGGTCAATGAATGAGATGTGGTGAGAATTTATTACTTTTATTATTAAGTTTTTTTACTGCTACTCTTTCAGAAACAATTTAGCAGCTTAGCTATTGAGTACACTTATTTTTTAAACGAGGGCTGCGGTTTGTAAAATAGCACCAGAAAATACTCTGCTCTTTCTATGTATGTGATGGATGGTAGAAGAATAGACAGATCATCTGATGGTAAGCGATTGTCGTCGCCCATGGATACAAGTGTGCTTCTAAATTTCCTCCCCAGATTGGCTGTACGGTGACTCTGGTACCCAGACTCACTGCTTCGTTTTTTCTGTGAGGCTGTGAATCATTCCGATTGATTCGCATCATTTCGAATGAATGGCTGAAAGACATTCTACTTTTTATACGCCCCGCTACCTTCAAACCGCGTCCCTAAGTAATTGGCATATTTTCAATAACATATTAAAGCCCAACACTCGACGTGAAAGTGACCGATTTACTCTTGCGCAACTCTTACGTCAGAAGGATACGACCTCACGATTTTGGCGGCGTCTGCGCACCCGATGAGAAGGGAAGTGCTTTCTTTCATACTTAAATAACTAGTTTTCGAAGGTATTTTAAAAACTGCCTCATGAAAAAAACAAAGAACTCACGAAACGATTTTTTTTTTAATTTTATGACCAGCACAATTGATAAAGCTTTATTTGCATAGGCTTGTGACACTACTTAAATTACTTAGTACAATAATCTCTTAAGACTCAGATTTCAAATAAAAATATTTTGCTCCCCCAGACCTAGAGACGTGCCACTGACTAAGTAGATTTTAAGCTATTTACGCTTATTATCATTTCGGCAGTATTAAATACTTAATATTAACCTTTAGACTGTTGCCTATGACATTTTTTGTTACATTACGTTTGTTTACCTTTTGTACAAAATACTGAACTTGACTGACAAGCTCACTTGTAGCAAATTACATAATTATGTAGCAAGGGTCCTTCCGAGGTCAAAAACCCCCTCATCTGATATCGATCTGTAGACTGTCAAATGTGAAATTTCTGACATTATTTGTTTTTACTATACATCTCATATTTCAATTGTGTTCATAAAATCAGTTAGGGGTGTCAACTTCAGTATACTACCGGTACTGATTCCTAACGAGATTATTATTTTTCAAAACAACACTTTGTCTTGTTATTAACTTTTATAATTCGGTCATCTAGTTAGGGACACCGGTGCAGCGGACAGGAAAAGGCGGAGGTATTATTATTTTCCTCCGTTTTAACTTATTTAGCCATTGCAAATCTTTACTGGGTCACAGACTG
Organism: Cnaphalocrocis medinalis; assembly: GCA_014851415.1. Taxonomy (NCBI): domain Eukaryota; kingdom Metazoa; phylum Arthropoda; class Insecta; order Lepidoptera; family Crambidae; genus Cnaphalocrocis; species Cnaphalocrocis medinalis. The sequence goes on from CM026295.1 coordinate 744,800, forward strand.
AGCTTTTATATTGGAAATGGCTTGCAATTTGTTGGTATCATCGGGAAGGTTTGAATTTGAAAGTTACATCATAACATGTTAACTCTGTGGAAATTAGGATTATCACCCAAATTTCCCTATACTTAAAACATAGAAACTATTTTTTTTCCATCAAACCCATATTACGTATATTTTAAAAATGATATTGAGGTTTTTAGTATTTTTTTTTTCTGAACTGAATACTTTCAAAGTGGCAAAATTGTGGCTCACCTCTCTAATAGATATCTATCTGAAATAAAAGAATAATAATAAAATATACCATAAAAACTACTAACGAAAATTTGAACGAGATCTAGTAAGTCGATTTTTAATACGTCATAAATCGTAAACCGCATTTAAATACTTAATATTAACCTTTAGACTGTTGCCTATGACATTTTTTGTTACATTACGTTCGTTTACCTTTTGTACAAAATACTGAACTTGACTGACAAGCTCACTTGTACAATACATATTTTGTACAAGGGGTCTTCGGAGGTCAAAACACCCACTCATCTATCTGTGACTGTCAAATGTGAAATTTCTGACATTCTTATGTTTCTATACGTCTTATATTTCTAATTGTGTATCATAAAATCAGGTAAGGGTGTCAACTCCAGTATACTACTCGTACTTATTCCTAAGTGAGATTAATTATTTTTTCAAAACAACCTTTTGTTCTTGTTTTAACTTTATAATATCTTCATCTAGTTAGGGACCCGTAGCGCGGACAGAAAAACGGAGGTTATATTTTTTTCTCCGTGTGAACTTATAATTAACCATGTAAAATCTTTTACCGGTCACAAAACTACTTTATATTTGAAATGGCTTGCAATTTTGTATCAGCGGGAAGGTTTTAATTTGAAAGTTACATCTAACAATGTTAAACTCTGTGAAAATTAAGATTATCACCCAAAGTTCCATATACTTAAAACTGAAACTATTTTTTTCCATCAAACCTATATTACGTATATTTTAAAAATGATATTGAGGTTTTTAGTATTTTTTTTTCTGAACTGAATACTTTCAAAGTGGCAAAATTGTGGCTCACCTCTCTAATAGATATCTATCTGAAATAAAAGAATAATAATAAAATATACCATAAAAACTACTAACGAAAATTGGTTTGAACAAGACCTAGTAAGTCGATTTTTAATACGTCATAAATCGTAAACCGCATTTAATTTCTTAAAATTAATGTACAGAACCCTTTACGCGCGAGTTCGACTCGCACTTGTCTGATCTTTTTAAGTATAAGTAATTAAGAAGTTTCCGCATACACCGGCTAGTTATAGAGGTTAATGAATGGATGTATGAAACCTAGTGACATAGTTCCGAAACTTATTGTTTTGGAAGCCGCGATCAAGTAAAAGTTACGTGGTTTAATTAATTTTTATTGTTGAAGTGAATTAGATTCGGAGATACCTGCGTAAGTGGTACAAATGGAGGTGTGATTATTTTTTGTTCAACATTTAGTGCTCATGTTTAGGTAATCGACTTTAGCCTTCCGTGGGAGATCCAGGGGAGCTCTTGTGAACTCGACATTGCAATCGAATTATATGTTTGTATGAACGAATGTTCATACAAACATAATAATGTCGTTCATGCCGAAGCTGGAGAGCAATTCTCGTGCACTTGTAACATACAAAAGAAATCTCTATATTCGACAATATAGAGTATACATTCGGTCATCATCATCATCATTTCAGGCCAATAGACGTCGACTGCTGGGCATAGGCCTCCCCCAACGTTCTCCACACAGATCGGTCCTGTGCCACCCGACATCCAAGGACTCCCGCGACCTTCACTAGATCGTCGGTCCACGCTCCAGACCTGCCACGGCTGCTGCCTCCTGCACGCGGCCTTCACTCATGGACCTTTTCATCCCAACGGCCATCTGTTCTCCTCGCAATGTGCCCTGCCTGTTGCCTTCACTAGATCGTCGGTCCACCGGTTGGTAGAGAATGCCTCTAGGCTATAACATCGCCTATTGTATACACTTTTGTGCAATATCCTTTCTTAAATAAAGTAATTTAACTTATCATTAATCACTCGTCATCATAACAACTCGTACTACGTTATTTCGCTTAAGTCTTAATTGTGGCATTTGTTCTAGAATGGCAAATGAATGGTTTAATTACTCGTGTTATAATTAATAACGGCTGTGTTTGTGTAACTGATGAATATACATTGGAGTGTGTAACAGTGACAGAGAATTATTGGATAGTTAAGTCATTGACCAACGTTCAGTTGGTCTAGTGCAGTGGTTCTTAACCTTAAAGTCATGAGGGACCATTTTACCAAAATTCTGTGTTGTCAGGGACCACACACTTCGGACATGCGTCGCGGCGCCGATTGCGTTGTGTTGACTCGACTCATCACGTCACGTCACTTGTTTATTACGATGTCTTCGCGGACTACTTGAAATGCCTCCAGGGACCAGCAGTGGTCCGCGGATCACCGGTTAAGAACCACTGGTCTAGTGGTTTAAGTACCGATGATGATAGGCGATGATCTTGGCGGGTTCGAACCCGGGTCGAGGAAAAGTATCTTTCAAATTTTTCTAACATAGCTCGGAGTTGTCGTGGGTGAGTCACGCTTCGGCATGAATGGGCCGGCTCGATTGGAGTACCACGGCCTCACAAAATACTCGTGTGAAGCAGCGCCTGCGCTGTATTTCGTCGTGTCAGTGAGGGTCTCGGAGGCTCAGGGGGGAAAGGGGATTAGAAGCTGGCAGCGCACTTGTGACTCGACTGGTGTTGCAGGAATCTATGAGCGGCGGTAATCGCTTACCATCAGCTGAACCGACTGCTCGTTTCATCATCATCATCAGCCTGTTGCAATCCACTGCTGGACGTAGACCTCTCCAAATGCTCGCCACTTAAATCGATCTTTCGGCTACTCGCATCCAGCTCCAGCCAGCCCTCTTGCGCAGAACGTCACTCTATCTAGCCTGAGGCCGTCCGTTTGTCACTTCCCATAAAAAAAACAGTTTATAAAATAGACTGTCAACATAGGAAGCCCCGATAAGGAAATTAACCCACCACCGTACAATTAAACCAAACCCACAGTTACAACTAGGAACGGTCGCACTCAGCCTAACCTATAGTTAGCAGTCACCGGACAGAGGTGATCGGCCAAGCCGTGACGGAAGCGAGGAACGCTGCGCGTGATCATGCGAGGAAAGTATGAGAGTTTTGTTGAATAGAAAGAAAGAAAGAAAATTTATTAAGGAACATAAGTAATATAAACTTTTTTGAAGTGCATTCTAACGGGTTATATCGGCGATTGCCTCGGTGGGGCTTAAAGTAAAGTATCGGCCTATATCGCTTCCTCCAAATAACAAAGTCCGATCTGCCATATTAAACGTATATTGTCCCACTGCAGCAGGGAAAAAGCTTCAGAGAAATCAAGTACCAATTAAACATATATTATCTCACAGCAGGGAAAAGGCCTTCATCATAGAAATCAAGTTATTACTATTATGATGGGATTAGGCTTCCAATCCGCATTAGGCAAGCATGGTGATTAAGCCTAATCCCATCATAGTAGCGATAACTTGATTTCTATGATGGAGGCCTTTGCCCTGCTGTGGGACAGTATATAGGCTGATACTTTACTTTACTTTTTTTTAGGCTTAATTACCACGCTTGCCTAAAGCGTGATCACCAACTCGAACTTCTAGGAGCACTAGACCAACAAGGCGATAGTTTGCGTGGCGCTCAATCTCATTTAATTTATAACACCAACAGCGTTACTTAGGTGGGGGCGTCAACCCAGAACACCCAGATCCAAGAAAACTTAGAAAATTTAGTTTTCTAAATTGACTTGACCGGGAATCGAAATCGGGACCTTTTGCGCTTCAGGCGAACACCTTAACCACTGCGCCATCGAGGTCGTCAAACGATAAGATCAAACTTTGTTTTTAAAATGAAATTAAATAATAAATTAGTGTAAACAGTGATAAGAGACACTCTCGAATATCTCTACAATAAATTTTGCACTATTTGCTCTACTTACTGCCATTTTAATTTAGCAGACATTCATTTTAATGACACGAAGATGCCTAACATGACTTAACACGTTTCTAGCTCAGATTCTCCACAACTTATATTTGAACGCCTCACGCAATAACTCGAATTGGTTACATGATTGGAATACTATTGAGGAATGGAGAAGGAATTCTTCGCTTTCAGAAAGACGGCAAAAAGCAAGTGTGTATGCGCACTCAACTGGCTAGATAGATTAGAGAGATAGGGTTGTCCGTTACGAGTTACGACTTTGAGCGAACTATAACTATATATTTTATAATCATCGCTAACTATGATGGGATTAGGCTTAATCACCACGCTGCTTTAATGCGGATTAGTAATCACGAACCCGAGCTATGTTCGAAAAATTTCCTAGGAGGCCTTTGCCCTGCAGTGATAGGCTGATAAAGGTATCATAATATATTGGCACTAAGCATTACAATTCCCCTGTTAAGTGCTTAAGTTACTTAGTGCAAGTCAGCTCAATGTAAGTATATCATTAAAAAGTAAATTATCAAACCTATATACCTACTGTTCCACTGCAGGGCAATGGCCTCCATCATAGAAATTAAGACATTGGTACTTTAATGTGCTTAGGCTTGTAGGTACGTGATATATATTTTTTGAACTGTTGACTATACTAGCTTAATCCATAAATATTACTAATTGTGCACATTTCTTTATTTTTATGTGTTATTTAGGGTAAATCTTGACCACAACCACACCTGATCGAAAGCGACGATTAAGTTTAGCGTACGCGTTAGTATCGCCCTATATACTGTCCTACTGTTAGGGCAAAGGCGTCCATCATAGAAATCAAGTTACCGCAACTATCATGGGGTTAGGTTTAATCATAACGCTTGCCTAATGCGGATTGGTGATCACAAACCCGAGCTATATTCGAAAAGTTCGAAACATACTTTTTGCTAGTCCCAGGACCCAAAGATCATGGCCGAGTTTTTTTTTTATATTATAGGAAGGCAAACGAGCAAGCGGGTCACCTGATGGTAAGTGATCACCGCCGCCCATGGACATCAGCTACACCAGAAGGAGTGCGGATGCGTTGCCGGCCTTTTAGGAAGGTATAGGCTCGTTTCTTGAAGATTTGAAAGTCGTACCGGTTCGGAAATACCGCTGCGGGAAGTTGATTCCACAATGAGGAGTACTTAGACCACTAGATCAAATAGGGCGTAATTTTAATTAACCGTGCCAACCCTAATGGTATTAATAAACACGAGTTACCACTTCCGCTGTTTGTTCGTTCGTCTGTTATGCCTCGGTTATGCAATGTTGATGTAACTCATACTCGATTTATTATACTTACTTTCTTTCTAAAAACTCTTGGATATTAAATTTATAGCCCTTTCGCCTCGTTAAGCATTCGTTAATGGGAGGGCAGGCCACTTTATGGGGCTCTGTCGATATGTTAGACACCATATTTTGAACTTCATGTATTGGAGATAAGGTCCAAAACCAATGAATTGTATTTATACCTACTGCCCATTAAGGGGTTAAACTGGCTTTTTTATAGGATAAATGGCAGACGAGTAGACGGATCAACAGATGGCAAGCGATTAACCTTTAGAACCCTCTTTCCCATCGGATTAGGTGTCCAATATCCTCACATCCTCACTCACTCACTCGAGACAGCTCAGAGGGGCAATTTTTTTTTTATTTGATAGGTAGCAGACGGATCACCTGATGGTAAGGAATTGCCGCCGCTCATGGACACTTGCAACCACAGTGGAGTTACAGGTGCGCTGCCAAACTTTTATCCCCTTCCCCCCGGGTGGGCGTCCATCATAGAAATCAAGTTACCGCAACTATCATGGGGTTAGGTTTAATCATAACGCTTGCCTAATGCAGATTGGTGATCACAAACCCGAGCTATATTCGAAAAGTTCGAAACATACTTTTTGCTAGTCCCAGGACCCAAAGATCATGGCCCGGTACTTAGACCATTATATCAAACGGGGCGTTGCGCGCCTTAAGGCTTGTACATGCGCCAACGGCCTTGAGCATAGAGAGTACTCGCGCTCGCGTATATCAAAAAACAGAATATTATTAATTAAAAAATTATAAAGCCAAGAAACAAGAATTCCTCGTCAGGGATTGTAGTGTACATTGTATTGTATTATATATAAAAAATCAGTCAATCTGAAACTGTTTAAGTTTCGTAGTTTATCCAATATTTTGCATAAATCGATGTTTACGTTATATTTTTTTCCTAATGAAATTATAAACATTGAATAAAAAATCCTCGTCAGAAATTCAAGATCGAAATCCAGTCTATAACATGTATTTTTTTAGGTATCGTTCTAACGATTTTACCGAGTTTAAACATCCACAAAGTGCCCAATCCGCGCATGTACAAGCCTTAATATAATTTTAATTAACCGTGCCAACCCTAATGGTATTAATTACACACGAGTTACACCTTCCGCTGTTGTTCGTTCGTCTGTTATGCCTCGGTTATGCAATGTTGATGTAACTCATACTCGATTTATTATACTTACTTTCTTTCTAAAAACTCTTGGATATTCAATTTATAGCCCTTTCGCCTCGTTAAGCATTCGTTAATGGGAGGGCAGGCCACTTTATGGGGCTCTCTCGATATGTTAGATACCATATTTTGAACCTTATGTATTGGAGATAAGGTCCAAAACCAATGAATTGTATTTATACCTACTGCCCATTAAGGGGTTAAACTGGCTTTTTTATAGGATAAATGGCAGACGAGTAGACGGATCAACAGATGGCAAGCGATTAACCTTTAGCACCCTCCTTTCCCATCGGATTAGGTGTCCAATATCCTCACTCACTCGAGACAGCTCAGAGGGGCAATTTTTTTTTTATGTGATAGGTAGCAGACGAGCAGGCGGATCACCTAATGGTAAGCAATTGCCACCGCTCATGGACACTTGCAACACCAGTGGAGTTACAAGCTGCCAACCTTTTATCCCCATCCCCCCGGGTGGGCCTCCGGTACCCTCACTCACTCGGCGAAACACAGCACGCCGTCGTGGTATCACTCCGGTCGAGCGCATTCATGCTAAAGCGTGGCTCTCCCACAGTCACAGCTTACAGTGATCTCAGTATGTTTCGTCATCATCACTGTCATTATGTATATCCGCCAAAATTATACATTAAGTTTCTGTTATTTCTAGTTTTTAAGTTGTAAATTTTGTGTAATAAAGTAATATCTATCTATACCTATGTTATGTTTAATTACAAGAAAATACTATGTAAAATTTTCATTCTAAAACTAACCTATTTATTTGTTGTTTTGTTACAGGTAAATAATAGAAGGATCTTTATTGCGAGGAGAAGGGAAATAATTGGGTGATGATTCCTATAAATACTTCAAAAAGACGTAAGTAATACATAGACTATATCTTATTACCATGGAATAAGCGATAGTACTTATAGTTGTATGTAACATTCGGTTGCGTTCAAAGATGTCGCTTCGCAGCCTTGAATACGCTTAGACCATGATTCAGGATTTGAGGATCCGTGGTAATTACAATGAAGCGACTGCTGTCTGACCTTCTCAATCCTTAAACAGGGGAACCAGACCTACGTTTCATGGTTACAGGTTTAACAAACTATCCAAGATGTGGAGGTTTCCTCACGATGTTTTCCCTCAACGCCAAAAAAACAAATAGAAATAAGCACATAAATTTAAAAAATCTATTCAGTGAATGCTCGAAAGAATAAAGTCCGATTTGCCATATGTTTAATTATAGGATATCGGACTTTCTGCTCCAAAGAATAAAGTCCGATTTGCAATATGTTTAATATAGGATATCGGACTTTGTTCTTCGCAGGAAGCAGTTCATGCTTGGAATCGAACCACGACACCTCGTATGGAAGGCGTGTTCTTAGCCACATCTTAAAATTGATGGGTGATTCTCAACGAGATGACTTTCGAGGCAGTTTCTAAGTCCGTATTTCTCTGAAATTGAGAAACATTACGATATTAATAAAAGAGGCTTTCTATATGATCGGTAGATTTTAATGTTCCATTATAAATTTCGGTAAAAAATGGATTTAATAAAAGTTAGGGGAAAATTCGCCCGATTAAAACTCGCCCGAGAACTTCAAGATTTTTTTGCTCGTCTCTAGCTCTAACCCTATCTTCACCAATATTTTTTCATTTAGTAGGGTTTAGTCAGTATTATCATCACAAAAATATGGTTAGGTTAGGTTAGAACAGTGACCGGCCAAAAAATCTTGAAATTCTCGAGCTAGTTTTTTCGGCCTGAGTTTTCCCTAACCCTCAAGCAGCCCGAAAGTCACATCCCGATAATAATTACCCAGATAAAGATAATTTTGCTAAAATTGCAAAATAAACAAAACTCCGTTATTCTTCATTCTTTTACACAAATACAAAATGGCCCCAATTAATTTCGTAACACAAACGAGTGTCAAATATCAAAGGCACGGATTTATTCAACATTGCTCAACAATGAAGAACAAATATTGTCGAGGCGGCGATCATGGAAAACCGAGAACGCATTTCACAACCCGAGTCGGGTGTCACTGGGCGTGATACGATATGGTATTTTTGTTGGTGTGAATAAACATTGAATAAAACTGTTAGGTATACCGAGCATATCGATGTTCGTTTCTAAAGTTGTAAAGTGTTGAGCTATAGAGAAAATTACTTTTTTCCAACCGTGGGAGAGCCACGCTTCGGCATGAATGGGCCGGCTCGACCGGAGTGAAGCAGCGCCTGCGCTGTGTTTCACCGAGTGAGTGAGGGTACCGGAGGCCCAATTGGGGGAAAGGCGGTTAAAGTTTGGCAGCGCACTTGTGACTTTACTGGTGTTGCATGTGTCTATGGGCGGCGGTAATCGCATACCATCAGGTGATCCGTCTGCTCGTCTGCCACCTCACATAAAAAGAAATTGCAAGGATGAGCTTGGACACCTGGGCATCAACGCGCTTCACCTTGCGCTGTGCGCATGCGCATCTCAAGAGCGCGTTGATGTCTTTGCGAGAGGATTTTGGAACTTTACATATTCTTCTTAAATAATATCCAAACACTATACTATATTAGACGGCCTCGATGGCGCAGTGGCTAAGGTGTTCGCCCGAAGCACGAAAGGTCCCGGGTTCGATTCCCGGTCAAGTCAATTTAGGAAACTACATTTTCTAAGTTGTCTTGGGTCTGGGTGTTCTGGGTTGACGCCCTGATTATCGTCATCTGGTACTCATAGTACAGGGGTTGCCCTAGTTTGAGACCAGGTTGATTGGTGTGATTGTCTGGCGCATTTATTTACTATTATTTAAATTACGTGCAGACAGCCAAACATTAATGTATACAGATTATGATCTTTCAATGTTAATTTCAATCAATGCGCTTATTCGTTAAAACTCACTCACTATGATTTTCTGTCTTTGTCTATGGGTATAGTCCGAGGCAAGAAAGTGTAGTTATGACCTTGAGTGCGCAGAAACCAATTTTGATAGAAAGTCTTCCTTTTTACAAGTGCGCAAAATAACGGCCATCGCTATAGCTATAGCTGTTGCCGATACTATGCAATAATTTTCCGATCATGTTACCTATCGGCCAAAACAAACTTGTCGTAAGAGAGAATAAACAAAACAATCGATTTTTAATGTCCCCAACTGTTATGTCATCCATACCGATATACCATCATATCGGTAAAACACGTATTCAAAATCGGTTTTCCATCGTTTGTCCAACGGCAATATCTGTATTGTTTTTCTAAGCAGTTCTTCAAACAAGAGTTGGAATGTAAATCGAGTGTTTGAGCTAAGGAATGAGGATTGATACGTTAGGTTGGAATGCGAGGTGCGCATGCGATTATAGTTAGATCTTTCTTGTAAAGACTGCTATGACGTGAGATTGCTGAAATTATAAGGAATCCTAGATTGGCAGTATAAGTGTAGATTTTATTGCCGGTTTTTAATAATTTAATACATTAAAAATATGTGATTATTGTATGATTGTGTGATTAGTTATGTGATACATAAAAAATACACGTTAAACTTATGTGGCAGACAAACAGACGGAACATGATGGCAACGATGTCTGTCTGTGTGTGTCTGTCTTTCATCGTAGATGAAACGTTTTGAATTTTTATTTCTTTCCTTTTAATGTTGAAATAGTGTGAAACGGGAGATAATTTAGCTACGTTTGATGTCCAGCCGCCACAGACATCCTAAACCTACTTAGTTATATAAAGAGGTAACTTCTATAGACACAGACAACGCTATAGGTAAACCGAAAAAAATAAAAACTTGCGCCATTTAGTTGACACACAGCGCCATCTATTGGCATTATTCGGAACTCATGTCCCGAAACGAAATGAGGGCAAGCCACTAGTGTATTAGGTATGTTTTGATACTTATTCATAGCGGTTCGGTGTGGTGAATTGATTATAATAAATAATTATTCTGATTTTTTGAAAATCATTTTCTTTTTGTTAAACTTGTCAGATAACCTGTGGTCAGAGCCATAATTCCATCATTTAAGCAATATCTTGCAATCTTACGGCACTTAGGCTAACTTTTAATGTTGTCATGATTCGTTATAATGATCAATAATAGACATTATTTGCCTAATGCACCAGCAAATCAATAAAGAAGTCACGAACATAATTACACGCCTATTTCCATACATTACATAGTCCTAATTATACATATACATGCAAATAACATATCAGGTTGCGAAATAAACTATTTCTCGATATCGATTACGATTCCCCAATCGATATGCGTGATTATTTTGTACGCTGTTATCGTCACGTTTTGTTGCGATTATCGATACATCGGTACTATGATTAGGTATTGAATAAAGTCGAGCAGATTAGAAGATGGTTTTGGAATACACGTTTACTTCGTTTCTTAATTTTGTTTATTTTTTTTTCTTTAAATACCTACTTCTCGTGCAACGCCCTGTTGATCTAATTGTTTAAGTACCGGGCCGCGATGTCGGACGGTCGAACAAAAGTATGTTTCAAATTTTCCGAATATAGGTAGCTCGGGTTTGTGATCACAAATCCGCATGGTGATTAAGCCTAATCCCATCCATCATAGTAGCTATGACTTGATTTCTATGATATATTGCCCTGCAATGGACAGTATATTGCTGATACTTCACGTAAGACGGGGGAAAGCCATGCTTCAACTTGTATGTGGCTTTTTAACTTGAGTGATACTCGTACAGTTGAGTTCAAAAATAATGTACTTATACACTTTAGGACCTAGTCACAATACATATTTATAAGAAAGTGGAAGTCGTTTTCTTATACATTTGTACTGTGACAAGGTCCTAAAGTGTACCTATACATATTTTTGAACTCGACTGTACCATTTTCGGCCTCTAATTTACAATCGCTTCCCCACGCCGCACTTCTATAATGCCGTATCCTTCTAGTCGAGCTTAAAAGCGTGGCTCTTGGTAAAAATCTCTTTATTAAAAGTAAATATAGATAGATATATTGTTTTTTTTTGGGACAGACTAAACTCTGATTTTTAATCATGTGGAGTAAACTGACAGATGTCAATGTATGACACATTATCACTCAATTTGACAGATGCAAAATGTCAAAATGTATAGAAACTTGACGTTTGCATCTGTCAGTTTCTTCCACATGATTAAAAATCAGAGTAGTTGGTCTATAGTCAATGAAGATGCGTCATTCAAGCTACACAGTCAGACGTATAATTTGCTTACACAAAATTCCGTTTCAACTAGGGAATCGACTTTCGTTTTCGCCACGCCATCCCACCTTCCGATGCGTTCGTGAGGCATGCAACCGCTGCAGGGCTGTCTGCTCGGTGGGAAATCTGGATACATTTTTCCCCTTTTTTAATGTGATAGGTGGCAGATAAACCATGGATCACCTGATGGTAAGCGATTCCCGCTTAGACACCTGCAACACCAGTAGACACTTTGTATTCAATGAAGTAGTGCTTAAACCTTTTTGTGGAGTTAGGTCAAGTAACATAATGCTGGCTGTATTTTTTTTATTTATTTATACTGGCACACCCAAACCCCTCCACCGCTCTCTATGTAATGCCATTTATGTCCAATCGCGGGCAAAACTATTGTCAAAAGTCAAAATTTTTCTTTATTTGCATAGGCTTGTTCACAGCACTTACAAATCGTCATACATAAAGAAAATATTTAAAACTAGGTTTTTAAAGATAATGTATTTAATTTAAATGAAATTAAATATATATCTTGATACATATCATAAGATATACTATAAAATAAATAAACATAATGCGATTCTACCACCGGTATCGGAAAGTTGATTCTGACGAGAAGATCCGGCAAAAAACTCGCCAGTTACTCTTTTTAATCACCAAAACGCCAAAATTACAATGTTTTCCGTATACCACTTCCTACAGTCCAATACTAAAGATGAAGAAAATTGTTAAAAAGCTAAGAATGTGGTAAATCGGAGCAGACCAGTGTTGAGTAGTTGAGGTCATCGACCCATCGCTTTTTGGGCCTACCCCTCTATCAGCATCCGACAGTATTTATTTAGATATATTTATTTAATAGCGGCCGCCCGTGACTTCGTCCGCGTGGAAAAGTAATTTTTTACCCCCCTTTTTTTTTTTTGGTGACCCAGGAGAAATGCCTTAAGCGCATACCCATCCGTCTGTAAACAGATGGGTTATATCGGACTCCCCCCCGCTGAAGGCGGGGGTATACCGACTCAAACTCCTTGGGACTCTCCCTCATCGTCCTTAAGTGGGAGAGGATCGTGGGGCAGTGGTACGGAACCTTACTCCACGAACTTTTTAACCCCTTACAACCCCCTTTTAGCAATAAAAAAGTAGCCTATGTTCTTTCTCAGGGTCTAGATCATCTGTATACCAAATTTCATTTAAATCCGTTCAGTAGTTTTGGCGTGAAAGAGTAACAGACAGACAGAGTTACTTTCGCATTTATAATATTAGTATGGATTTGAACAAGTCCCGGCGCAACAACCCTAGAACGCAGGCGCTTGCTTGTGCACTCCAATTAGTCCGGTAATTGCGTGAATTACAACAAACGGACTTGCTTTCCGACGCGACAGGCAAAAACTAAGAAATGCCACTACTAACCGACTCACTGATGAAAACGTTGGGAGATGAGACAGAAGAAAGGCTTATTCAAGTCTTGCACTTTATTGATGGCAACACAAAGTTTTGATTTATTAGGATGGCAGCATTCGGTTGTCTTCTGGCCGTCGCGACGCTATTATTCTCGATCTAACAATTTTTTGTGTATATAGGTCGTATTTACAATGATTTTAAGTTTAACATGCAGTTTCCCTATATACCGCCACTAGGCATACAAAAAATAGACATACAAAATTACATTACATTCACATTATATAAATACATTAAATTAAAATTGTCATAATTATACATTGATTAATAAAGATAAATAAGTAAATTAATAACAATGAATAAGTATAAGTTATAATTTTAAAACAGTCAACATTGATTATTTATTATTAAGTCATTCATTAATATATTCCGAGACTGAATAAAAAGTTTTCTCAATTAAAAAATTCAAGACACTTTGTTTAAAGGAATTTTATGTTCACATTCTTTTATTACTTTAGGAAGCTTATTGTATATTTTTGGAGCCATTACAAATACGCTTTTATGAAAAAATGTAGTTCTTGAATGTTTTCATGTGCTATTTATAAATAAACATTACTTATTGGACAAAATAATATGGATGGTTCACGAGAAAGTAATAACTGGAATCTAAAGCTAAAAAAAAGTACCTACCAAAAAGAAATATTGTATTGTACTTATTTATAAATTGTAACTGAACTGCGCTAAGTCGATATAATATTCATTATTTGGAGCATACCAATAATTAGAAACAGTTTTTATCCTACGTGTGACATAAGAATCCCAAACTTTGCCGATTATAATAGAAGACCCTCTTCCATAAACAATGTAATATGAACTTGAACTTGTTTTTAAAATTCTGGGGAATTGGATTTGAAAAAACTGCCATGTGATAGTAATGACATCTCAATTAGAATGGACCATGCAATCTTCAACTGACAGTTAATTTAATATTGAGACAATATTACATACATTGTCTTGGTCCCAAACAAAGGTTTTACATACAAAGTAAAATAGAAACCAGGAACAACGAAGGCACAACAAACACGCAGACAACCCAACACAAATATCTGTTTCATTTACGATTTTTTTTTGGCGTAGGATCGAACCTGCGACCCTTGCGTCCTTACCGTATCAAACTAAGTACTACACTAAACTGGTCATCTCAGTTATTTCTAAATTAGTTCAAACAACATCACATATATCGTTATAGGACCAAAGATTTCGAGTAAAATAATTGTACTATAATGGTACCACATTAAAGCTAATTAAGTCAGATTGCACTGAATGTCACCGTCTTTTGTTCCTTAATCTTTGCCATCTAATCCAATTTGTTAAATAACACTAAACAGAATCAACAAATAAATAATTACTTTTAAATCAACGATACAGCAAAAAACAGACTTTCAAACGAAAGTTTAGTTCAACTCGATTTGTTCAAAATAAAACTAGCTCCCACAATTCGTCGTACCAATGCGCACTTAAAATTATCAGCATTATGAACCTTACTGTGTTGAAAATAAGATGTTTTGAAATTATTCTTGTGCTATAGAAGTAATTAGGTAATTTTTCAAGTGGCTCCTCTCACACTTTCTTGATTTAATTACGCGATAATGGCGGATAAGTACTCATTGTCACGGTTAATTAGAAACAATATAGTTTGAGCTCGGTCAAAATAAATAGGCTAGTTGGTATAAAAAGTTTTCACTGTCAAATGTTAAGCGGCTGCATTGGTTTATGGTATGTACAGATAGCCACACATCAGGTTACTGTAGCCTGTCATTTTTCTCAATTGATATTCAACCTAATATGTTTGACAGTAAGATGAGAGTCGATTGGTGACACTGGATAGTTTCATTTACTTTGATATGTGACTGTACGTACATACACGCACGTTGGTTTACATGCAAGTACCTCAAATAAATTGAACCCAAATGTGGATTACGAAATCTAAGATTTACCATTTTAAACAACAATATTTTGTTCAGAATGATTGGTAAAAGTTGTAGGTACTTACAGGGATGTAAATGTTTACAGATACGACCTGTTTATTTTTTTATGAATATCCTAATAAAAGAAATAAATCAATATTTTCCATAAAGAACCGTGTTGTGCCATTTATAATCACTTAGAGCCACCGCGAAGCGAGACCAACTAAGTAAATTGACAAACAAACAACTGTAACGCCTCTTATATACTCTTCTCATCATGTCTCGATATGCATGAAAAACTGTAAAGAGTAAGTTATATCATGTTTTTCGTCAAAATTTCTGTTTTTCTTATGTTATTATAATATGCACGTATAAGCAAAAGGTATGTTTCGAATATCTCGAACATAGCTCTCGTTTGTGATCACCAATACACTTCGTCGCTCAAAGAGCTATGGAAAGGGCTATGCTCGGAGTATCTTTGAAGGACCGCATCAGAAATGATGTAATCCGACAGAGAACCAGAGTCACCGACATAGCCCACCGAATTATCAAACTGAAGTGGCAGTGGGCTGGTCACATTAGCCGCAGAACTGACAACCGTTGGAGCCATAAAGTCCTTGAGTGGAGACCGCGACTCGGCAAACGTAGTGTTGGACGCCCTGCTATAAGATGGGATGACGACATTCGAAGGCTGGCTGGAGTGAGCTGGATGAGAGTGGCCGATCATCGGGAGCGGTGGCGTGCATTGGGGGAGACCTATGTCCAGCAGTGGACGAGCGTGGGTTGCTAATGAATACACTTTGGCAAAAGTGGTGATTATGCCTAATCCCATCATAGTAGCGATGACTTCATTTCTATGATGGAGTTGCCTTACAGAGGGACAGTTTATAGACAGATTCTTAACTTTTAAGTTATGTGTAAGGTACTTTTACTAACCATTCTGAACTGATTTTTTTACGCTATGTCGTAACGTCTACTTTGAATTGGGCCTTCTGTGTCACTATAAAATTATAAACTAAATTCTAAGCCGTTTCCATACGCCACTGATGTCGAACAATAAGTCATCTCCGACCCTGGACGGTGTTTACGACGGTACACACAATGTGATGTGCATCACGCTGTATACGGACTGCAGTCATCGCCCATTGTTCCGTCCCTCGTGGTATACTTATATTTTACTTGGCGACAAATCATTTGTCATGGTGAAGGTTAAAGCATGAGCAGTATGGTATAGATTTTCATTGTCTTCTATATACAATCATAAAAAGGCATCTTCTATACAAATACTAATCTACCTACCTACCTACTTAATCAGGAGATGACAGGAGATAGCATTTCTTGATTATTTACTGGCCGGATGGTGTTTTGCCAGTGACCCTGCCTCATCTGCCTCGCGAATGGTCGTGGTCGATCCTCCCCTGAACAAACATTCGTTCAGTGTCTGGGTGTTATAATTCGCACCTTTGGTAGAAGAACGGCATAATTGTAAAAAAATGCATTCATTTTAGGCAATTTTTGACAATCGTGCCGTTCTTCTACCAAAAGTGTGTGTAATGTTATGTATTTAAGAATTATATTTGTGATCTTTTGTTTGCTTTCTGTAACACAAGTGCTTAAGATACTTAGTATGGAGTCAAGTCAATGTATGAGATGTTGTGTGAATTTATTATTTCGATCACGTCTACATCTGATAGTACTTTTGATAGGAACGTAAAGACCTTGTCTCAGCGCACACTGCATTGTCAGATGACAATGGCAAATCAATGCATTTTTACGAGACACTCGGTGCATCCACGTATTGTTTACATGTCGTTAATATGATATGTCAAGACAATAGGGCTTAAATCATGTTTTTATTAACCTTTGTCAGTCTTCTAGATGGGTTGAGTGGTTTTATGGTTCATCGTTGTAAAAGAAAGAGTTTTTATTTACTAATTAATGTTACTATTATGTAGGTAATGGACTAGTTGATATCACCTCTTAACTTGAATACACAAGTTTAAAAGAACTTGGTTTGGACTTGTCATTAATCAAGAAAAGAGGCGATAAGAGGAGAGCCAAGTTAAATAAAAAAATTATGCTTGGTTGTGGGCTTGTGGGTTTCGGTGTGCAGAACATCCCTGTTAGAAGGCGCATTGGTGTAGCGAGGGTATCGGCCGCCCATGGCGGTCTCCCAGGATGTAGCTTAGATTTTTTCACCCCCTGTAACAGTTAATTATTTATTAATGCCGCCCGGGCGAACCGCACCTTCCCCCACTTTTTATTCACTAAACTAACATCGGTCCTTCGTTACTTTATTCTTTTATCTATCTATACTCTATACTATTTATAAAGAGATAACTCCAATAGACAACGACAAGGCTTATAGGTAAACCGAAAACACGAAACGCTTGCGCGATGTAATTGAACACAGCGCCATCTATTGGTTCATTTCGGAATTCCGGTCCCGAAGCGAAGTGAGGGCGGGCCACTAGTGTCTTTAATACAGAAGATGCTAAGTTTCCACAGTTGTCCTGTCAACATAGAAAACGTATGAAAACCCTTCGAGGTTGAGGTCTCTGTGACCCTCACGTGCACATTCGCACGTAGCACTTTATTGTTAAACGTGACTTTTGAGGGTTAAGTTAATTGACAACAAACCTAGATTTCGTTCGGATTCGTAGGGTAGTAGAACGCATCCAGTGGCAACGTAAAATGGGCGAGGGGGGGAGGCAAGTCTGCCCCAGGTGCCAGGCATCAAGGGGTAACAACAGCAAAGGGAGTGGGGGGGATCTTATAGTCGATATGACGATCCTCTAGAAAGTGGGATATAGATTATGTATGAACCCATCTTTTTGTTTTCCCACGGGGAAACCATCACGGCCTTCAACTTGTCACATGCGGAGGACCTGGGGTGTCCGTCTCAGCGCAATCACAGTCTAATACCCCACAGCCGGGACTGAAACGTACCGCTAATCGCGCTCGACATTTTACGCCAATTATATGGCGTAACGTAGTTCTCCTGATTGCACGACCTACCAGGACACCCAGTAGTATTTTCCCTCGCGTAGTCGTGACACTGAGCAAGCCACACCGTAGTAGGTATGCTCACGTATTCCGAAGGCTCGATTAGTCGCCTCTTACGACAGGCCGGGAACTTTGGCAATATTCTTAACGCCCGCCACAGGGCACTTATGCATGAACCCTGAATGAACTTTTCCAAGTACCAGGCTATCATAACTATATAAGAGATATCGTCCGTTTTTTCAAAGCAATCAACTACACTAGAACAAGGTCCATGTGTCTCGTCATACGCGCCACAGGGCACTTATGCATGAACCCTGAATGAACTTTTCCAAGTACCAGGCTACCATAACTATATTAGAGATATCGACCGTTTTCTCAAAGCAATCAACTACACTAGAACGAGGTCCACGTGTCTCGTCAAACGCAACTCTAAACATATCACACTACGGCATCCGAGGAAAGTGAAATATAGCAAGAAGCCATCGAAGCTTTCGTTTTCACCTTATTGTAGTTGTTCGATGTTGATTCTGGCGGAAAAAACCGGCCAAGTGCGAGACGCACTCGCGCATGGAAGGTTCGCGTACCAACTTTTTACTTTTATGTTGATAACTAGTGGCTATATTGATAACATACTCATTTCGTATTGGGATATAAGTTTCCAACAGTCCCAAATAGATGGCTCTGGGCGTCGATTACATTGCGCAAGTGCTTCCCTATTTTGATCAATTATAACCTCTTTGCCTGTTGAATTTATAAATTGTATAGATTATAATTTTAGTGTAAGTTTTTAATTTAATGTTTCGATGCTGGTTTTTATCGGTGGGTGGCGGTCCGGCAAGCTCATTGTAGTGTCAGTACTTAAAAGAAACTGTAACTAGTTAACTATTTCTCTTAAGTACTGACAACTAACTATTACTAGTTAACTATTTCTCTTAAGTAACAGCGGATCTCTAATAGCAATCTCAGTCTACTATAAAAAATATAAAGAAGCAAAGACATCGATCTATTGTGCGGCATTGTGCCGAGTCAAAGGCAAACCTTTAATTTTATTTGATTTATTTTTTACAACTTTTGACACAGTCTATTGAGAACTCAAACCCAAGTAAAATAACTATTTTTATTTTTATTATCCAATCGGCTGTTTCTTTTATTAGCCGTTTTTACGCTTTTTGCATTTAATTTGTTTTTTTTTTTATTATTTTATATTGATAATGCGGTTAATCTTACCGATAATTACAAGGTAAAGATACCATCGTTTTTTATTTCTCGACTGCCCTCCTCTCCCGAGGATGAAGCAGGATATTTTGCCACCCCCTTAAATGAGCTACCTGGGGCTGATCGTACATTCACACGACTCCCATTTTCAAAATAAATATAACAGGTTACAACGAGATTTTAATCAAGGCAAATCTTTTGAGAGAAAAACAGCTCTGGGCTGGCTTCCTGGGGGATTCCCCTAAATTCTTTCGCTAAGTATTCTAGACGTACCTTGGACTATGTTGGAGTCTAAATGCGGAAACAGGAGTTCACTTTACATTTCTTTCAGTATCATCAACGTGATGGGTTTTTATTCTGATATCAATATTTTTATTTGGGTAAAACGTAACCAACTTAGATAGTGTTTGGGCCCCATTATTTTATGTGCCCCAGGGCCCTTGGTTACGTATACGCCATTGGGACTGACAGTTATGAGCAAAGCCCACCTGGGTCAACATTAATTTCTTGACTGCTTTTCCCTAATCAATCATCTTTCAATACAAAACGTACACATGATTCCCTTGACCAAAATAAAGATTTGATGCCGTGTCAACTTCCCATTGCGAACAATGCTTCGTTTTTTCCTCGTTTTGTGGTCGATCGCTCGTGAAGTCGGCTCGGCGCAGGAGTCGCTGACCGAAACATTTGCTAACGAATTCGTTAATGCTAATAAATGATTGACATGAATGTTTTTAAAAGACATTTTGACATTTTAGAACCATACTCGTATATCTCTGCTTTTGGGGTTTGTAAATTTAAACTGTACATACTTAATAAAGAAGTACAAAATGTCACTCTTCTTTTTCAGTGAAATTGAATTTTTTCTGGTTCTATTTTTCTTTGATCAAATTATAAATTCTATTAAAAGTAAAATATATTTTATTTCACTTTTTACACATTTTTTGAAGATGATGAAGTTTAAAGGGATCTAAATGTTCACAGATACATCCTGTATGCACGTCACTGCATTATGTTATTATGCAGTAACATGTTTTTCATCCATCTTCCCACATTACGTCAGAGTAATCAAATAAATCCTGTTACATCAAAAGTGCGGAAACTCGTTTCTATTCCTACCGCGAAAGCGTGAAATCGGTAAAGTGTCAAAACGTCGCAGGCGCAGCGTATC
This sequence comes from Cnaphalocrocis medinalis, assembly GCA_014851415.1. Taxonomy (NCBI): domain Eukaryota; kingdom Metazoa; phylum Arthropoda; class Insecta; order Lepidoptera; family Crambidae; genus Cnaphalocrocis; species Cnaphalocrocis medinalis. The sequence continues at coordinate 765,289 of CM026295.1, forward strand.
CTGCTGATCATCTTCGCATTACGCTGGGAAGGGACCACACGCGTCCGCCATTTGCATTTCCTGATGTTTTACGTCACAGTACTTGTTGATGGCATCGCAAAGTTGTATTTTTGAGGTTGGCAATGTTTATTCTCCTCTTCCGACGCCATTACTTACTATCCTCCAACATTTCTATGTCTACGGTTTTTTTTTATAATTTGTTACTGAGCTGCGAGTTTTGTCAGAGCAAATAACTAATTCTTTATTGAGTGAATATCAATCATTCCAGTCCATTCAAGTTATCGAAGGCCTTTGAATTGCCCCGTTCAGTACTTACTTACCTACCTCCGAACGCGCTGTTGGTATCGTAGAAAAATATTGTTACTTGCAGGAAGATTAAGAATTACTTCTTTCTTTCCTGGTGACCCCGAGTTCCGAAGCGGTAGCTTGGGGCGATGACAAATCAGGTGACCTGGACAGGGAGCAGTCAAAACCAGCTGGTCCAAGGCTGGTCCAAGAATTTTCCAAAATCACTAGGGTAAAACGCCCAATTTGCCTATTAGTTTAAGTACCGGGACGTGATTGCAGGGTCCTGGGATTTCCAGGTCGAAAAGTATGTTTCGAATTTTTCGAACATAGCTCGGGTTTGTGATCACCAATCCGCATTAGGCAAACGTGCTGATTAGGGCTAGTCCTATCATAGTAGCGATGACTTGATTTCTATGATTGAAGTCCAAAAATCCGTTTCATGGCGCTACCTTGTCACAAATAAGAATGATAAGTAAACATTAGCATCTGGTGTTTAGAGCTATAGAGAAAAGCATTTAAAACAAACTCCTAAGAACACCTTATTGTTCTATTTCTGTGCAATAAAGAATATCTATCTATCTATCCTATTTTAAGTGATAAGAAAAAGACAACATACCAAAACATCTGCAACTTCTACATTTACATCTAGATACCTCATCCATTCTAAATTAAAATAGTTTTCCCGCCTTCCCGTGTTCGTTAGCCAGCGCCTGCGCATTCCTGCGGTGACTCGTAAATAATCGGGCAACATCGGCGGCCATCGGCGGCCCGTGGGATAGTGCTGGAGACGGTAGTGCTGGGACATAGTCTCATATCATGTGATAGCTACCTATCACATGATATATACATAGATTCTACATACTACAGGTTAGGTAGGTTAGGTGCAGGCCCAAGGTAGTCTGGAAGAGATCGCTATCAGCGATAAGACCGCGATATTGTATTTGTAAATTACCTTAAAAGCATAAGTTCTGTAATATTTTGTGCAATAAAGAGTATCTATCTACAGGGTGTATTCTGTGAACATTTACATCCCTTAAACCACGTAATTGTGCATAGTTATTCAATAAGGTTTGCCGAGCGGTTGGGGGTTCGTGAGATAGGTAATAATGATCCGGATGAGTAGCAGGGCCTGTCCCACTCTCGCGTACTCGAATTGCAAGTACATGCGGCGTCCCCTCTGGAGGGGACGATCAGTAGAAAATCACGAGCGAGCGGCGACGCATGTGCGAATTTCAAATTTATGTTATAGCCTGAGGCATTATTTTTCTATAAACGGTTTTTAGAAGTGGGTTTTCTGTACCTTGTACTATTAAGTATTTAAATCGATTGGCGGCGCTAGAGTGTCGTCTTAAGCTACTTAATAACTAAGGAATCAGTCAACGTATGAGATGTTGTGTGAACAAATTTTTGTGTCTAGATGGTTAGAAAAAAAAATTGTGAGCCCACGTGGCCAACTTATTTAAACATAAAGTTGAAGTTAGAAGTAATTATGATATCCGTAATCCAAGTGCTTAAGCCACTTAGTAAGAAACCAGGTCAATACCTATACGAGATGTTGTATGGATTAATTTTATTGTATTAAGCTGACAGCTAAGTTCTTCACACAGTTAATTTTCATCAGAATTTTTTCAAAAATTAAAAAACTCAACACTGTTTCTATAAATTCATGTTGTACTGAAATAAAGTGCGTTTCATCTAGCCATTTATTTTAATATTTGATGTACTTACTCTTCAGTCACTTGTAATATTTTGTAACTGCTACTTGGCCCACCCGCATCCCTACCCATGTAGGAACTCACGCAATAGCTGGAACGGTTAGGATATATTAACCACCATGCAGGCTTTGTCTTCCTGTCTGTAGCTGGTTTACTGTGAGATATCGTTTTGAGCATCGAAGGTGTTCGATTACGTGTGGAAATATCGAGTGATCGGATCTGTGATTTATGTAGAGGCAACTTTGTAGGTATCGTTATTATATTTAGCAACTGGTAACAGTTGTATAATATAACTATTGTATGCGTTATAGAAATGAGAGACGTTTCGCCGAGTGAGTGAGGGTACTGAATGCCCAATTGGGTGGAAAAAGGGCCAAAGTTTGGCAGCGCGTCTGCTCGTCTGCCAGCTTACACAATTTACACTGATCTAACAAAAAGGTCTCAGACAGAACAATTGGATCATGTACCTTTAATATATTTTATAGGTAAGTTACCTACTTACTATGAGAGCTAATAGCCAAAGGCGTCTTCCAGCAGACCTTTTCTAAATTGAGTCAATCGGGAATCGAACTTGGGAATTTCCACGCTTCAGCATTATACTATAGCCACCGCACCGCTCAACCGAGGTCTTCAAAATTAACTCCGTTATAATTGTATTATAATTTGTTTTACCTCTAAAAGTCATATTAAACGAGATCTCATCTTTATTGCGGAAATACCAAACAGGATAGTATAGAAATAAACATTTTAACGTCAACTAGATTCCTGCATTTTAGGGTTCCACCCCAAAGAGGAAAAACGGAACTATTATTATAGGATCACTTCTTTGTTATCTATCATCATCATCATATTATTTAAGCCAATAGACGCCCTCTGCTGGACATAGGCCTCCCCAAAGTTCTCCACACAGATCGGTCCTGTGCCACCCGCATCCAAGGGACTCCCGCGACCTTCATTAGATCGTCGGTTCACCTGGTGGGAGAGTGATAAGAGAGACATGTATTTTCTAAAAACACAACGAATCAACACAACATTTATAATTAAGTAACCGAATCAAAAAAAAAAAATTTAATGGTTTTTATAATTTTACGGTGACTTCTAGAGTTGTATGGAACCCCCAATGCGTGAGCACGACACGCACTTGGCCGTTTTTTTTTTGCTTTACGAAAGTTACGTCAGCCAAATCAAGTTCTTGATAAAAACTTGTTAAGCCGCTAACTATACGAAAATACCTTAGAAAGTGTAGGTTTGCGACATATAAAATAGAATAAGTATGTGGAATACTCATACATAGAGTATGTTGGTAAAAAGTTACATCATTAACCTACTAATTATTCTAGGTTGTAATTTGCTTGTGAATTAATTGTAGGGTGTTTTTGTATAATTGGGTATTTGACTAAAATTTTTTATGTGTTTAATCAAAAGACGCCTCAATTTAAGAAACATCGTTGAAAGAATCACTTGATTCTCATTTGAATTACCTGAGATATCACAACTTTAAGAGCACATATTTTGGGCAAGCCCAAAAACGCTCTATAGAAATAGCTATTGAAGTGTGTGAGATATTTGAGGTTGGACTCATATCGGCGCGGTCAAAGTATGGTGAGGGCATATCTACGATTTAAATCTTTGCTGGGTACTAAAAGAGATACTTACATATAAATAAATAAATAAATTAAGACAATATCACATACATTGTCCTGGTCCCAAACTAAGGTTTTCCCTTGTACTATGGAAACCAGAAACAACGAAGGAACTACAAACACCTAGACCCAACACAAATATCTGTTCCATCAACAAACATTTGTGTTGGTGCGGGAATCGAACCTCAACCGGCGCTCAAACCATTGCGCTAAACGGGTCGTCAAATTGTCAGCAATATATATTTTAATAGATTTATTCGAAACGTGCAGAGTTACGTTCGAAATGTCAAAAAGGACTTCAAATTTGTAACAGACTGTAGTAAAGACCGTTTACGCGCGACATACTCCGCTAATCTCAAGCCACTCTTCCTAAAGTGTCCATAATATTCGTATGTGTGAAAGTGCACCTATTATATTCAACTACGAGTAACATTTTCATTAATTTCCTACAATTGGCCGGCAACAAGCGAGTCTCGTTTTGGCGATACACATGGGTGCACTCGGGCTTATTAACGCTCAATTTGCGAACCTCACGTCACACCGGAGTGTAACAGGGAAAGCATTGGTGGTGTGACACAATTGGTACTTAAAAAAAAGATCAAAATCGGTTCATAAATTATGGCGGAGTAATCGGCGAATAAACATAAAAAAATATTTAAATATACGGTCGAATTGGGAACACTCTTTTTTGAAGTCGTTTAAAAAATTATCAATCAAATTGAATAGTAAGACATGAATGTAGTAAGGTTAAAATGGCGAGTCAGACGCATTGACGAGTCGTCGAGTTAGGGTACCGGAGGCCCAATGAGGGAAAAGGGGGTTAAAGGTTGGCAGCACACTTGTGACTGTAGAGTCCGACGGTAGACCGCCCATAGACAAATCAATCGTAATCATACTCCAATCAATCAATCGCTTACCATCAGGTGATCCGTATGCTCGTCTGCCACATAAAAAATAACTAACGCAGGCGCTGCTTTACGCCGGCTTTTAGCTGGCCCATTTATGCCAAAGCGTGGCTCTCCTATGGTTGGTGAATTACCGAGTACTACATATTTTAACATGACTACTACTATATACGGTGTAACACGCAGCCAACACACGACCGGCTAGTTCTTCAACTTTTACTTTATATTGCGAGAAAGTAGCTGTGGGTGATAAATGTTCACACGTACATACTGTCATATACTACACCTCTATGTTGTATAATAATAAAGCCCAAAATAGAACCGAAAACTTAAATTTACTATTGTACAGGTTGTCAAAATGTCCTCAATTGATATTAAACAAATTGTTTTTATCAGATGAATGAATGTAGCGTTCATTCATATAATAAGTACATAAAGAACAAAACAATTTTCTTCTTTTTCTTTCTCCCAACGTTCTCCACATACAGGGTGTATCTGTGAACATTTACATCCCTTTAACCACGTGTTCTACCAACCATTCTGAACAACATTTGTTCTATGACTTTTCAAAATTCGCATAAAAAAATTTCATTTTTCCATACAAAGTCGTTCACGTGACTTGGTCATTTTGTATGGGGAGTCGAAAATTTTTTCGAAGAATTTAGAAAAGTTGTTAAACAAATGTTGTTCAGAATGGTTGATAGAACACGTGGTTAAAGGGATGTAAATGTTCACAGATACACCCTGTAGATCGGTCCTGTGCCACCCGCATCCAAGGGGCTCGCGCGACCTTCACTAGATCGTCGGTCCACCTGGTGGGAGGCCTGCCACGGCTGCGGCCTCCTGCACGCGGCCTCTACTCAAGGACCTTTCCACCCCAACGGCCGTCTGTTCTCCTCGCAATTTACCCTGCCCATTGCCATTTCAGCCACGCAATTCTTCTATAGAAGTTATCTCTTTAATTAGTAGATTACTATTTTAAAATTTGTACACCGTACACCGGTTTAAATGTTTGCCCATATAAAATATTATGTTGTGAAAGAAGATTATTTATTGCATATATTATTATGTAGGTGGTTGATGGTAGTTATATTGAGCAGTGCTTATCAAGATTGCAAAATGTCGGTGCTTAAGTTTTTAGCCAAATTATAATGTAGACACATAATATTTAGCGGAGTAGCAACTGTTTAATATTCCTATCAGTAAGCTCTCATTTAAAACGACCAACCTACAACTTTGGTCCAAAAATTATACAACATGATATACCTCAAAAAAAATCTGAAGTTAAAATCAGCATAATTATGCTGAGTGCAAACCTTTTCGGTGACATATTTTTGTTTTTGATATTTGATTTTATTTTTACCAATTTTTTATTTTTTGTGTGTATCATGTAATTATCTATTGTAATATTTGTGTCATTGAATAAATTTATTTCTATTCTATTCTATTCTATTTCTTTTTGCGTTTTTGGTGCAGGGTAGCGTTTCCAACACTGCCATTATTATACCTGGTCCAGTGAATTTTCGCGGTAAAATGTTTTAATTCAAGATAGTAAAGAGTGAAATCTCCAGAATCTTTTGATCTTGTGATGGCCTCGATGGCGCAGTGGCAAAGGTTTCGCCCGTTGCGCGAAAGGTCCCGTGTTCGATTCCCGGTCAAGTCAATTTCGGTAACATTTTCTTAGATTTCTTAGGTCTGGGTGTTCTGGATTGACGTCCCAAGTTAATTTTCGTCATCTGGTACTCATAGTACAGGTTTGCCCTAGTTTAAACCAGGTTGATTGGTGTGATTGTCTGGCGCATTTATTTATTTTGACAACAATCGTTGCCAAAATTGACTACTGTTCACTTCTAAATTAACTAGTAAGTAAGCAAACGAGTGGCTTATGCGAATTTTCAAAAGCCATAGAGCAATGGAGGGATGTACAGACAGCCACACATCAGGTTACCACAACCTGTCAAATTACCTCAATTAATATTTAATCTAATGTGTTTGACATTAGATGAAGTCGATTGAAGAAATTTTACAGTTTTGTATACTTTGATGTGTGGCTGTAGGTACTTAAATGTTGACAGAGTATGTTGAGAGACATTTTATTGAGTCGTTGAAAACCTGGGTACCAATTCGTGCACTCGACATTGAAGTCGACCCGGAATTTTGTATAGACAAATGTATGAAATCTCTAAATTCAACTTCAACGAGTGCTCGAAAATTGGCCCCCAGTTCCAAAAGATTTTTTTTTATTTTTTTTATGTGATAGGTAGCAGGCGAGCAGGTGGATCACCTGATGGTAAGCAATTGCCGCCGCCCATGGACACTTGCAACACCAGTGGAGTTACAAGTGCGCTGCCAACCTTTTATGCCCTTCCCCCCCGAGTGGGCCTCCGGTACCCTCACTCACTCACGCCGGTTTTCTGTGAGGCAGTGGTATCACTCCGGTCGAGCCGGCCCATTCATGCCGAAGCGTGGCTCTCCCACAGTTAAGATCTTCTAGACCTACTCTAAGAGATGGATGAAAGTGTGCCGTCTCACAGGCGTCTCGAGCGATGGATCATCACTGGCACCACACAGTGCAAACAATGCGCATTGTACTTCGTTCCCAGGTTATATCAGTTTCTACGAGAAAGTAGCATTTCTAAGCTTGAGACTTTAGTAATTGTGTCTTGGACTAGTTGGGGTGATAGATGGGATGGGAGTCCTATCTTACACCACCGCGGAATCACTTTGATACGTAACCTAACTCAACCGAAACCCCTGGGGTATCCATCTAGCGCATCGCAGTCGGATACCCCACAGCTGGGACTGCCTACCTAACCTAAACATTTGTATTCAAATGTTCATCATAATGTGACTCTCTCGCTTGCTTTGATTTTAGGCATTAAATGAAACATTTTGTTCCTTCTGTACTCTGCATTTTCAACGGTAACTAGGTGATTGACCTCAAGTTGATTATGATTGAAATCAGCTGTTTTAAGGTTCAACAATGATTTTTGCGTTAAATTTTGCTGCCTAATTACTCGGAAACTAAAGCAGATTTTATTAGTATTTTTCCAAAGCCTTCCAAGGTAAAGCCCTATTTAGATGCAGTTTTCAGTATGAATGAATGAATGAATATACTTTTTATTGCACACAAAACAGAGGTATAAAACTTAAAACTAGTTATAACAGGAGTAATGTACAACAAAGGCGGCCTTATCACTATGAGCGATCTCTTCCAGGCAACCTTTGGGTAAAGGACACTTGATCAAGGTGTAAGGTTGATCAAGGTGTACCTAAGGTTGATCAAGGTGTAAGTAGGTAGGTATGTATCTTCCTTCGTGTGTATTGTCCTTTTCCTGGCATGGTGTAGCTATGTTGATTGCCTCTCGGTGGCGCAGTGGCAAGTGGGTCGCATTTTTTTTATGTGATAGGTGGCAGACGAGCAGACGCATCACCAGATGGTGAACAATGACCCATAAACATCTGCAACACCAGTCGAATCACAAGCGCGCTGCCAACTTTTAACCCTCTTCTTGAAGATAATTTTGAACAATCGCCGGAAGGACCTTACTCGCCAGATTGCAACAATTTATCTTTTAAATGCAATTAACAAGTTCCAATAATATCTCTTTGGTCCATCTTTTGTCGAGCCACAGTACAAGTTCCGTAAGCCCTTATTAGGGCGAGGCCTTTTCCGTTTATTATAGGGTTCCGCGTAGGTATCAAAATATTAACTACTTCTTTAGTGTAATTTAAAAATCCCCAATACCTTGTATCTGGTCACTTGTTCTATGACTTTTGGAAATTCGCCAAAAATTCTATCGACTCCCCATATTACAAAATGAACAAGTCACGTGACCGACAAAAAGACTTCGAAATTCATCGTTTTTTTTCTACTCCCCACACTAAATGATCAAGTCACTTGACCGACTTTGTGTGAAAAGTTGCATTTTTATTATGCGAATTTTCAATAGTCATACCCGTTTAGCGCAGTGGTTTGAGCGCCGGTTGAGACGTCAGGGTCGCGGGTTCGATTCCCGCACCAACACAAATGTTTGTTGATGAAACATATATTTGTGTTGGGTATGGGTGTTTGTGGTTCCTTAGTTGTTTCTGGTTTCCATAGTACAAGGGAAAACCTTAGTTTGGGACCAGGACAATGTGTGATGTTGTCTCAATTTATTATCTAACTAGTGGCCTTCGCTTCGGGACCGTAATTCAGAAATGAACCAATAGATTGCGCTGTGCTAAATTACATCGCGCAAGCGTTTCGTGTTTTCGGTTTACCTATAAGCCTTGTCGTTGTTTATAGAAGTTACATCTCTATATTCTAACGGAACTCTTCAAGTCAAAAAGCCCTTGCTTTGATTATAGTTGTGGTTGTACACTTGTCAACGTCGTATGGAACACCATCTCGGAAGCATTTAGGTACAAGTTCACCTCCACTTTCCAGGCAAAGTGACCCAGTAAAGGACGGGCATTCATTACCGCCGCAAAAGGCCTGACGAGAAACCTCGGATTATTTATAGACCACCTCATACGTGACTTTGAACTTTAGTTTTTGCGTGTAAGCTAAACTTGGTGTTAGAACGAATCATGTTTTATCAATCTGGCCTTAGAATCTTATATGGCGCTTTAGATTTAAATGATAATTTGAACTATAACACTGCTAATGGCCCGCCTTCACATCGTTTCGGAATTCTATTAATTTAAACTTTACCAAAATAGGTGGCGCTAGGTGTCGATTACATCGCTTATGTAAGTAAATGCTTCGTCTTTTCGGTTTTTTTTAATGTCATAAGGTGGTAGAAGAGCAGACGGATTAGCTGATGGTAAGCGATTGCCGCCGACCATAGACACGCAACGCCAGTAGAGTCATAGTCTGCTGGCAACCTTTAACCCTCTTTCCCCCCAATTGGGCCTCCAGTACCCTCACTCACTCGACGAAACAGCGCTGGCGCTGCTTCACGCCGGTCTTCTACTTGTCTGCCACCGACTTACTTACTTATGTACTACGCTGGCTCAGCGACCCGAAGTGGATCTTGGCCTCCGACACGAGAATTCGCCACTCCGCTCTATTCTCAGCCACCTGTTGCCAATCCGGCTTGACTAAGATCCTTCTTGACCTGGTCGATCCAGCGATATCTGGGGCGCCCCACTGGGCGCTTCCCGGTAGATCGACCCAGGTAATCTCGCTTGGCAGCACGATCTGACTCCATTCTCTCAAAGTGGCCATCACAGCCTTGCTGACTTTGTCTCGCCGGTTATAATTCACCTACCACATAAAAAGTCATCCCTTACGACGTCCATAGAAGTTTTTGAAATAACAGACCTGCTACATATTTAAAATAACCTACATAATATTTACTTGAAAGTCAAATACACAGAAAATAATGATGATCACGTCACTTATTCTCAGATACTCCTACATATAAATTATCATCTTAAATTGAAAAGAAATAATCTCTCCCAAACAATCGCAGTGCCAACGCGGAAACAGCCCAGATGGCTATCTCCAGCTGAGTTCCCACCACTCTGTCCCCAGTTTTCTCTGTGACAATGGTTTTTTCACATAATTACGTGGTTTAATGTGGGCTTAATTGTTCACTCTCATCAGCTTTCTTGTTTGTTTTTTTTTTGTTGGAAAAAAGAATTAAATTGAAATTGGGTTTTTATCTATTTTCCTTCTATTTCTCTCTGTCCTGCAATCCTTCTATCAAACGAAGAAAGACGAAGCAACTCACAGGTCGATATGGCAGTGCCAATTAGAAATGCCATCGCGTACTTACCTATGTTTATAGGTGTCACTGCTCTCCTTTTGCATAACATCAGGCTTAGGAGAACCACCAAAATTAAGAAGTATCGGTAATTAAGCGTAGTGTTGGACGCCCTGCGACAAGATGGGATGATGACATCCGAATTTCGGTTGGCTGGAGTGGGCTGGATGAGAGTGGCCAACAATTGGGAACAGTGGCGTGCATTAGGGGAGACCTATGTCCAGCAGTGGATGAGTGTGGGTTGCTGATGATGATGATGATCCAAGGCCCGTGTGTTAATTAACGAATGAGCAAACAACAATAACATATAAATGTTTTTGGGAAAATTAGGCCGCTATACTGTACGAGGGTTGAAATTTAAATCCACATGGGTAGCTTTTGCCTCACTATAATATTAACTGCCGCACTCAGATACGTCATTTAACCTTATGCTCATTATCTTAATTATGTATAGCCTTTATGTATATTATTAATCAGTGTCAATATTTTTAGTTAAGTGACGGTTGAGGTTTAATTAACGTCTCTGAGTGCAGAGTAACATACTTACTACAAAAAACTTTCTACTAATATTGTACCCCAAATGAAACAATAAAGATTATGATTATGATTACCCCCCAATTGGAGCGTCATATTCGAAAAAATCGAAACATACTTTTGCTTGATCCGCATATCGAACCCGGGACCCAGAGATCACAGCCCGGTACTTAGGTAAACCATTATACCATCGGGGCGTGATTCCTAGTAACATTAATCCTAGTAAATGAATGTAGCTATGACTTGATTACTATGATGGAGGCCTTTGCTCTGCTGTGGGACAGTATATGCTGATACTTACTTTTTTGGGGCGAACTATAGAGCGAGTTCTATTGCTAAACTCACTTTAGAAACAAGCCTTAGAGATTCCAACAGCGATACTTATTTAATTACAAAAGCCGATACTAATCTTCGTTTCTTTACAATTTTAGTTACAACTTTATATAACACTTAATATCAGTCCATCTCATCCAACACAACGGTTCCCATCATACGTAACACGCATTTGCTAAAATTACTGAAAACGACATCATTTTTGCAATGAAAGTAGGCAGATTAACTAGTGTCGTCCAAATGTAAGTTGAAGATGACACTTAAGTAGGTACTTAGACGGTTTTGGTCTCGCTCTTGGACTTGCGAGGTTTTTTCATGTTAGTTACATGGAGTTGGTCGAAAAAAATACCTCTGAAAATTAATAGGTACTGATTTAAAATTTTCGTGCTGCATTGTAACTATTCATCCATCCATATTCATACTATTGTTTGTTTTTTTATTGTATCAGCCTATAGGGATAGTACGAGTATTACTCGTACTATCCCTGTAGGGTACTGGCCTCCATCACCGAAATCAAGTCATCGCTACTATGATGGGATTAGGCTTAATCACCACGCTTGCCTAATGCGGATGGTGATCACAAACCCGCGCTATGTATGGAAAGAATGTTTATAATCGAACCTGGGACCCCGAGATCACGGCCGCCGGGCCGGGTAAGTACCGACTTACACCATTAGACCACAGGGCATCCATACCACCTTCATATTTGTAAAGGGGAATTCTCACTGAAAACTATTGTGCCGAAACGAAAAGACGGCAGGCCACCCCGGACCGAAGAGTGGTTTATGTATCATCATCATATCAGCCCACATCCACCCACTGCTGAGTATAGGCCTCTTCTCTATCACGCCATACTGTCTATGTATGGTCTTGCAAAAATCTGAGGCCGATTTTCGACAACACTACGATTCGCTACAGCAATCTCACGCCTAATTCGCCTGTTAATCTGATCGCTCACCCTGTATAATCAGCTGTGCATTAATTCGGCCTGTTTCGTCAGAACGCCCAGTTTTTGACGGAAATGCACTAAATATTATGTAAAGCGGACTGATGAATGCGTCTATTGTTTTAGTTAGTGTGGAGTAAGTTAGGAGTGGTTGGCGTAACGTATAGACACCATCAATCATAGGTTTTTTTATGTGGTAGGTAGGAAACGAGCAGGCGGATCACCTGATGGTAAGCAATTGCCGCCGCTCATGGACACTTGCAACACCAGTGGAGTTACAAGTGCGCTGCCAACCTTTTATCCCCTTCCCCCCGGGTGGGCCTCCGGTACCCTCACTCACTCAGCGAAACACAGCACAGGGGCTGCTTCACGCCGGTTTTCTGTGAGGCAGTGGTATCACTCCGGTCCGGTCGGTCGGATTTATGTGATAAGTGGCAGACGAGAATACGGATCATCATAGACAGGTGTCTATGGGCGGCGGCAATTGCTTACCTTCATTGCAACACCAGTAGAGTCACAAGCTGCCAAGCTTTAATCTCCTTTCCCCCAATTGGGCCTTCGGCACGATATCACTCAGCTTGAGCCGACCCATTCATGCCGAAGCGTGGCTCTCCCTCTCCTCTCTCGTCAATTATTACACATCTTTATATTTATTATAATAACTATAAAGATCAATTATCAAATATTAATAATAATTTAATTGACGAAATTTTAGACTTGACCGGAAATCGAACCCGGGATCTTTCGCGCTTCGGGCGAACCTTAGCCAATGCGCAATCGAGGCCGTGGAATGAAGTCAATAAGTTTACGACTTAGAGCAACCAGTCAATTAATCATTTATACTAGGAAGCGCGCACCCGATGCGCGTGCGCCGCTGCGCAGTGTCGCGCCGCCTCATTGTCTAATAGCAGAGATAAGCTTTCTCTTCACACGGAGATGACACCTCCAGATTAAAGATGAATCTCAATTCGAGATTTTATCCGTTTATTAAATGTTATTTTTGTTGCGCAAACGCATTTTAAAGTGTGAAATCTTTGAGTATATAGCCACTGGAGATGCCATACCGGGCGTTTCCCCTACGGCAAAGTACATTGGTCAACTATTCGGAACTGGTCAACTAAGTTATACAAAACTACTTGGATGTCGCTACATCGCCATTTTGCATCGCTCCGTGTCGCGTGACGTTTCTCTTAAAAATGGTGAATTGTGCAGTATTTTCATGTAAAAGGCGATCTGACAGCTAAAATTCGCAACAAGATCGCGTTTCCTATCATAAGTAATGACTTTTATTAATTATTAAATGTGTATTAAACTAGAAAATCTATTTTAATAAAAAACCGTTACGATACGTAAACGACAGAAAAATTTAATAATGATATCGTGGTATCGGTCCTAGTGATGGGACCAATTAAAATCAACTCGACATTTGAATGAATCATTCACTCACTGCAGTTAGTTTCAAATCCGTTCTTTTCATTATATTTTGAATAAAATAGTATAGACGTATATTATAATATTAAAACATTGTTAAGTGAATTAGAGAAATTACTGTCCTTTCTTCTGGTCATACGATGTTGGAATTTATTCTAAAAATAAAAAGAATTGGTGGCTATAAAATATTTCGAGGTAAAAGGAATAAAATATGTGGTCCGGGAGTATCATGCATGATAACGGAGTAGATAGTAAACCATAATTGGAGCTCGCTAATTTTAATATAGAAAAGTATACGAATGTTCGTTTATCCAATATTTCAAAAAAATTAGACCCCCAGAAATATATTCGACACGTGTACAATAAACTTATTCATTTTGAAAATCAATATAAATGCATAATAGGATTTTTTGTAATATTTCAATAAATCATTCTAATTAAAAATATATTGTTTCATTTACTCTCCCTTTGTTTGTCCAAATGTTTAACCCAAAACTAGCGCACATTTGTAATTTTTTACTTTTTAGTATGTATTGCACAACTTCACCATTTTTTAGGGTTCCGTAGTCTACTCGTCATGTCTGTCCGTCTGTTTGTCTGTCTGTCCTGGCTCGTTCTCCGCCGTTTCTGCACCGATTGCCACTGAAAATTGGTAAAGAGATGTATACTGATAATCCAAAAATTGGTTTATAACATTATTGAAAAATAATTATTTTTCACCCCCCTTTCCATACAGCGAAAAGTTAATTCGAAAAATAAATTCGACTTACCCCATCGTTTGGTCGGTATCGTTAAAAAGGTATCTTTAAATACAACAAAACATAAACATAATGTGGATCAAACCCCCCAGTTTCGAGATATATTAATACAAAGTTAAAATTAGAGCTTCCTCTCCCCCCCCCCCCCCACTTTTGAAATACTATTAAAATAATTCTGAAAAAAATATGCTCTATACCTCCAAGTAAGTACGTACAGCCACACATCACAGTAAATACTGTCATACACATTAAGTTGAATATCAGTTGAGGAAATTTGACAGATTGTGGTAACCTGATGTGTGGCTGACTGTACTTTTAACGAAAACTTTAGCGGACTCTGTATCATACATAGTATTTTAATACAACTTGACCAACTTATGACGTGCAGTTGCCCTAACTAAATGGTAATGTATGGAAATAACTACCTAACTTAACTATGAAAATAAGGTTTAAGGCCCATCTTTTGGATACGGAACACTTTCATGTGCGTGTCCGACACGCTCTTGGCCGGTTTTATTTTACAAACTGACTAAATAAATATTTATTTATCTTCAATGTGCAGAATTTTACACTTACAATTTTATATATAAGTTCATTCACCAAACTGATTTGACTCATTCTTTGTGTCCCATCACTGTCTTTTTCGTATGTATGCTGCATAGTTACGTGAAATCTTTATTTGTGAGCGTGTATTTTTTGATGTGTTAAATTTTTCTGTAGTGTGCGTTTATCGTGACAGCAAAATTTGTGACTGTTGAGTATTAAAATTTTTGGTGGTGTGCTGTTCGTGTTTACCTCGTCCCCCGCAAAAAATGGTGAAAAAAATTGTTAGAAGCGCGGACGTTAGGGCATCTCCAGTGGCTGTCTACTCTAAGTGTGAAATGGATTATGACGTTTGTAACTCTCTTTGGATTTATGAGCAACTAGCGGCCGCCAGCGATTTCGTCCGCGTGGAAAAGTAACTTTTTACCCCACTTTTAACCCCTTACAACCCCCTTTTCGCAATAAAAAGTAGCCTATGTTCTTTCTCAGGGTCTAGATTATCTGTATACCAAATTTCATTTAAATCCGTTGAGTAGTTTTGGCGTGAAAGAGTAACAGACAGACAGACAGAGTTACTTTCGCATTTATAATATTAATATAGTAATATAGTAATTAGTATAGTAATAGTATAGTATGGATGGTAGCTCATTGGCTAAGAAGGCGCCTTTCATACGGAAGGTCGTGGTTCAGATACGAGCACGTACCTCGAGATTTTTTTAAATCTATGTGCGTATTTCTGCCATTTGCTCGGTGAGGGAAAAAATTGTGAGAAAACTGCAACAAGTCAATTACAGCGCGCTACTGTTTCTTTATAATATAAACTAGTGGCCCGCCCTCACTTCGCTTCGGGACCGTAATTCAGAAATGAACCAATAGATCGCGCTGTCTCCAATTACATCGCGCAAGCGTTTCGTGTTTTCGGTTTACCTATAAGCCTTGTCGTTGTCTATAGAAGTTATCTCTTTATAAATAGTATAGAAGATAAATAGTATAGAAGATAGTATAGATTTAGATACACACGACGTTACCTGAGTTACCCTTTTGGGGTGTGGTAGTCCTTATGTCTGATACAGAAGTGTTATTTTTGCACTGCTGGGGGTAACTCGACCTGACCCTGTCTGTACACAATTGGCGTTTCTCTGCAGGATCGAAACCGAATTGAGGTCTACCAAGAAGCTTAACGACAAAGATTTTTGCAACTTCAGTTTAATTTCTTGGAACCTCATGTTTATTTAGGTTAAGGGGCTATACGAATGAAACTAGCGCCACCAACGTATTTACACTGATTGTAGCGAAAATATGATATTTTTTAAGAAAATAAAACATTACAGACTTAGATAAAAGTAGATTGGATTTTTCAAGACGCAATGCAATATTTCTAACACGCGACAAGTATCAATAATGTTAATTATTGCTAAAAACGGCTAAAAACTAAAAACTTTTAGCAATAATTGACATTATTGTTGTTACCTAACGCGTGTTTTATATTATTGTATTGCATCTTGAAAAAATTCAATTTACTTACTTTTATCTAAGTCTGTAATGTTTTGCTTTCTTAAAAAATATCGTATTTTTGCCACAATCAGTGTAAATAGGTTGGCGGCGCTAGTTTCATTCGTGTAGCCCCTTAAACATGCATGTTTCGGAATGATCCAATTTAAAGTGGACGTTTTGCGGCGCCATTCCGTGCAAATCGATCAATTAACGTTAAAAATATCGAATTAACAGATAAGTGGCCAGGAGTGAAAGAGAGCGGTGAAAGTGCGTGATATCGACATTATTGGAGTTAATATTGAAATTATCGAGTGATTGCTAAAGTGTTGGCTTTACACCATTTGAGGTAGATTTTTTCTCATAGGTACTTTATCCCACAAGATGAATTTTGTTTATAGACGGCCTCGATGGCGCAGTGGCTAAGGTGTTTACGCGAAGAGCGAAAGGTCCCGGGTTCGATTCCCGGTCAAGT
Source organism: Cnaphalocrocis medinalis (assembly GCA_014851415.1). Taxonomy (NCBI): domain Eukaryota; kingdom Metazoa; phylum Arthropoda; class Insecta; order Lepidoptera; family Crambidae; genus Cnaphalocrocis; species Cnaphalocrocis medinalis. Next base: position 782,107 of record CM026295.1, read on the forward strand.
AAATTTAGGAAACTGAATTTACAATTTTTTTTTTGGTCTGGGTGTTCTAGGTTGACGCCCCCAGTTAATTATCGTCACCGTTGATTGGTGTGATTGTCTGGCGCTTTCATTTATCATTTAGGTATGCATATCTCCAAAAGTCATGAAACTAATGTTGTTTATAAATTAAACCGATTGGTTGAAGGGATGTAAATGTTCACAGATACACCCCTCCAACCATATTATCTTTTACAAATCTATACTATTTATAAAGAGATAACTTCTATAGACAACGACAAGGCTTATAGGTTAAGGGGCTACACGAATGAAACTAGCGCCGCCAACCTATTTACACTGATTGTGGCGAAAATACTATATTTTTTAAGAAAGCAAAACATTACAGACTTAGATAAAAGTCAATTGAATTTTCAAGATGCAATACAATATATATAACCGAAATCACGAAACGCTTGCGCGATGTAATTGTGCACAGCGCCATCTATTGGTTCATTTCTAAATTACGGTCCCAAAGCGAAGTGAGGGCGGGCCACTAGTCATAAAATAAAATTAACATAAAAATTAAGTAATCTCGTAAAGACATTTCAAACCCGAAATAAAAGCTATGCCTACCTATTGAACTTTAACTTGATAGGTATGCACGTACAAGTCTACTAATATATTTTAGACGATTATCATGAATCGTAAATCGAAAATATTTTTTCGGGTCACCGATTAACTAATGAGTATTCTGTGAATTGTATTAATATTTTATTCGGATGTGTTTTGATTTTTGCGTTTAATTTGTAAGTTAAATACCAATTGAAAATGCGACACGAACTTATTTGAATACATTATTTAAAAAGGAAGCTGTAGGTCTGTTTCTTGAATATGTTTGAAATTAATACGGTTGATTTTTCATGAATAATATTTTGTAAATCAGCAATAATCCAGTCAATTTAGACATAAAAGATCGTGCTTGCAAAAAGGTCAGGTTGTTTTGAATGTTTTAAATGTTATTAAAGCAATTTATCCGAATAATACTTATTGTTTGTTCCAGATAAACCATGACTGTCAAGAAAGCACGCAGCGGCGGCCTGGCCGCCGTGGTCGCTCGCCAGAAACTCCACACCGCCACCCAGCAGCTGGACATCATGTCCATCTCCAAGCCCACGGCCTCCTACAACACCGTCGTGGGCTTCAACGAAAAGGACCAGCTCCAACTCCTCACCAAAGAAGACTCAGACGACGACAAAAAAATAAAAGACTACACAGACTCCAAAACAAGCAAATGCGAAAATATACCCATTGACGACATAGCCAATTGTGTAAATATCGAAAACTACCCCAATTGCGACAACACTCTAGTCTTTTATGTAACCAAAAACCTCAACAAAGAAGCGATAGCCCTCAAATTCGAAAACGAACAGGACTTCAAAAGGATATACTTCACGTATAAGTACTTCAAAATGCGAAATCGGTTGACGAACAACACGAATAACTATACTAGCAGCGAAAACTTGTTTTCGAAAAAGAAAACATATGAACTGTTCAGTAAAAATAGGAAGAACAGTGTTGATGATTATAGTATTTATGACAAAAGCCGATCGGAGTTCGATTTGATGACGACCGACAATGATGGCGTGACGCACATATCTGTTCAGCAAAAAGGTTTAAACTCCAGATTTGACCAGCCCATGAGTTTGATTGGGATCAGAACTGATGGTGATATCGGGGAGATAGATAGCATAATATACACTGATATAGATATCCCTGCCAAGCCTGAGAGGAAAAGACTGTTTCACAAGAAGGCCAAAGCGCCGCCCCCTCCTTTGGTTACTAAAGAGAATCAATCCAAAGTATTGAAGGGGGAGTTTGTCCGGGTCAACGTAGACCGGACGCCGGACGTAGTCCCTAGAGACAATAAGTCGAATAAAGTCCCTGATATTTTAATGTTTCGAGATGGCAAAGCGAAAAGGAATAGTCCACCCAGTAATCTTTGGTCCACGACGAATAAAGGTTGGTACAAAAATATTTTATTTGCGTGAATTATTTTTTATAGCATTATCGGAGTCATTTCTTCAGGATTTACATACGTACGAATTGCTAAACTAACTTTATAGGGAGTTGTAGTAGGTTTCATGACACATTTTAAAATATTTAAAATGGCCCGCCCTCACTTCGCTTCGGGACCGTAATTCAGAAATGAACCAATAGATGGCGCTGTGTTCAATTACATCGCGCAAGCGTTTCGTGTTTTCGGTTTACTTATAAGCCTTGCCGTTGTCTATAGAAGTTAACAAAATAATATAGTTAAGTTATTTGTGATAGTAGTAGTAGTAGGTAAGTAGATAGAAACATTGCTTTAAACATTTATGTTTCTTCATAATCTTCGATAACAATTACACCTTTATTCGCCAAAGTCTCTAAACTGAGAACATTAAAACATAATTACTATTGTTTAATACTCGATTCGTTGAGCTTAAGTAACAACAACACGTAACACGGAAATATAAGAAGTTATACTCATACATGACTGTGTGTGTATGGTTACGTAGATATGATTTGGTGGAGCAATAGTTGATGCTAGTTTAATTATAAGATCATCACGTTGATGACTAGATCGAATGGATGAGAGATAAGATTAGCTACTCTTACTTATGTATTTCGCTAGTAATGTTTAACTACCTATATTCCTTAGAGGAGTAACAACATTTTTTTTTATTCTGTTATCTGATGACACATGCTAACACGCCGCCTATGAATGGATAACAATTTCGATAAAAGTGGTTCATAGTACTTATATTGCTTTACTTACTTAAGTACTTGCTTTCTTTTTAATCTATACTATATTTAAGGAGATAACTTCTATAGACAACGACAAGGCTTATAGGTAAACCGAAAACACGAAACGCTTGCGCGATGTAATTGGACACAGCGCCATCTATTGGTTCATTTCTGAATTAAATTACGTTCCCGAAGCGAAGTGAGGGCGGGCTACTAGTTTCTCTATAAATGTAAATGTATTTTTACAAGTATACTTATTGTACATACTTCTGAAATATCAAAATACGCCCGCAGGATTTTGATATTTCAGAAGTACAATAAGTATACTTGTAAAAATACATTAACGACCACAAACATCCATACTAATGTAAATGTTTGTGGTCGTTGACCCAAAATTGCAATACCTAATCCAATCTCCGAATTACCCAGTCAGGTAGTACGAAACGACATTCGGGTGAGATTAAATCTGTTGTAGCTAACAAGTTGTCGTCATTTCTTCAAATAAGCTTAAACATTAATCATGAAGAAAATTTTAAACTCCCATTCTATAGACTATTGTGTTGTTTGCAGTAATAGTGATGTAAGTACTTGCTAATATTCACTGTAAAATTTTAGTCGATTCAATCCCGAAGCCTTCACAAATAGGTAAAGTAGCACCTCTTACCGTTACTAAGAAATGTAACCTAGATTTTGCCACCCCCTAAACCTAAAAAGTTCGGGTTTGTGATCACCAATCGATGAAGCGATGACATGATTTCTATGATCTGCACAATCTGCATCCTTCACTCTGCATTGAGACAGATAAAGGTTGAAATTTTAAGCCTATAAAGTGCCCGTCCTCCTACACTAGTGCATAGTGGTATTTATGCTATCTTCTTTTCTTCTTCTATATTATATTTAATAAGCTTTTTTTAATTTTTGCGGTGCATTATTATAACTATTAATTATTATTCTTCGCGAGAATTAACGCGACGTTAATTTTAAAGCAAATAATAATGTATTTATAGCTTGACATTTTGGCTGCGTTACAGCAGCTGTGGTCACAAGCGTACCTACTTAAGTAAAACGAAACGTCAATAATATCGATATCAACGGTAATAATATCGATACTTTTATCAATATATGTATACTCCGTCAGATTATCGATACCTTCTATCGATAAACCACTGATATACAAGCCTAGCTTAGAATAGTCAGCTCTTTACTTGTACATATTTAGGTCCTAACAATTGACTATTAGGTCTCGTGTTTACGTGCTTCGTACGGTGCTGTGTTAATCGTTAAATGAGTTTCTGGTAAACCTCAGAAAACACATAGTTTAAATAGTAATAGTTTTCGAGATGGTTGTGCAAGAAGCTTGTGGAAGAGTAGCTGCAAGAGGCTATTAATGAGTAGGTAAATATTTTAGATAGTTAAAGACTGTGTTGCGTTGCGACAACCCTGTATAGACCAGGCTCAGCATGAACTTTTCAAGAAATAAATAATGTACTTAGACACGAGGGTACAAAATCGCCAGGTGGCTTTACAATGAAGCCGGCCCGTATCAAATGAGAATATACCTGTCGCATCCAAACAAAGGTAAAACACAGCGCTTATGAAAGGGAAAGAAACCCTGAATCGATCGTAAGTCCGTCGAGATTGAAGTCGAATTCAGAGAAGTCATACAGTCGTCCCATACGTCGTAGCCGCCTTGCCGATGCGCATGCTGATTTCCACATGAAAAACATGATGTAGCCTGGCTAGCGTGCTAAGCGCCAGCGATCAAAACATCTGCCACAGATATGAAGGCCTATGATAATGATGACATTTGTCCACACAAATCTCTAGTTTGACTTCAATGTCGAGTGCACAAGAATTGCCCCCTTAGTTCCAGACTTCGGACTGATTTTTCAAATAAAACCGTCAAGCACCAATTTTATTTACCCTGATTATACGCTTGTACTATTACATTATTGACATTAGCAATATTTAGGCCATGAAGAAGATATTACAAACAATTTGTAATCACAATCTCATGCTATGAAAACTTGCGAAATAGTTACCTTAGGGTGACGATTTTCGTAATTTTCGTCAACAATTGCCGAAAATCGATGTTCCAGCTAATTCGAAATGCATAATTGCTTCAAGGCCAGTTGTGTAATGTGTGCCGGTCACAAAAAATAAAACAACAGTGAGGAATCTTTATACTTTCATATGTCTTTTCTGGGAATTCTTTTTCTTTCGGTCTTTGGGTTGTTCTGTCAGTTAGACTACTGCCATCTCAACTTAAAAATTTAAAAACATAAAAAAAAAACAAAAGAAAAATACACTCCCATCAGTGGCTGGAGTCTCGTCAGCCCGGGCTTACACCAGTGTAGAAGCTATCCTTTTTTCTTTCTTGACTTCTCTTTCCTACTTAGTTGGAATTCAGATCTAAGTATGAGATGCTGTATGTATTAGTTACATCATAAAATATAGCCCCACGATGAGTTACTGAGATTTGTTGACGCGTTATGCCTATTGTAGGTATATCCACATTACCTATACTAGTACCATTAGGTATGTGTGTTACTGTTCCTTGTTGTGTATCTATTTTCTCATATCAATAGATGCTTACAGGTCGATTCACGAAAGATGACCACAAATGACGATCGTCTACGCGTGTAATCTCATGAAGAAATGGCTCATTCTCAATTTGACACATTACAAGGGCTTAGACTATACACATTATATGTTTAATTGCCCAAGTTTTTTGTCTTGAGTCTTTACTTCATGAGATATTAAGCGTAGACGATCGTCATTTGTGGTCATCTTTCGTGAATCGACCTATACTTTACCTTACTTTATAACTTACTGTCAGTTCATTACACTGTAGCCAAGCCAGGTCATTCACCGACCGCAGATGCTCCGAGCACAATGGGTGAAAGTATTTGCATATCTGTGGAGTGTATGCCTTAATGAAGACATCGTCAAAACAGATTGCGGCTATTTTCTTTAAGTAATGTTTGCTCTTGTTTTGAACTACTTTCCATGGAAGATTTTAATAGATTGACTATTGAGTACGTTTGCACCCAATAAGGTCGAGATATCCAAATTTAACAATTCGAACACACACGTGCTGATTAAATGTTCTCTTGATTTCTAAGAGGACATTTTATACAGCACAAGTGTGTGCCCAGGCACAAGTGCACTCTCGATTCCTTTACCCTCATAAGTATTTCGATGGAACACCAAATTATGAGAGGATCCGGCATAGGACTAAACGCCTTACATCCTTGCCGCGGTAAAGATTCAAAAGAAGGTAATACAATTAATAAATTACATAATACGTTATGAAATTCATAGAATAAGTAAATATTGTTCAAAATGCTTGGTAGAAAACGTAGTTATACAGACATAATGTGCACAGATACACACTATCTACTTATACTTTTATTATTGTAACTATGTACTAATGTATAAGTATCTATAACTTAAAGAATACAACAAAATACACCTGGTGGGTAAACAGATAATTTTCTGTCCCTAAAAAACAAAAAACGTACAACAAATATTAATTTGCTCTACTTATACATACAATATAACCGGTGTAGGCATAAAAACACGAAAAATAATGTCCGTCATTAGCCAAAATTTCGTCTTCCGAATTAGACTAAATCTAACACACAGAGTGGGCAGCCATGAAATTTTATATCTAGCGGCGATAATTGCGATTTCCTCGGATTTGAGTCTTCGCGCAAAAACTGCGCCGGCGCATGACCGATTTGTAACAAACTAGAGAGAATTTGAATGAGTTAAGCCTCTTCTAGTTAAATATTGTATGTATTTAAGTATTATATTTGTGTTCCCTCTGTTGTTTTGACATTTGCAACACAAGGTGCTTAAGCTACTTAGTACGGAGTCAGGTCAATGTATGAGATGTTGTGAGAATTTATAATTTACTAGCGGCCGCCCGCGACTCCGTCCGCGTGGAAAAGTAACTTTTTACCCCCCTTTCAACCCCTTACAACCCCCTTTTCGCAATAAAAAGAAGCCTATGTCCTTTCTCAGGGTCTAGATTATCTGTATACCAAATTTCATTTAAATCCGTTGAGTAGTTTTGGCGTGAAAGAGTAGCAGACAGACAGACAGACAGAGTTGCTTTCGCATTTATAATATTAGTATGGATTGTGAGTCGAGAAGCTTAGCGGACAGGTGTTTAGGTGATGGGAGTTTGCTTCCGTCTATTTATGTGATAAGCAGATCCCATTGTTCAAGTACCAACGTGCTTAATGTAATGTAACAGAATACTTAATTTTAAGTAATTAATATTAAGTACCGGACCGTGATCTCTGCTTCCTGGATTCGATTGCCTACCAAGATTCGATCGAGCAAAAGTATGTTCTGAATTTTTCGAACATGTGTTTGTAATCACCAATCCGCATTAGGCAAGCGTGGTGATTAAGCCTAATCCCATCATAGTAGCGATGACTTGATTTCTATGATGGAGGCCTTTCCCTCGTGGGACAGTATAGGCTGATACTTTACTTTACTTTTAGGGGCCTACTATGTTTTAACCTTTTTCTTTTTTTTTGGTAGGTAGTTTATTTTAGCTTTAGATTATAGTTACTGTTTTTTCTTTTGTGCTTCCCTATTACTTTGTCCAATAAATTCTCTCCCACTTTACTTTTGCCCCATACATTGCGATAAGATGTTTTTTGCCACCGATTGCATCTAGGCACCAATCAAAAACCTACTTAGGAGTAAGTGTACTTTAGTTATGTTTATTGCAAGCTGCACAAATCATGTTCATTCCAGCAGATGGCTCTGCGTCAATCGCCTTTACGACCAGGCCCCATTGCGGTTACATAAAGTCTATAAGCTTTGGAATGGCGCTCAAACTTTTATCATCTACACAATCCTAACTAATATTATAAATGCGAAAGTAACTCTGTCTGACAAGCAGAGTCTGTTACTCTTTCACGCCAAAACTACTGAACGGATTTGATTGAAATTTGGTATACATATGGTTTAGACCCTGAGAAAGAACAGAGGCTACTTTTTATTGTGAAAATGGGGGTTGTAAACGGTTAAAAGAAGGGGGTGAAAAATATTAAATAATTAAAATCTAATTAAATTAAAGAGTTTTATCGATTTTTAAGAGATTTATGTATCTTTGGGTAGCACAGCTAGAGATTTACATTTTGTTAACCGGAATTTTTTACTATCGATACAATTGATTTTTCTTTTACTATCGTCAGTCAACACTAGTCAAATTTCTTATCGATAAAACGACTACTACGATAACTATACCTACCGCCGTAACTACCTACATTCTTTGCTACCTACAGTTTGAATACCGCAGTCAAAGTCTGCAATGTCCTATTGACACATAGTGTGGACGTTCATTGAACTCATGAATGGCCGGAAAATCTCTGCTTGCGCATGCGCAGTGATGGACCATTTGCTTATGGCCTCTTTGCGATGCGGAATTGTAAACGGTTGTCTATTTATACACGACTAGAGACCCGTCTTTATTTCGATTCGGGACTACTGTACAGTTGCGAAACTTCTGAATTAATAATAATAAATTCACACAACACTTCATTCTATTGAGTTACAGATATCAAACAACAGAGGAAACACAAATAGAATAGGTACATACTTAAATACACATAAAAACCCAGACACTGAACAAACACAAGTGTGTGTGTGTGTGTGTGTGTGTGTGGTGTGTGGGTGAGTGTGTGTGTAGGTGTGTTATTCGGATTAATAAACACCACACACACACACACACACACACACACACACTTATGTTTGTACAGTGTTATTACGGAATATTGCACCTTTTATAAAATAATTAAATAATAAATTCTCCAACCGCATATTCTAGGCAAACGCGTGTCATCCTAGACCACATCGTCACTTTCCTTCAGGTGCGATTGTGGTCAAGCGTTGGCCTATAGTCTAATAAAAAATCCGATATTCGGATATGATATACTAAGTATAATAGTGCTCAAGTAAGTGGGCAAAAAACAGGTGCACTCTATATTCCCTTACCTTCTTAATTTGATTTGATTACCCGAAACAACTATCTATTGTTAACACATTTACTTTCCAAACATTAAAAAAATATTTTTTAAATCACCATTGAATTGTTTTAAAGTACCTACTTAAATTCGTATTGCTTTTTGTAATGAAATCATTACTCCATTACTATAATTTTGATATTAACTCTTTATACTAGTGATGCCATTTCATTTCAAATTTATACGAGTAGAAGTAAAACAGTTAAGTAAATTATCAGCCTATAATACTGTCCCACGGCGCAGGGCAAAGGATCTTAGAAATCAAGTCATCGCTACACACAGGACAGGATTAGGCTTGATCACCACGCTTGCCCATTGCGGATTGGTGATTACAAACCCGAGCTATGTTAGGGAAATTCGAAACATACCTACTTATTGCTCGACCCGGGAATCGGATCCAGGACCCTGAGATGGGCCGGTGCTTTTAAACCATTAGACTAACAAGGCATTTTATTCGAGTGGTTTTACATTATATCATAATCATCACAATAATATACATCAAATGGCGGCGCTAGTTTCGATGCGGAAGTCTTAAATAATCTTTCAATATTGACTCGAATTGAAGCTTGGTGTTTCATACCCAGAACATTTCGCGCTTAGGGACAACATCTTGAACATAACCCACCTACCCATGGTCCTTCCCGTCTTCTTGCAACATCTTGTCCACGATGTTGCAGTTGCAGTGCTTTCGAGGCTACCAAAAACGACTCGAGTGAAAAATGTAAATCAATTCGCATCACTACCCAACAAATCTCATTTTAATGGCGGCCGAATATAATGAAATGTAGGCGCCGATCTCTATTTGGTCCGCTATTAACTTTATTTGGTTAGCGCAAGAACAAACTACGTGGTTTTTAGGTATTTGGCCTTTAATAGGGCTACCACTTGATAATAAACAATTCATATAACGCGTAAGGCCCAGACAGCAGACACAACAGAAAATCAATTGTTTTTGCTTTTTAAAATAATGTGATTGTTTTTGTTTTGGGCATTAGCTGAAACTATACATCATACGTCTAAATAAGTACATACATACTTTTTATGTATCTTCTATTACTAAACAAGCACCTATTAAGATTCGCCACAATGCACAGCGGTCCCGCCATAGGTCATAGGGCTGAAATGTCGATGGTCAAATTATGACATCATTTATTTTTAGAGGGTAGACAAATAACCCTTCTACCCCCAGGTATTCGCGCTCGGCTCGCTTTGGCGGACGGATGTGCGACGCGTGCGCTCCCGTGTAAATATTGTTTACAGTGGGAATCTTGCTGATTTTTCAGCTTTTTAGTAGATATTCGCTATCGTGAAGCTGTGCAGTGTTGTGCGTTGTATTGGTGCAGTGAAAAGTGAAAAGCTTACGGAGTTTTTCCTGGTTTTGTTCGAACCACGTGTTGGGTAGCACGTGATTCCTGTTTTACTGACACTTTGGGGATTAAGATTTCAAGCCAGTAATCTGGTTGGGGGTTTTTCTGGGAACGATTTGTATGTTTCATGTTTGTTTACACTGTAGTTTTCATAAGATTTTTCAGTACGTGGCTGTCAGTGTCAAAGTCTATTTGACATTGACAGCTGACGTCAAGGTGACGTTTGCAGACTGCGTTCGGAAACGCATATTTTGGAATCACTGTGATTTCCTATCAAGTGATTTATACGTATTACTTAGTATTAGCAACGGACTTTGGTAATTTGGCCAATTAATTTTTATTATTGAGTAATTTTATTTTATTTAGTTATAAGTGTGTGCATTTATTCTGGACACTTGGTGCGACGAATAGACGAAGATGAGTACTCCTGAGGAGCAGGAGTACCAGCGGCTTCTGGAGCAGCAAATGCTGGAAAAGGAGAGGGAGATGGAGGTTCTCCAGGAACTGAGCCAGGAAGCTGGCTTTCGGCCCCGCGCGTCCTTACAAAGGACACCACCCCACGCCTTCTCGAGCCCCCCTCCCCCTCCTCCTGCGGAGCAGCTCCCCCCAACAGCCAAACGACCGCTGGCCTCCCCGCAGGAAGTACAAGAGGCGGTTCGCCGGCGAGTCGCCAGCAGAAGGCCGCAGGTGCCCCCCATAGGCGGAATCCTGACGACCCCCCTACAAGCGGCGACACCCTTGGCTGCCTCGGTAACATCGGCACCCCCGACGGAAACACCCTGTGAGGCACAAAGTGGGAACAGGCAGGAGCAGGAGAGTCTGGCCTCAAGGTCTAAGGAGCAGTTGATGGACTTGGCCTACGAAGCGGTGAAGGGCATCAGTTCGGTGGTAAACGCAACTAACAAGCTGACCCACATGGAAAAGGGGGTTATCTCCAGCTTCAGCCAGGACATACTTGCAGCGGTAGCGGCACTGAACATTCGGCTAGCGGAACAAGAACATGCTGTGACGGCGATGAAGCTGCAGGTGGCCTCCATGGAACTGAAGGTGGCAAGCGCAGGTGCAGGAGTAAGTTGCGTAGCTCCCCCACCAGGACTGACCCAGGGCGTAGTAAGCTACGCCAGTAAGTTGAAGCTGCCCAAGGGAAAGCCCGAGATGGAACTGAAGGCTAAGGGACCGGCTGTACTCTTCTACCCGGCGTCTGAGTCCATCAAGACCTCGGAGGAGACTAAGAAGGAGCTGCAGAAGGCTGTGCAACCAGGGAGCCAGGGAATACAAGTCCAGGGCATCCGTAGGGTCGGCAATGCGGGCGTTGTTGTGCAAACGGCGAGCGCCGAAGCGGCTCGGAAGCTAAAGGAAGCCGCACCGCCAACCCTAAAAGTTACGGACCCAAAGAGTCGGCGACCGTTGGTGGCGATTAGAAACCTGCGGAAGGACCATGACGGAGAAAAGGTGATGCAGGACCTGCACGCGATTAATTTGGCGGAGTTCCCCGAGTGGAACATGAAAAAGCTGCGCGAGAGCTGTAAGGTGGCCTTTAAGAAGGGCCGTCGTGGAGGACGGACAACAGTAGTGCTAGAGTGCACCCCGCAGCTACGTGACACCCTTATCCACTTGGGGAAGGTCTACATCGCCTGGGATGAGGCAGAGGTCTGCGATTATATTCGCGTGACCTGCTGCAACAAATGCCAGCAGTACGGACACCCGGAGAAATTTTGCAGGTCCTCGGACACAGTCTGCGGGAAATGCGGGGAGGCCGGACACAGGGCTCAGGAATGCAAGTCAGAAAAGAGCTGCTGCGCGACTTGCAAGCGCTTTAAACGACCGGAAGCAGCCAGCCACAGCACAGCGGCGCTAGATTGTCCAGCGCGCTTGTACGCAGAGCAGCAGGCGGGTAATATGACGCAATGGCAGTAAGAGCGTCAATGAATAATGAAGGCCAGGCGGCTGGGCCTTGGGGGTTCGGCTGCCCTGCGATTAACGTAGGGCAGTTGAACCTCCATAGCTCAGCCGCTGCAACCAAGGAAATACCCATCGTCGCCAAGGAGCTAGGTTTGGACTTGGTACTAGTACAGGAACAGTACAAGCATCCGCAGATCATGCAATGCGGAGCTAAGCCCAAGGCCGGAGTATTGGTGATGAATCAGGAGTTTGCGTTCACGTTCTTGGAACATCTAAGCAACGAACACTGCGCGGTCGCACACGTTGACACCGGGGATCAGAGTCGGAGCTTCTACGTGGTATCGGTATATTGCCAGTACAGCCACGACATCTCCCGACACTTGGAACACTTGTCCCACGTGATGGATCAGCTGGCAGGGAAGCAGATACTGATAGGCATGGACAGCAATGCACACTCGCCACTCTGGCACTGTGAGGAACGACAATACGTTGGGAGAGGACCTGACACCGAGTATAGGAGAAATCAGATGGAAGGATTTATCCTGGGACGAGCTCTTTTACTCCATAACAAGGAAGGTCAACCCCCAACATTTCACGGCCCCAACGGATACTCAAATGTGGACCTGACACTCACTACAAGAGGAATCACTGTGTCGGAGTGGACTGTAAGGGAAGGAGCAAGCTTGAGCGATCATCAGCTGATCACATTCAGACTAGGCGATACAGCGGTGCGATCGCGGGTGGGAGTTGCTGGCCAGGGTCAGATGCAGCCATCTTACAGAGACCGTGGCGTAAACTGGGCGAACTTTTGCTCAGCTTTGCACTACCGAGTAGGACGTCTGCAACTCAGGAGACCAGCTGAGGATATCTGTAATGAGTACACAGACATACTGACACGGACGGCAAGCGAATGTCTGGGCAAACGCAAAAAGGCAGACACCGGTGGGTACGAGTGGTGGACACCTGCACTGGACAAACTCAGGAAGGAAGTGTACAGTGCGCGTAGGAATTGGCAGAAGTCGCGGAAGAGAGGAGGTGAGCAGGAAACTCATTTGAAGAATGAACTCAATGTTGTGAGAAATCACTACAAAGAGGCAATGAGGAGCGCGGAGATCACCTTTTACCGCAAAGTGGCGGAATCCGGTAACGATGAGCCGTGGGGGATGGCTTATCGAGCTGCCTCTGGCAGAGTCCGCCCCCCACCCAACGTGATGTACGGAATGAAGCTCATGGAAGGACATGCAGAAACTGGAGAGGAGACCATGTCTGGGCTCCTACGCGCGCTGTGTCCTGATGACAACCTGGAGAAGGATGACGCGTACCACCGGCAGGTCCGAATAGCTGCTGCGTGCGCCCCGACTGGACGAGACTCTGAGCCACCCAACCGGGAGGCACTGGCGCGGATAGTCAAAGATCTACCAAACACGGCACCGGGAATGGATGGACTGACGCCACGGATCATAAAGCGAGCATGGAGAGCGAGTGGAGAGGAGATGCTGTATATGTATTCCGCATGCATAAGAGAAGGTGTGTTCCCAGCCATATGGAAGACCGGAAGACTAGTGGTTTTGCCAAAAGGCAATGACAAATCCCTGACAGACCCAAAGGCGTATAGACCGGTTACGTTGCTGCCCATTTTGGGAAAGATACTGGAACGTCTTATTATCACCTGCGCTCCTTGTCTGCACCGGAATATCTCACCCAGTCAGCATGGTTTTAGGTGTGGAAAGTCGACGGTTACGGCGATTAACGCAATTATGGACCGAGTTACGAATACCTCCAAAAACTATTGCCAGCTTATACTCTTGGATATTTCAGGGGCCTTCGACAACGCCTGGTGGCCCATGGTCCTGCTCAAAGTGAAACAGGGTGGATGTCCACCAAATATTTACAGAATCTTAGTGAGTTACTTCACAGACCGGCGAGTGGGATTATTCATGGGTCGACAGGTGGTGTGGAAGAGGTCTACAATGGGCTGCCCCCAAGGTTCGGTGTTAGGGCCTACTTTATGGAATCTTCTGCTCGATGACATCCTTAGGCTACCGATGCCCGAGGGCGTCAGCATGACAGCCTATGCGGATGATATCACGATCGCGATCGAGGCACCAACCAGAGCTAAAATAGAGCGAGACGCACAATATATGCTCCAGGCGGTGTCCGAATGGGGGCATCGGAACCGTCTGACTTTCTCAGCTGCGAAGTCGCAGACAATCACCTTGAAAGGCAAATTCAAGCGCCCCCCAACGATACGTATGGACAATAAATCGATCGCGCACGTGAGCATGGCAAAGTTACTTGGGGTGGTGATTGACCAAGGGTGTTCCTTTTTGCAGCATGCGAACTTTATCGGCCAGCGGGCTAGTAACTGCTTCGGGAAGATGTCGAGAATATCTTCATCGACCTGGGGCGTGCGGTACAAAGCACTTAGGGTCCTGTATTCAGGGACCTATGTTGCAAGTCTTACTTACGCTGCGGCAGTTTGGTGGCACCGGTCAAGCATCTTCGTGGTGAGGCGAGCTTTGCTGCGCACCCAACGGCCTGCAATGATTCTGCTCACGAAGGCTTATAGGTCTGTTAGTACATCAGCGCTGCCCGTGCTAGCTGCGGTGTTACCGGCCGACTTAGAAGTTGTTCGTGTGGGACGATTCGCCCAGGAGTGCCCAAAGGAAGCCACAGACAAGGAGCAAATGGCACTTAAACGTAGAATATTTGGAGATGTTGTTGCCCAATGGCAGGAGCGCTGGTCGACCAGCGACAAAGGAAGAGAGTTGTCGCAATTCTTCCCAGACGTAGAAATGAGATTATCGGCCGGTTGGGTGGAACCAGACTACGCCGTGTCACAAATACTGACGGGACATGGGAGTTTTAACAGCAGACTGCACGCGATGACTCTCAGTGAGTCACCTGTATGTCCCTGTGGAGAAGCTGATGAAACTCGGGACCATGCGCTGTGGGAATGTCAGCTGTATGAAGAGGAACGGCAACAGATGCTGAATGACTGGAACAGGAACGAGATAGGACCAGTATACCATCAAGAGATGGTCAACTCTGCAGAAGGTTTTCGACGGTTGCGTGCGTTTGCACACAAAAGGCTTGACATTAGGAAGGAGTTCGATTGATGTGGAACTGCCCGAGCGCGAGTCGCTTGTGCTGTGGTGTTTCACGCCCCATTTGGGGAGAAGTGACATTGAGATGGGCTAAAGACACAGACTTTGTAGGGAGTGAAGAAACGCACCGGGGAAAGAGCCCTTAGCAAGTACCTGGTGAGCGTCTCCCAAGATTCGGTCCGTATGCCGAGACGGTAGGAAGGACCATGGGCTGGTGGAGGGACCTGTGTCTTTTACCCCCAGGTATGAATTAAATTGCAATGACATACGTGGAACATTTAATTTTATGCACCCGAAGTGGTAACATTTATCAGTGCTCATTAGCGTTATCTTTTCACCGAAATTTCTATTGTTTTCAAAGTGTTGTTGTTCTCGGAAAGTGATTGTTTGTGATTTGTTGTGCCATGGATATTCAAATAGAAGGTATGTACGTCATTTTTAATCATATTGTGTTAACTTTAAGCCTATCATTATCGGTAATTAGCACCGTCAAGAGAGATCCCGATTTCTTTATTTTTCGCCACTCTTCAATATTCAATTAAACTTTTACCTTAGGAAGGAACGAATTCCCATAGATGTAACATATATCAAAATAATCTCTTGTTTGTCTAGTTTGAAACTGTAAACGCTTAGCTGCGCAAAACTGCGCCGAGGATTGCTATAAGTCATTGAAAGGACTAGGTGGTATATAGGTAAATTTGATACCTTAGGTAAATATGTTTTTTTTTTATTCTGCAGGGACCACTATCAAGTGCTCTTTCTCTCGAATGCACGTTCTAAACACCTGGTTATCTGCCACGAATAAAAAAAACGAGGCAGATAGATTACGTGAAGTGTTTGGAATGCTAGCAGCCTCTTTGCCGGGCACTGAAAATATCCAGACCGATAAGTTAAAAGATTTGATTTATAATCTCTGTAAAAGATTTGCTGCATATTGGAAGAATCTGGGGAGGTCAAAATCTAAGCTGATTGGCAAATACAGTGACTGGTTAAACGAGATCGAAGTCTGTATACTTCGGAGCTCTGACGGAGGACTACGTGAATACGACGAAAGTAGCGAGCATCTTCCATCTACAAGCAGGATGCAGTACAGGAAGGAGTTGGAGAGTGCAGCAAGAGAAGCAAACGTCGCAGGTTAGCACTTTTATCCCAGGTAGACGATTCCGCTGTAAATACTTTACTTAGTGATTCCAATCAGTCAGACGACAGTTCTTTAAAATTTAGCTCAGATGAAATCGTTTCATTAATTACTGAGGCTAAACTTACAAAACATCAATACATTTTGTTAAAAAACTTGATTAATTCTAAAATACCAAATGTTTTTCCGTCTTATCAAAAAGTGTTGGAAGCCAAAAAACGTTGCTATCCAACTGATATTTGCGTAACGGAATCATCTGCTGAGATTAATTTGCAATCATTGTTAGATCATACATCAAGTCGAATTGTTGAATCTCAAAAGCCTGTTTTGATAGTCTTCCCGAATCTGAGAACGAATTCGTTTTAATTGGTAAGTGGGGTTTTGATGGCAGCACAGGCCATAGTGAATACAAGCAGAAATTTTCAGATTCATCAATCGATGACTCGAGTTTATTTGTGACGTCTTATGTACCCCTCCAACTTATTGTAAATCAAACACGTCTGATGAATCAATTATTTGGAAAAATCCACGCCCTTCCTCTACTAGGTGGTGCCGACCAATTCGTTTCCAATTTACTAAAGAATCAAAGGAAGTCTCCTTACAAGAAGAAACTCATTTCAAAAGTCAAATTGATGAGTTAGTACCCACTTTAGTTGTTATTAATGGTCGCGAAATTAAAATCTCACACACTTTACAATTAAACTATGGTCGATGGTAAAGTTTGTTCTGCTCTTAGCGATTTATCTACGAGTAGGTGTTACATTTGTGGTGCAACACCGAAAGAGATGAATGACTTAAATAAATGTTTAAATAAAGTACCTGACACTAGTAAATTTGAGTTTGGCTTATCTCCCCTTCATTCATACATAAGATTTTTGAATATTTTATTCACGTTTCCTATCGAATTAATTTCAAAAAATGGCAAGCGCGTTCGGCTGAGGATAAGGCCTCTCTAGCTCAGAGGAAAGCGTTCATTCAGCAGCACTTTAGGGAAAAATTAGGCTTGATTGTAGATAAACCCCGAAGCGGAGGAAGTGGCACATCCAATGATGGAAATTCTGCCGAAAATTTTTCCATAATTCTGAAATTTCCCGCTGAAATAACAGGTATTAGAAAAGATCTAATAGACAGATGTAACCACATTCTGCAGAGCCTATCATCAGGATACAAAATAAATTCCCAAAAATTTAAGAGTTATGCTTTTGATACTGCCAAAATGCTTGTTGAGGAATACCCTTGGTATAACTTGCCTTCATCTATACATAAGATTTTAATGCACGGATCAGACGTGATTGATAATTGTATATTGTCTATCGGTGAATTGTCTGAAGAAGCCGCCGAATCTTGTAATAAATTAGTTAAATTATTTAGACGCGATAACACTAGGAAACATTCCCGAGTTGCGACTACATTGATCTTTTCAACAGGCTTCTTCTTAATTCTGATCCACTTATTTCTAGCATAAGAAAGTTACCTTGTAAGAAGAAGTCTGTATTAGCAAAAGAAGTGTGGATTTATTAAGTATTTAAACTATTTATAATTTTTTCAAAAATGTAATTTTCTTTAACATAATGTGTGAAATAACCCTTGTTTTATATTAAATACAATATTCCGCTAAGTATTAACTGGTAAATTTTATTATTTATATGCCAAATAAGCTATGCTCAGAACTAATAAATAGTAAAACTAATTTTATTGTTGCCTATTTACCTTCCTATTTTTTAGTATGATTAATGTTTTTTTTGACAATATATTATCAACCTTGCTTCAAAAAAAACATTTTGTACTTGTTATTCATTACCCTTAGAACCTTAAAACAATAATTTCTTTGGTAAAAAGATAATATCTTATTTTTAATGCGACCTGCAATCCCCATGACCGCCCTTCTAAGGAGCCGGGACCACTGTGCAATGTGCTGCTACCCTGTCCATCTTTACAGCTCGAATCCGGAGCATTAAAACCATCTTTCCCCATGTAGAATCATTTTATGTTATCATTGAGCTGACTTAATGAACATCGCATTTTTTCTCATCTTTCAAACCTTCCACGAATATTTCAAGAGCAAAATTAGTCAAATTGGTTCAGCCGCTTAAGTTTTAAGCAGACTAAGGAACGGCAATTATTTTTGTTTATACAATTTTTTATCAAATGACGGCCCCGATGGCGCAGTGGCTAAGGTGTTTGCCCGAAACGCGAAAGGTCCCGGGTTCGATTCCCGGTCAAGTAAATTTAGGAAACTACATATTCTAAGTTTTCTTGAGTCTAGGTGTTCTGGGTTGACGCCCTCAGTTAATTATCGTCATCTGGTACTAATAGTACCTACAGGGGTTGGGTTTCCCTAGTTTGAGGCCAGGTTGATTGGTGTAATTGTCATGCGCATTTATTTATTTAAATATCGGCAGCAGCCCTATCGAGTAGTCAGCTTGCTAAGTGGATAGGTAAACAAAATTGCTTAATTTCGCCGCAGGAGTCTTTTTAGGACATACGTGACATGCAGGGTTGACAGATTGAGTAACTTCGGACTGTGACGAAAAGATTCGCCGGTGCCATCGTAAGTTTTATGGTAATTGAGGTAAATTGCGAAGCGTGCTCTTCTTCTATGTGTACTTACTTAACTTTATTCTATATTGAGTTTTAGACAAATAGTAGGCTAAAGTACACTCTTGATTGTTGATGGCTTGCTCTTGCAATAAATTATACTTACATATTTCAACTTCAATCGTTGGAGAGACATGCTTCGGCATGAATGGGCCGGCTCGACCAGAGTGATACCAGCAGCCTCACAGAAGACCGGCGCGGCGTAAAGCAGCGCATCGTAGAGGGAGTGAGGGCTGGAGGCCCAATTGGGGAAAAGGGGGTAAAAGGTTAGCAGCGCACTTGTGACTCTACTGGTGTTGCAGGTGTCTATAGGCAGCGGCAATCGCTACCCATCACCCTCGGGTGGTTCGTCACACCAACCTCCAAAACACATTAAAATTAACACAAGAGCGACTTCTTTAAACTTGCAGATAGATATTCATGAGCGGCGGTGATTACTTACCAGCAGGTGTCCCGCTGGCTCGTTTGCCACCCCTAGTGTAAAAAAAAAGGGTGGGCGGTTCTATGCCGGTGGGTTCTAGGTCTAAACTGAAAACCAGCGCTGCAGTGGCTTCAATGAAGCAACTGCAGCATATGCTGAGTTTGGACCTTATTGACCACCTATGTACCTATCTATGTATGTAAGCACTTAATGTTCCTTTCCTTTATTATGTACTAGCGGCCGCCCGCGACTTCGTCCGCGTGGAAAAGTACTTTTTACCCCCCTTTTAACCCCTTACAACCCCCTTTTCGCAATAAAGAGTAACCTATGTCCTTTCTCAGGGTCTAGATCATCTGTATACCAAATTTCATTTAAATCCGTTCAGTAGTTTTAGCGTGAAAGAGTAACAGACAGACAGACAGACAGAGTTACTTTCGCATGTATAATATTAGTATGGATTCTGTGTCTTACTACTGTTGTGTTGTATCTCTTTTTGGTTGATCAATATATGGTTACTTACTTGGGCTCTAAACCTACCTACTAGGTTTGATTTTTTATGAAAGAGGTCATAAGTAGGTACCTAATACCTATCCTAGTTAAGTATCCAGTACATTCGCTGTTGGCTCATAGTAACACTACCCGCGTTGCATTGGTCCGTGAAGGGCGGGTGTCTCTCGCGGGGCTCGTCTTACGCCAGTCTCTTCCGTCTTGCTGGACTGCTTGTCAAATGTGTCACCTGTTACTTATAGATTCTTATACATGGGTACTTACCTTACGTAGGTAAACATCTACCAACTTGTATGATTATTTTTTAAAATTGACATTGATAATTTCAGCTTTTCATTAAAAAGAAGTCCCCGTTGCGTTGGTCCGTTGGCTGGTTTAAGAATGCCTTGCACTCATGGCTCGTTAGGCAAGGATTTTATTCCCTACAAGAATTTTTCAACTGTATGTAGTAACTTATTCATTGTAATTAGTTTTAAATTATAATTGTAGTTTGCATGCTGTTGTTGACGGCTGAATAGGCGGTCATTTATGTATCATTGTCATCTACGGTATACCCTACTCAAAAGCAAATTAATGATTTCTATTCTTTAAGTACCGGCCGTGATCTCTGGGTCCGGGGTTAGTTTCCCGGGTCGAGCAAAAAGTATGTTTAGCATTTTTCAAACATACTTGGGGTTTGTGATTAACTGATCACCAATCCACATTGAGCCTAATCCCTTAATTACAGCGATGAGTTGGTTTATATGGCCTTTGGCGTGCAATGAGACAGAATTTTATATAGTCAGATACATTACATTTTCATTCAAAATCGGTCAAGTAACTTGATCATTAGGTATGTATAAGCCGAAAAAAATTTGGTCGAATTTCCAAAATCAAGTCATCAATCAAGCATAGCAAGTGGATCCAGAGGTCATGGATGTCATGGCCCCCTTGGGCTTATTGCCTTCTAAAGATTGACAAGGTTCGGCCGAAACTAGATAATTGATCAACTAATTAAGTGCTGCAGGCAAATACTGTGAAGTGGCTTTTGAAAAGTAAGTACGTACTTACTTACTTAATCCCTTTTGTGAGGTTAGTAAGTAAGAGTGATGGTTAATTAATATATAAGTAGATAGACTTGCAAAAGAGATTAAATAAAGTATTCAAATATCTATTGCGAAACGTAATATTATAAAGAAACTAGTGGCTCGCCCTCACTTCACTTCGGGACCGTAATTCAGAAATGAACTAATAGATGGCGCTTTGCTAAATTACATCGCGCAAGCGTTTCGTGTTTTCGGTTTACCTATAAGCCTTGTCGTTGTCTATAGAAGTTATCTCTTTATAAATAGTATAGAAGAAGATAGAAGAAGTATAGATGTACCTTAATAAAGGTAGTAGGTGCTTACTGCTTGACATATCGACTGCGTTACAAAACGGTCGCGGTCACTAGAGGACTTTAAACGTCAAGCAGTAAAAAATACTACCATCATCTTCATCAGCGTGTTGCTGTCCACTGTGCGTGTTGCGGTAGCTTACATAATATTTGACATTCATAAATGTTCTATAAGGACTTAAATTGAATAAAGAATATTTCTATTTCTATTTCTACTGCTGGACGTAGGCCTCTCTAAAAGCGTTTAGTCCCGTTTCGTTTATATCAATTAGGTACAAATTCACTTAAAAATGAAAAAAATATCGCCAAATAGTCAAAACGAGATATTCAAAAATATAAAAACAAGAATAAAAAATGCAGTTTTATTGCGATTATTCGATATTCTTTCCTCCAATTTATGCGTGTTTGACCAATTGACACCGGTTCTCACTTGAATGTCAAGGAGACGATTGGCGAACTCAATCGGAATACTAAATCGAATCTCCATTCCTAGAGACGTTGCACAAATTCTTGTAACATACCTCGTAGTTATCTGGTAGGTCATCGGGACGTGAAGAGTTGTCGATTTATTTGGTATGCGATGCGATACGGAAATCTACGTTGATGAAAGGGCTCTTAACAGAAGAAATGTGATTGCGGTCTCTTTACGGTATTGCCATTTATGAGTTAAGATCATGCTTATCTTTCTTGGGCAATATAAGGGAGAGCTGTCAGAGAGTTAGGTGCTGCTACAAAAATACTGAGGCCTACTTATAAGGAAATATATTTTTTATTACACCTTTGCTATTAAGTAGGTAACTATGTAACTATTATTTTTAAACGTTTTTTTTAACCTAAGACTAATATATCTTATTATGATCTATTCATACAGGATGCATTTGTAAACATTTACATGCATTTCTAATAACGTGTTCTAATAACCATTTTGACTGTTCAAATTCCCATAAAAAATTAACTTACTATACAAAAAAAAAATTGATGAATTTTCAAAACTCTTAGGAAAAAATGCTGTTTAGTTCATAATGGTTGATTGAACACGTAGTCAAATGGATACACCCGTACCTATATTGTCGCCTGAAACGGTTTAATATTCAGCTTTGAATCGCTTCCTCATTATTTTAGTTAAGGTCTTATTTCCAAAGACATTGCACAAACTAATAGTTATCTGCACTAGGTCATCAGCACTCAGAGTTGAAGACTATTTGTATGCGATGCGTCGTAGTACTGGCTACGTGGCCATTACCTGTTGACGGAAGAATTTATAACAAAAACCGATCTTAAACTGGAGGTCTCTTTATGGTATTGCCTTTGATGACTTAAGATCAGACGCTCTTCTCTTTTGGTCATTTTGGTAACTCATTCATTGATGATAGCTTTGAAAAAGGTATTCATTGAGATCGCCTTTGGTACAGAAATGTATTTATTACCAACTACAGGATAACGTTTGCAATTGCTTATCTAGATTAATCAAAGGACAAATCTGAAATAAAAAAGAAAAAAAAGGTTAGAAGAACAAGACCGGTGTTACTAGCTTCAAAAAATTTTATGTGTACATGCCATCGCGGAAGCAGTTATGTACGGTGGCCTGCACATCAAGTTACTACAATCTGTCAAATTTCTTCAATCGAACCTCACTCTTATGTCAAACGTGTTTGGTTCAATATCAACTGAGGAAATTTGACAGATTGTAGTAACTTGATGTGCTGGCCACTGTACATTTGCATCCTAAGAATGATGTAACTGCCTCTTAATTCGACCATTTGAATCACAAACCACCGGGTACGCAAATAACAACATTTTTAATTATTCCGATGTAATGTTATTCAAGAGAAGCAGATACAATCCATTGTTTACTGCGAAAATTATGCTTTTGGAATAGTAAGTTGTTACTGTTACGTTATGGATTGCGCTTATTGAATTTTTAGGATTAAAGAATTTTATTCTCATAAAAAACTAACCAAGTTTCACTTAAAATGAGACATTTACAATTTCATCAAAAGTACTGAACTCTACGATCATCGAACCATTCCGACGAACGTCTCTGATGGTATCGTTAAGAGTACCTATCGTCTAAAGATATCGAGATTTTGTGAAGCTGTCAAATTCAATAGGGTATTTGACTAATCTCGATATAGTAAAAAATATTATACTTTTCCAAAATACTGGTAAATGAGAACCAATGGCCAACATTTTCAGTTAAAAATATAACGTCTAGGGTTTTATGAGCATTCAAAGTTTCATGGGCAAGTCCATTTTTAAAGTATACAATTTAAAAAAATAATTATATCATTGAACTACCCGTACATTTTCCACCAACTTTTATTATGAAACCATTTACTTAAACGAAACATTTGATATAGCTACCAAACAAAATTTACTAGACGCGCATACAAGATACAAGCGTGTGACGTCACTTGCCTGTAGCCATTTGTATAGAGCGTTTTTGGGCTTGCCCAAAATATGTGCTTTAAAGTTGTGATATCTCAGGTGATTCAAATCAGAATCAAGCAATTCTTTCAATAATGTTTCTTAAATTGAGAAGTCTTTTGATTAAACACATAATTTTTTTTTGTCAAATACCCTATTAGTTACCTACAACTAAGTACCTAACTATTTAGTATTTTTAAACGTTTTTTTTAACCTTAGACTAATATATCCTATTATGACCTATTCATACAGGATGCATCTGTTAACATTTACATGTGTCCTAATAAATTGTTCCATAAACCATTTTGACTTTTCAAAATTCCAATAAAAAATTAACTTACTATACAAAAAAAAAATTGATGAATTTTCAAAACTCTTAGGAAAAAACGCTGTTTAGTTCATAATGGTTGATTGAACACGTCAAATGGATACAATCCGTACTTATATTGTCGTCTGAAACGGTTTAATATTCAGCTTTGAATTCGCTTCCTCATTATTTTAGTTAAGGTCTTATTTCCAAAGACATTGCACAAACTAATAGTTATCTGCACTAGGTCATCAGCACTCAGAGTTGAAGACTATTTGTATGCGACGCGTCGTAGTACTGGCTACGTGGCCATTACCTGTTGACGGAAGATTTTTCAACAAAACCGATCTCAAACTGGAGGTCTCTTTATGGTATTGCCTTTGATGACTTAAGATCAGACGCTCTTCTTTTTTGGTCATTTTGGTAACTCATTTATTGATGATAGCATTGGAAAAGGTATTCCTTGAGATCAGATACAGAAATGTATTTATTACCAACTACAGGATAACGTTTGCAATTGCTTATCTAGATTAATCAAAGGACAAACCTGAAACAAAAAAGAAAAAAAAGGTTAGAAGAACAAGACCGGTGTTACTAGCTTCAAAAAATTTTATGTGTACATGCCATCGCGGAAGCAGTTATGTACGGTGGCCTGCACATCAAGTTACTACAATCTGTCAAATTTCTTCAATCGAACCTCACTCTTATGTCAAACGTGTTTGGTTCAATATCAACTGAGGAAATTTGACAGATTGTAGTAACTTGATGTGCTGGCCACTGTACATTTGCATCCTAAGAATGATGTAACTGCCTCTTAATTCGACCATTTGAATCACAAACCACCGGGTACGCAAATAACAACATTTTTAATTATTCCGATGTAATGTTATTCAAGAGAAGCAGATACAATCCATTGTTACTGCGAAAATTATGCGTTTGGAATAATAATGTTTCTGTTACTGTTACGTTATGGATTGCGCATTATTGAATTTTTAGGATTAAAGAATTTTATTCTCATAAAAAACTAACAAGTTTCACTTAAAATGAGACATTTACAATTTCATCAAAAGTACCGAACTCTACGATCGTCGAACATTCCGACGACGTCTCTGATGGTATCGTTAAGAGTATCGTCTAAAGATATCGAGATTTTGTGAAGCTGTCAAATTCAATTATTCGTATTTTAAGCTGTGTTAGAGTAGGGTTTTTGTATGAACTGACGTATCGTTACGAATAATTCGATATCGTTTGGCGGAGTAGACCCCCTGAATCGTTATCGAGGTCAACTAGAATAATATTAGACAGTGAAACTATCGATAGCTCAGGAACATTAATCTGCAGATAAGTGTAGATTGCTAAATAAGACGAATATATCGCTTATTTCTCGTCGGTAACACTTTACGATTACGAGTCAAGCGATGCCTAGACTTGTAATTTTGTGGACCAATCTTCCGCGTACTTACTGCAAAAGGCTGAATTTAACGATTGGTGAGCTCATTTTATTACAGCGTTAAGAAATAGCGGCTTAGCACAAAATAATTACACACAGAAAGTAGGCTGCCCACTAAGAGCTAAAAACGTGTCATGTACTCACGCATGCGCACTAACGGGGAAATACGCCTTTTCGACCACATTAATCCTAGCCTATGACATAAGATTGTCAAACTGTCGAAGTCTGTGGTAGAGGCCTATGTTACACATGCCGGGCAACAACCCTAGCATATGTCAACGAACTCTTCTAAATTCAAAATCAGGCTGAGTCTACCTTCTGTGTGTAATTATTTTGTGGGCTTAGTAGCATGCGTCTTTGGAATACACTTCGATACCTAGAAAATTTGAACAGATATTGAAATAGAAGTGGAAACTAAGTACGTACATCCATTCATCCAAAGTACAGTGGCCAGCACATCAAGTTACTACAATCTGTCAAATTTCCTCAGTTGATATTGAACCAAACACGTTTGACATAAAAGTGAGGTTCGATTGAAGAAATTTGACAGATTGTAGTAACTTGATGTGCTGGCCACCGTACCTATACCATAGCTGGAAAAATTTCTTCAATCGACTCTCATCTTACTGTCATACACATTAGGTTGAATATGAATTGAGGAAATTTGACAGGTTGTGGTAACCAAAGATATTGGAATAAAATAACAAGATACATATGAGCTACCAAAAAAAAACCTTTGATAATAAACAACTAGACACGCGAGGCGTTACATTGTCTGTACTTAATCTTTTTTTATCTCATTCCAGTGACCGCCGGCTACGAGTCAGACCGCGAGGAGTGGAAGACCAGCCGCTCCCAGTTCTCCACCACGGCCTTCGACAGCCTCGCGAGGCCTACCAAGATGGCCATGGCCTTGACTCTCAAGAAGCCCCACCGCCTCGATCCAGGGCCCCAAGTGCCCCAATACTACCGCCTCCCCTCAGAGCCCAAGCCCAAACTCGCCCCAATATCTTTCAGACCCAACAACTTCCTCCAAAGACCGCCAAGACTTCCCCGCCCTAACACAGAAATGAAGAGAAACTACCTAAACACCGACCATAGAAAATTCACATCCCTACAAAGTCTTGATATACCCAAAAAGTTATCTGAGCCGAAAAAACAAAATGACATCAAAAAAACGAACTATTCAAATCTATCCAATAGAATCACAGGTATCACCAATAAGCTGAGAGATCTAGGCAGTCCCAGCAATACGATTGGTAGATTCAAGGCGCAGTCCCACGGGGATGTAGCCAATCTGAAGCCAGTTTTGAAGACTAACCTCCAGGATGGGACGAAACGTTCCGTTGTAAGGACTTGTAGTGCAGAACCGCCAAAGAAAGTTACGTTCAGCGCTTTCGCCACTGTACAGGTGGTTTAAATTTTGTATATATAGGTATGTCACTGTTATTGTAAAATAACTCGCCAGATTGTATAATATCAGTATATTGGGATGTGGACACAATTTAACGCATTATTTTTCTCGTCTTGTCTCAGCATTTCTGCCACCATTTTGACGGTGACATATAAAAGTGTATCCAGAAATATAGGTTTTAATATTATAACAGACATATAAAGTTTCGAAGAAGAATAGAAGATTCTGTATAAATATTTTATTATCGCTTACATTATATCGATGCAACGGCGGATCCAGGGGGGGGGTCATGGGGGTCATGACCCCCCCCTGGGCTGATTCCAGGACTTAGATCGACCACTAATTGAACTTAATGATTTGATTCATATAATAAATATTTTTAAGTTCCTACAGCAGTTATGTACATTAATAAAATACCTAGTAGTACTTTTTACTTATACTATTGTTATCAATGTTAAATAGAGTTGAGTTGACAACCCATTTGGTTCGTGTTACAGTTAAAACCAGTTATTAGTTAGAACGCGTTTTTTCTAGTTAGAACTAGTTTTTACGTAAAGCCTTTGTTAACACGAGATTTCTGAATCGAATATCAGTTAAAACTAGTTTCTACGAGACAAAACGCGTTTTCCCAAAGCGAGTCAGGTGAAACTGTTCCAACCGTGCGCGTAGCACAGTTATCAAAATTAGGGCCGTTTAGAAATGCGGCCGATCAACGATTAGCCGCATTGTCATTGAGATTATGTATTCAATAAGGCGGGCCACGTTTGCCACATCGTACTTCTTTCTACATGACTGAGAAGTGTTGCCTAGGGAAATGCAAATCTCGCAAGATCTCGAAATTACCGAGATCTCGCGAGATTTGTTTGTTTTTTTTTTTCAAATATTAACAATATTTGAATAGTTAAATGAGGAAAATAACTTACTAAAAATAAAAAGTATTAGTGTGTATGTATTATAAAACCGTTTTTTTTTCTTTTCTTTTTGCCTACGTTGGCCCACTGCCGGGCAAAGGCCTCCCCCAAATGCCGCCATTGCACTCTGTTTGTAGCAGGTGGTTTGCCAATTGTTGGAGAAATGGCCTAAGTCATCTCTCCATCTCTTTTTGGGCCTGCCTAGAGGCACGACGACGTCCTGCTGGCTGCCAATGCGTAATGATTTTGGTTCACCTCTCTGAATGCATCCTACAAACGTAGCCGGCCCAATCCCATTTGAGCCTAGCGGATTTTTTGCCCACATCAACGATCCCAGTTTTGGAGCGGATTGTGGTATTCCTGACTCGGTCAGTGATCTTGATACCCAGTATACTCCACTCCATCGCTCTTTGGTAGACCTTGAGCTTGGACTTTTGATGTTCGGTTAGCGACCAAGTCTGAGCACCGTAGGTAAGGATGGGCAAAATACACACGTCAATGAGCTTGCGTTTAAGTGACAGAGGAAGGTCTCCCTTCATGTACGCTTTCATGGACGAGTAGCTCTTTCAGGCATTATCGAAGCGGCGCTCGATCTCTCTTTCCTGCCTGTTTTCGTAGGAAACTATCTGGCCCATGTAGATACTCATTGACATATTCTATATCTTGCTCGTCTACCGATATCCTACGTTTTGTGCTATTTGTCATAAATTTTGTTTTCAACTGATTGACTGATTCATCATTAGTTCAATCTCAAGACTCGCTGTGCTCAGTTCTTTAAGCATTTCTTCTAGTTCCGTGGATGTTAGCGAAGAGCACGATGTGGTCTGCAAAGCGAAGGTTTGTCAGCCTTTTTCCTTCTACATCGATAGATAC
Organism: Cnaphalocrocis medinalis; assembly: GCA_014851415.1. NCBI lineage: Eukaryota > Metazoa > Arthropoda > Insecta > Lepidoptera > Crambidae > Cnaphalocrocis > Cnaphalocrocis medinalis. The sequence continues at coordinate 810,714 of CM026295.1, forward strand.
CCTTTGATTTCCATTTATCCGCTAGGACTGACTTCTTCTAAAGTGCTAGTAAACAGTATGGGAGAGAGGGGTCGCCCTGTTTGACGCCCTTTAGTATTTGAAATGACGGACCGGAAGTATATAATTTGATATTTGCAGTACTCTGTGAATAGGTAAATTATACGGAGAAGGTTTATATAAGTGGAATCAATTTCCTGGCTACTTAACGCGTTGAATATGGAATAATGGTATAAACTGTCAACCACCATACTATTGAAATATTGTAATATTAAAAAAAAAACAAACAAATCTCGCGAGATCTCGAAATTGCCGAGATCTCGCTTGAGCCCAATCTCGCGAGATGTGCATTCCCTTCGCAACACTTCTCATAATAAGTAGAAAGAAGTACGATGTGGCAAACGTGGCCCGTCTTATTGAAGAATCTCAATGACAATGCGGCAAATCGTTGATCGCATTTCAAACGGTCCTGATTTTCATATCTGTGCTACGGCCGAAACATTTTCAACTGACTCGCTTTGGGAAAACGCGTTTTGTCTGGTTTTGTCTCGTAGAAACTAGTTTTAACTGATATTCGATTCAGACATTACTGAATTCTAGTGTTAACAAAAGCATTACGATAAAAAACTAGTTCTAACTAAAAAAAACGCGTTCTAACTATAACTAGTTTTAACTGTAATATTTTATACTTGCTAATTACAACTGTTTGTTTCTGATTAAGCTAACCTATCTCGGAGTCAGATCAATGTATGTGATGTTGTAAATATTAAAAATATATACAAAAGTTCTTGACTTGAGCAAGACTATGTGACCCCCTCCTGTCGCCAAAGCTGGATCCGCCCTTGTATCGATGCAACGTGCAAAGTATGGGATTTCGTTATCAAATATGTCATTTGGAAGCGATAAAAGAAACTTGATAGGTTTAGTTTAACAAATTGAGCTGATTAGATATAAAGAAAATAAAAACTATATTTGTGTTATCAGTAGAAAATGATATTTCAATATAATTAGGATTGTAAAGTGAAAGGACAGGCCGGGATTTTTGTGTAAATAAATAATATTTAGGGACTTTGAAAATCTTGTGTACCGCACAGATTGTAATTCTAAGGAAAATTTTAAAATTAAAAGTATCACTTTTAAACTTTTATTTAATAATGTTTTTATAATATTCACATATTAATGCAATTAAATACCGCTTCACACGTATTTTTATGTTTATTGACACTTAAAATTTTTACACATGCACTTTGACACCTTAGTATTTTTATAAAAAATCTGAATTCACTAATATTGTAAGTAATTTGATTTTATTGATTCTGGTGACTGGTCTGACAGTTGATGCTAACAAATCTCGTCTATCATAGATAACCGAAAACGTAAAGACTCGTGGCAGACTGCCGCGAGTGTTTGACTCTAGTAAAACATTTCCATTCCTTAATACCTACTGACCATTTTGAAGCACTTAACTATCAAATATCTGAATAAAATACTCTACCGGATGTCTGCCAGGAGTCTTTGTTATGCCACAAAATAGATAGAGAATGTCAGCTCTAGTTGACATTGATACTAAAAAGTTCGTTGACCAACCCAATAGTAATATTTTGTAGCGTGTTTCTCCCGCACGTTTCGCATAAATACCTACCTACATAGGCTTATGTGCATGTTCGTAGCCTCTTTAGCCCGTGACACATCGCGGGCTAAACAGGCCTACAGGCAACCGGCGTTCTAGATCTAATATTTTTGTTTGTAAATCCAAGTGGGATATAGCTCATATGTTTGATTCCGATTTAATGCCATCGGCCAAAACAAAATTGTCGCACACCTCCGGCGTCAAAACTTATTATAATCTACTGACATTTGCTCACCAGCAAGTCTTCTGCAGAGCTGAACTAAATCTGATTCAAAGATTTTCCAGCAGAAAACATGACGTCGTGAAATGCCACCAATCTTTGACCGAGATTGCTGTCGGACAGTTTCAGATACTAGAAGTATTTATTTACAATATAAAAATAGTTTGTAGTAATGTAGATACATACTGGTAAACTAAAGAAACAATACGAGACTAGGCGTTTGTAGAATTTGCTTCGATCAACAATGTGCGTGCGAAAAATCCGTACCTACATATTTCATGAGATAACGCTGTAATTTGATAAAATTGATAATTTTTACATGTTATTTCGGCTTGAGGACCAAGTTGGGAGCAAATAAGTATTGTGGCAATATTTTCTAGTTGCAACATTGTTGATCGAATGTTTAGATTAAGTCGATATTAAAAACATCTCCCCGTTTTCTAGTCGACTTTTCTGTTTCTTTTTAAACCTAAAAGTGAAAATTTTGACTAAATATTATTAAGTTCTTCTACTAATTTACATATTGTTGTCAAATTCTGAATGTTCTAATACAAATAATTTGTATAATTATTATCGGCTAATATAATATAATAAGTATGTACCTACTTGCCCCTAGCCAGCGACTAAATCCGTGTTAGAGCAAAAAACAATAGGTACATTGAATAAATTATATTTAAAACGAGCTGTGCTGTTTACTATACGCATTTCTAGAACCAACATAATTTACTTTCATCGATTTTCCCATGGTAATAAGGTTTTATCCCGCAGGAAAATGTAGCGTTCTTCCAGAGTGTCAGCTAGCTCTATAGCAAATTTTATCAAAACCGCTCCAGCCGTTTAGTCGTGAAGGAGTAAATCATTTACACACTCAGAAACTTTCACCTTTATAATATTAGTGTGATAATCTTTACACATATTTTATTGCTATATCATCATTTACATAGAAATTAGATCAATATTTACATTAATACACACACGGATCACCAAACTTAGATTTTTATGTTTATTTTTTTGCTTAATATTTTTTTATTCTGATGTTTATACATACTTAGGTATATCTTTCAAGGCTTAGTATTGTTTTAATTAAGTAGATATTACTATTAATAATAATGTAATTTTGATCATTTTATTAACGTATCCTATTATGTCTTAATTTATATTTTTTTCCTATTTTTAGATAACTGATAAGACGAAAAGAAGTCATATTTTGTCATTGTAATTTTAAATAGATCATTTAGATTATTAATTGTATTATAATTAGTGATAATGTATTGTTTTATGATTTATTTCATTGTTACTTAATTTCTTGTTTCGTCGTAGTTGTTTGGAAAATAATAAAATGTTTGTTAGACTATATTTTTATTTGATTTCATTAAAAAAATTAAAACCGCTAAGATCAAATCAGCTAAGATGGCGTACTGTAGAACTCAGGTCCATCTACACGGTGAATGTATAATTTTCATGTGAGATGTCAAAGTGTCACAAGCAACAAATGACGTTGAAGTTGCACCTCAGTCTAACATTACGCCATCTTGCGGATTTTTCACACGCGACTACACACTAATGGTGACTATTAGGTAGATTAAGAAGTGCGCAAATCAAGGCTGCCCTTTGGAAACGGGTTACGCTTCGGCATGAATGGGCCGGCTCAACCGGAGTGATACCACAGCCTCACAGAAGACCGGCGTAAAGTTGACGACCCGGTTGGTTCAGTGGTAGTGAATACTGCGTCTGGGCCAAGGGTTGCGGGTTCGATCCCCGCACAGTACAAATATTTGTGTGCATGAACTGTCATGAAATGTCTGTTTGTATTGGTCTGGGTGTTTTCTATGTATTATAAGTATGTATTTACAAAAGAAAAGTATTATACGTATATATTTGTAATTCCACTGTTGGTTCTGATATCTGTAACACAGGTGCTTGAGCTACCTATCTCAGAGTCAGATCAATGTATGTGATGTAGTGAAATACTATCGGTCAACGGCAAATAACAAAGTAGCGTCTGCGTTGTGTTTCGTCAAGTGAGCAAGGGGGAAAGGGGGTTAAATGCAGCAGCGCATTTGTGACCCTATTGGTGTTGCAGGTGTCTATGGGCGGCGGCAATCGCTTTACCATCAGACGATCCGTCATGCTCGTCTGCTACCTACCTATCACTAAAAATGGAAGGTCTTATCCATTGAGCCACCGTTGCATTGCTCTTATCGCAGCAAGATACCCAGTTTAATGTTAAGGTTGAATGTTATCGTGTATCGCACAATAGGCGCTGTATCGCAAAATTAAATTCACTTACAGTGGTGCTTGAGATTCGGCGGAACAAACACGTTAAAAGGTAAGGTTTTAAGTCGGTAGTTTTGATATACCAACATACTTTAGAGCTAATTACAGTTTCGCATCCTTAGAATATACCTACCTAAGTGACCTAACTTAACGTGTACTTACTATATTTTAATATGTAAAGTTGATTGCCCGTGATATTTTATTTTTGAATCAAACATATACTTACTATGTTTAAGTTTGTTTGGTTAAACTGATTTTGTTAAATAAACACAACCAATTTTCACAACTAAAATGTTTTTTATTGACTGTACCTTATGTCTAACTTGTTTTGGTATTCGTTTAAAAAGTGGTATCCGTTCGGAATAGAAAATAATAAAGATTTAAAACAAATACCATTGGTATTAGATGTTGGTATTAGGTCGGAATAGATCCTTAGAATATACCTACCTAAGTGACCTATTTCAAAAAAAAAACTACAGGAAATACGAGCCAACCATAAAAATCCTGCCCTGTTGGTCTAGTGGTTTAAGTACCGGGCCGTGATCTCGGGGTCCCGGGTTCGAATCCCGGGTCGAGCAAAAGTATGTTTCGAATTTTTCGAACATAGCTCGGGTTTGTGATCACCAATCCGCATTAGGCAAGCGTGGTTGATTAAGCCTAATCCCATCATAGTAGCGATGACTTGATTTCTATGATGGAGGCCTTGCCCTGCAGTGGGACAGTATATAGGCTGATACTATAAAAATCCTAATCCTAGTTGTTCTGGCTCTCTCTCGTCTCTCATCTAAACGTGTCATTCCCAGTTGCGTCCAAAGCTGTCGCTTTGGAGTCCGGGGTATGCTTAGACCATGATTCAGGATTTGAGGAGTCGGGTAAACAATGAAACGACTGCAGTCTGTCCTTTAAAACCCTTATACCTAACAGGGAATCTAAACCAACAATCATGGTTACAATGTCTACCTTCCTGTAGAATACCTATGCACTCTGTGCAGTAGGTTAGATAGATTCTCATGTTTTCGTTCACCGCCGAGCTAAAGGTAAAAATATCCTAAGTAGATTTGTAAATTCCATAGCATGCTTTCCAATCACGACCTGCTCTGGAGTTTGTCTGTTAAGAAATCTGGAAGTTAATGGCGTCTTGTACCAGCGTAGGGTAAGATGGGGTACAGTGACACACGGGGTACAGTAAAACATGTCCAATATTTCTACCTCTTTGTAACAATTTATTTCTGAATTGATACCTAAGGTTACTTTTTGTGAAAAGAGTTTGTTCAAATTATAATAGACTTTTTTTCTATGACCAAAAAACATTTTTGCGTTTCACTGTGCCCCACCTTACCCTATTTAATTTACCTCGGTGGCGCACGCCCCCAGTTAATTATCGTCACCTATTTGGTACCTACTCATAGTCCAAGGGTTTGCCCTAGTTTGAGATCAGGTTGATTGGTGTGATTATCTGGCGCATTGATTTATTTATTTATCGCCAGTGCTCATCATGTCTCTGGTCGCGAAAGCCTTCGAGTCAAGCAAGATCTTCCCCGATGTTGTTGACGCTCCACCGACAGCTACAATTGACGTAAGTACTATTCTATTACCGAAAGAGAAGATACTCCAGGCAGTTCAAATATTTGCCAACAGATGGCGTTGGGTGTCGTCGATTACATAAATAAAATAAATAAATTGAGACAACATCACATACATTGTCCTGGTCCCAAACTAAGGTTTTCCCTTGTACTATGGAAACCAGAAACAACGAAGGAACCACAAACACCCAGACCCAACACAAATATCTGTTTCATCAACAAACATTTGTGTTAGTGCGGGAATCGAACCCTCAACCGGCGCTCAAACCATTGCGCTAAACGGGTCGTCAAAACACACGCAAGTGTTTCGAATTTATTGAGTTGCATACTTATATATAGGTAGACCTAATAACTAGTGGCATATAGAAATAATTCACAAAATAATATCTTTAAAATGTAATTAGAAAGATTGGAAACCGTTTGCATTTTGTTTTTAGTACTTGGTCGTAAAATCCATCAATCAAATCGTAAACAACCTGTTAACGCACAGATAAGCTAAAATAAAATAGTGAATGTTTAAATTACACAGCAAAATTAGGTACCTACCTTACACTCAGATAAACAATTTACCTAATCAGTAATTTCATAATATCGTATGGCCTTGACTTATAAAATTTTAATCATGTTGATACAATTATTTGGCACATTAGGTATACCTATTCGTTTTAAGTACTTAGGAAAGGTATTTTTATTTAGGTACCTATTTACTTATTTAGTTGTGGTTTTAAACTTTCCTGGGTGATTTCGGTATTTTAGCTTGTTATTTTTAGAGTTATCTAACCAAGTAGGTAGGTACCTATAGTTAAATAGATACTTCTTCTAGTCGGTGTCTGACGAATCCAATAAATCAAAATTTCTATGCTGTAGGTACTATTTATTGAGGTATATTATACTGTCTTGCTAATCGACAACAACAACGTTAATAAGTAGGTAAATCGAAAAAGTGAACCACCTAAATAAATAAATTATAAATTCACACAACATCCTTTGTGGTATGAGGCAGGATCACTACCAAATGCGCCATCCGGCCATTCAAACCTGCGCGATGTAATCGACGCCCAGCGCCAGCTATTGGTATTATTTGAAACTACTGTCCCGAATCAAATCAATTGCACGCTATAATACACATTAAATGTGCTGTTATTACCATTAACTATCTTTCTTTTTTAGAAATATTTGTTGTAGTTCGAAACACTGTACCTACTATTTTTCAGCTAAAATACCCCAGCGGAGCAGTGGCCTCCCAGGGCAACGAGCTGACCCCCACCCAGGTGAAGGACCAGCCCTCTGTCTCGTTTGAGGCCGACCCTAACGCGTACTACTCGCTTGTCTTTACAGGTAAAATATTGTTTGTCTTTAGAGCGTTTTAAGATTCCGTGGCGAATTGGCATAAAACGGAACCCTTATAGATTTGTCATGTCTCTCTGTACCTCTGTCTGTCCGTCCGCGTCCAGAGGGCCTAATTTGAAGCGGACGTTACGACCGAATCGGAGTTCCCCTCCCTTTCACACGCGCCGTGCGCGCTTTAGTTTGAATGCGACAGGTATATTCTCATTCGTTACGGGACGTCTTCGTTATAAGCCACCAGGCATCTTTCTCCGAAACTAATAAGGCTATTTCTATTGAAACTTGGTAAGTACCTAGGTAATTAAAGTATATAAGTAAAGTATATAGGTAATTTGTGGACCGCTATAAGGTTTTTATACATACCTACATAGGAAAAATGTTTATTGAGTTGAAGTTCCCCATCATTAGAACTGACACTAAAAATGTTTTTTTAATGATATACGTACAGGGGGCAGACGAACAGACATATCACCTGATGGTAAGCGATTACCACCGCCCATGACAACACCAGAGGAGTCACAAGTGCGCTGCCGATCTTTTTTTCATCCTATCTATACGTATTGATAGATATAGGTCTTGAAAAAATATTATTGAGATTTCTAATATAATTTATTTGATATGTATGCCAATTTTCTATAATGTGATAATTTACTGATCCAATTTATGGTTGCTTTCAGACCCCGACAACTACGACGGCCCTGAGCTGGTCTACCGCGAGTGGCACCACTGGCTTGTTGGCAACATTCCCGGAAACAATGTCTCTAAAGGAGAGGTACCTACAAAATAATACTCGATTCCTTGAGAGTTACTCCTAGTTCAAGCATGCGAGCAGGAAGACCATATAGCCGCCGTGCGCAATCATAATCTAGCGCCCCGGCTTGGGGGCAATTCGCCCTAAAAAATACTTATTCGTCTCTGATTTTAAAAATATTTTTGCAGGTTACTGTCCTAGTCCAACGTCACTAATATTTTGTGTTGTGTAGAATTTAGTAAATAACATAATTATCATGACAAAATTATTGGTACGAGTATTTTTGGGACGAATTGACCCCTAACCCAGCGCCCCACTAATGGTCTTCAAGCATTCGCTTTCGGCGCCCCTTAGCACATGGCGCCCGGGTGCACCGCACCCCCGCACTGAAATACCTGGCGTACATGCGAGGCGGTCTTCAAGTCCGTGATATTGCTGATAAACTGCAGGAGAGTAGCTTACGCTGGCACGGTTTTGTCCTGCGTAAACCGGAAAGCTACGTGGGACAATGTCTGCCAAGCCACCACCGCCGAGTCCTGGCAGAAGCGGTAGAAACAAAATGGTCGACGTCTGGATTTACGTCGTGAGGGATGTCATGCGTGCTAATAAACCCACCACAGTGGATGCCAAAGGACCGTGCGAAGTAGAGGAGTCGTAGGTACTAGGCCGACCCCGGGGTCCTTATCGCAAGCTTGGGTGGAACGTCGACGGGTCAAAACGCTGAGATGATGAGATTTTGAGAGTTAGGTATATGTTCTTCATTGAAACACAATTTATATTTTACTATCTTCGATTTCTCCTGCAGGTCCTCTCTGGCTACATCGGCTCCGGCCCCCCAGAAGGCACCGGCATCCACAGATACGTATACATCCTATTCAAGCAGCCAGGCAAGCTGAACTTCGACGAACAGAGACTGGACAACAAGTGAGTATCAAATCAAACCAATTAACGCCTGTTGGAAATTAATTAGCAAATTGTCTTAGGCCCACTTCGACTGAACCGTTTTGAGAATCCCCCTATTTTAAAAAGAGGTCGTAAATTCTACTGAAATCTACAGAAATCAAACAGAAATAAGGTTAGACGTCCATGTCAAGAGAACGATTGAGGGAAAAATTTGATAAATTCCGAAGTCCCATTTCCACCGTTTACCTACTTAGGTACCTACTTGTTATTTTAACCATAGGATACTTATTTTTATTTTTTTTATATGACAGGTAGCAGACGAGCAGGCGGATCACCTGATGGTAAGCAATTGCCGCCGCCCATGAACACATGCAACAAGTGCGCTGCTAAACTTTTATCCCCTTCCCTTCCGATGGGTTTCCGGTACCCTCACTCACTCGGCGAAACACAACTTAACAAAACTATCAAACACTTTCATAGTCTACGATTGTCTTTTGTTCTTTTGATGTTTACGTTTTTTTCCTCTCTGACAGTGAATTATTTGAAAACCTTTTTTTTAATCCCCGTTTCGTTTTACAGATCGATCAACGGGCGCGATGCCTTCTCGACGAAGAAGTTTGCCGAGAAGTATAAGCTAGGCGTTCCGGTCGCGGGTAACTTCTACCGCGCCCAGTTTGACGACTATGTGCCCCAGCTGTACAAGAGCTTGGGAGTCTAAATGATTTATTTATAGAGTTATTTATATACCCATTTTTAGGTATAAACTTTTAGAACTATTTTGTTTGATTTTATTATGCAAATGATATTACATCAGACCTCATCAAATAGACATATGTAGATTTGAAACCTACTTCATCAATAAAGTCTTAAAGAAACTCATTCTTTTGGAACTATTTTTTTTCTTTTTTGATGTCCCAGGGAAAATGCTTTACGCATACCCGTCTGCCGGGGGCCGGACGGGCTATGTCGGACTCCCCCCGCGGCGGCGGGGATGTACCGAATAAAACCCCTGGGCACCCTCTCATCGCTCTTAAGTAGGGAGACACTGTGGTGACCGGAACGAAGCCTTCACGCTCCACGAACCTCCCCGGACGGGGCCCACCTAGACGGCGGGCAGGACGCTGTCCCCCCCGGATGGGCTGGGGGACTCTAACATGGTACAAAAATTTTATATTACTATGCTGACAGTACCTTAGCAACAGTAGCGCGATCATTTATACACTTTCAGTGTTACTTTACATTACCGAAAGAGGTACTTAGGTAAGTATTTATAATTAGTAAGTAGGTAACATACATCTGTCACTTACTCGTACAAACAACTTATGTATGTATGTACCTAAGCAACGGTTCAGCGACTCATTGCTCTGAAACAAGATATAAGAGCCTGTGTAATTAAATTAAGTAAATAAATAAATAAGTAGCCACTTCGGTTGATCTTGCGAAGGCAGACACAATAGAAAAGCAATTGTTTTATGCCTTTTAAAAGGTTTTTAGGTCTTACGATGTTAAAGTGCGACCCACTACGAGGCAGTCAAACTAACATATTTACCTACCTACCAGATAATTGTGTAGCAGTCCGAGTAATGTTGCATATTGCATTTCCTGCGCAGTGACACAGTAAATGGACAGTTGTGATATTGTAGTTAACGCTGTTCAGTAACTTCGAGAGAATGAATACCTAGGTAGATAGCTACATGGTGACAAATGGCCGGAAACAGAACAATAAAAAGTCTCATTAGGAAATCATAATTTGCTCTTGACAAATAGATTCAAGTATGAATGCACTGTGGTCTACATACTTATAATAATCATATTAGGTCTATAATAATATAGGTAAATGCGCCAGGCGATCATCAAGTGAATAGTCATTCACTTGATGATCGCATTTGGTAATAACCCTGCCTCATACGCCTTAGTTCGTGGGTTCGATCCCTACCCTGGCCCTGGACAAACATTCGTGTGATGAACACTTGTTTGTTCAGAAGAAACAATCCCTGAAAAGGGACCTTTTACTGTACATAGTTGAATGGAAGTTTCACGTTGTCAACCACAGTAGATATTTGATTCCCCTGTGGTATCCCCCGATGTTGTTTCTTCAGAATTTGGTTCACCGCATGCTGATGACCTTTACATTGATATCATGTATGTTAATGCCCTGCCCTTATGGAACAGCTGATCTTTTTCCTGTTATTTTAAGATCTTTTTTTAAGTTGTACCTATATTTTTGTATTCGCCGACCCGTTTAACGCCAATGTTTGAGCGCCGGTGAGACGTAAGGGTCCGCGGTTAGATTCCCGCACCAACACAATGTTTGTTGATGAAACAGATATTTGTGTTGGGTCTGGGTGTGTTTGTAGTACCTTCGTTTGTTTCTGGTTTCCATAGCAACAAGCAGCAAATAACCTTGGTAAATTTGTGGTAGTTTGGAGCCAGGACAATGTATGTGATGTTGTCTCATTTTTATTATTTATTTATTTATTCAATAAGTGTAATATATAAAAATGTTAAAGACAAACTCATCAAATCTGAAATACATTTTATTAACAAGTTTTTCTCTTAATATCTATTTTCATACATCTACTGGTTACACCAGAAATAATGTGATTTTATAACCAAAGGTTTTTATTAGCGTGAGGAAGTAACATCGAGTTTTATTCATTTCTTCGTATATCTAACAGTCTTGTCCTAATATGGACATTTTTATCTAAGTTGTTAAAATGTCTTCGTAAATGCAACTATCCCTTTTACTGTCGAATTTTAAAATAATGCGTGAATTTTTGTCTTTAAAAACTGAAAAGCAGGCTTATAGAATCTAAGCTAATATGAATATTTTAAAACGAATATTGTATATTTAAGATCAAGTGACCTTATTCATAGAAAATCAAAAATGTAAACCGGTATTTCTGCATTCAAAAAACATACAAATATCTAAGTTATTTATCCACAGTTTATTTATTGTCCAACCAACTTGTAAACTCTTGATAAACGACTGTTCCTTAAGACTAATTATTTAAGAATTTAAGACTTTCTATGAATAAAGTTAATCTAGTTCTCCAATACGTCGTTATTCCAGGCTATACCGCTTTTTTGTTTACAATAGTCTTATAAGAGTAATACGAAAACATTTTCTTTTTTCATTGGGTGAAAATTAAAAAACTTTGTATTTTATTTGAATAAAAAGGTTATTAAAGGTCCCGGAGGGGAAGGGGATAAAAGGTTGACAGCGCACTTGTAACTTCACTGGTGTTGCAAGTGTCCATGAGCGGCGGCAATTGCTTACCATCAGGTGATCCGCCTCCTCGTCTGCTACCTATCACTTAAAAAAAAATCAAATACATTAAGTATGCGATATTTTTTACCAAAACGAACGCTTATGTTCGTTAATACTGCCGCACGTATTGCTAAAGCCTCCTGTACACAAACTGGTTTGGGAGATATACGCAACTTAAAGGATACTGTAATCCAGGAACTGAAAAATATGCAAGTTGATTTTGAGACACAGTTAATTAACAAAATTAACAACTTGATAGTCGAGCAGTTTACCTCATTCAAAACGGAAATCTTGGATAAAATAAACCTATTAACAAATAAAGTACTGGAATTAGAGAAACAGTGCAAATCTAGTGTTGATATGGCTAACAATACTCCAACTATGAAGAGTCACCCGAGTACCCCTAGTTTAACCATTAAAACCAAACCCTCTATACGTAAACCTCAAACGAACCTGAGGCTTACCATGGATAAAGGAACGTCCTGCAATTCACCTGCGACAAGTGCACAAGATACTACAATAACCGTGCAAGAAGAATTGTCCTCTTCTGTCCCTATACCGAGCGTGAATAGCTGCGAGGATCTGAATAAAGATGGTTGGGTGGAAGTGCGACCCCGCCGGAAGCGTACATCTCTTCCTGGCGTACTTAGAGGTACCGCCACACCTGGCTCCACGCTGTTGCAGGCTTCGGAACGTTGGAGGTACTTACATCTTTATTATGTGCAAGAGGGTACCACTATTCAGGAAGTTAGTAAACACCTTGAGTCCATATGTGGCAACGATATGTGCACAGTAGAAGAATTGAAACCCCGCGGCCGTTATGCATCATTCAAACTGGGAGTACCTACAAAAAGTGCTGAAAATGTTATGTCACCTGAGAACTGGGCCAAAGACATATGTATAAAACCTTGGCGACAAAACTTTCGTGCCAAAAGCCAAAGCACCTAAGTGGAGTCGACAACACTGCAAATTCAATATTGTCTACCAAAACGTCCGCGGCCTACGATCCAAGACCCATACGTTTAATAGTAATGTTACAAGTAACAATTATGACATAATAGCACTAACAGAGACCTTTCTCAATAGTTCTGTTTCGGATGGTGAACTATTCCCTCCTAGATACCATGTATTGCGTAAAGATAGGGCCAATAACGTTGGTTGGGGAGGTGTATTAATAGCGGTTCGTGATTGCTTTAACGTTCGCCAAGTTAAGGATATCCCTAATATGACAGATGACAAAGAATTAATATTCGCTATTGTATCCTGGAGGAGGGTTAATTTTCTGTGTTGTGTTGTGTACCTACCTCCAAACTATAATGACGATCAGTATTTGAATGTTTTGACATGTATAGAAAATGTAATTTGTCGCTACTCTGAAATGAATGTACTAATATTAGGTGATTTCAATTTAAACTCATGTAGTGCGAACTTAAAAAGCCAATTTAGTTTTTTCTGTGAATTCTGTTCACTGCGCCAGCACAACAATGTTGTGAATAGTCATGGCGGTATGTTGGACCTGGTGCTGAGCAATTTTGATCCCGATTGTTTAGCGGTATCGGTTGCCATAGAACCCTTGGTGCATATCGATCAGTACCACCCTCCGCTTGACGTCATGATCGAGCTTCCAACAATCGAACCGTTTGCGTCACAATTACAATTACCTCACTCAGGAAGTTCCGAATGGAATTGGCGTAAGGCTGACTTCCAGGGGTTATATGAGGCAATAGGAAATTTGGACTGGTCTGAAGTATTAGCAGTGACTGACATTGACTGTGCTGTTCAATTATTTTACGATAAGCTCAACGAATGTCTTAGACTTTTCGTACCCGTCAAAAAGCATTCCCCGGGGAATGGCCGTAGGTACGTCTATCCTAATTGGTATAATCTGGAAATAATACAAAATATAAAGAACAAGCACTTCCACCACAAGAGGTTTAAGCAGGAAGGCAAGGAATTTAATAAACAAATGTTCATATATTATAGAGAAAAGGTAAAAATTCTAATTGACAACGAATATCGGCTATATATTAAATTAGTACAAAGAAATTTGACAGATGATCCGGCTACGTTTTGGGAGTACGTGAAGGATAGAAAAAGGGATAGGAAACAAGTAGAAACGTTTATGTACGGGGAAACTGAAGTCAAGGGTCAAGCTGCAGCTGACGCCTTTGCCACTTATTTTGCCTCGGTGTTCCATGATAAAATTCCTGTCTTGGATCCTGTTTTGGCAGCACAGGCTGCGAATCATTGTCGTGACGCTACCTCAATCTCCGTTTTGGGAATCGAGGAGACAGATCTCAAGAACGCAGTTAAGCGTCTTAAACCACGTTCATCGGGTGGCCCCGATGGTATTCCTACATTTCTGGCCAAGGATTGCGCTTCAGCCCTAGCAGTACCTCTCCTGTTTCTTTTCAATCTTTCCTTGACTCTGTCTATATATCCTGAAAGATGGAGGCTCTCTAGGGTCACGCCCGTCCCGAAAGGCAATGGTGGTTCAGATGTTTCGTCTTTTAGGCCAATTGCAGTACTATCGGTCTTTGCAAAATTATTTGAAGCCATACTTAACGAGCGAATCCAAAACCAGATCAAACATTTGTTACACGATAGCCAACACGGATTCCGGAGAGGCCGTTCTACCACTACTAACTTAGTAGCGCACGTAGATTACGTTCAAGGTCGAATGGATATTGGAGAGCAAGTGGATGCGGCCTACTTCGATTTCCAAAAGGCTTTTGATTTGGTCGACAATGACAAATTGTTGGAGAAACTGGCACTGATTGGTTTCACGCCTAAGCTACTTAAATTTTTCGCTAGCTACTTAGATGATCGTTCACAATATGTTCGTGTAAACGGTTTTGTGTCCAGTCAATATTACACACGATCAGGGGTAAGTCAGGGTAGTACGTTGGGACCAACCCTATTTACGATTTTCATAAATGATCTGCCAGACATAGTATCGACTGCTGTATGTCTTTTATTTGCTGATGATCTAAAGCTATGCCTTGGAATCAAAACTGAAGCTGATGCTTTAAATCTTCAGAGTGATATCGATAGTGTGTACCGATGGAGTCAAGATAATCACCTCCCTTTTAACATCCTTAAATGCAAGGTTATGACATTTTCTCGCAAATCCAAGCCTTTATTATTTAATTATAATATATCTGACGCTCCCATGGAAAGAGTATGTGACATTAAAGATTTAGGTTTAATATTAGATAATAAATTAGATTTTCACTCGCACATAACCAACACATGCAAGACTGCACATAGGATGCTAGGTTTTATCATCAGAACAGCATCACAGTTTGATAACACTACAGTAGCAAAAATATTGTATTCAGCTTATGTTCGCAGCAAGTTAGAGTATGGGGCAATTATATGGAATCCTTATGAGGAAAAATATGTACTCATGGTTGAAAGAATACAACGGAAATTTGAGAGATGGCTTTATATGAAAAAATTTGGTTATTATCCCTATCTATATCCTTCCCTATTCGTTTCCGGAATGGTTGAAATGGAGACTCTGAAACTGCGAAGAACCATGCTTTCAATAGTGCATTATCTGTCCGTAGTCCACGGGAAAATTGATAGTCCACATATATTGCAGAAGCTATGCATTTCCGTTCCCATAATCTCCTGGGACGCAACGGGGTTAGTGGCGCCTCGCCGTAGACCTCGCCTACTGTCTCTGCGCGCGCGTCACGCACCCACAAATCGTGTTCTGCGAACTATCGGAGACATTCTTGCTCAGCACTATGAAATAGATTTATTTGCCGACAGCTTAGGACAACTTATTTATGTAATTAAGACGATTATAAATGAAATTTATTGACATGATTAATTGATTGACATTGCATGACATATTTAATTCTTATTTTGTTTAGATATATTTAATTTTTCTTTTTGTTATTTTAATGTTTAATTTTTCTATTTTATTTTCTTATTAAATTTGTGACATTGAATTATTTTGTTGCTTGAAATTGTATTTATGATCCATATGTATGTAAATTTAGCCTTGACTCGCACTGTGCCTGCTTACCTACCCGCCATGTTATTTTAATAATTTTATTATAATAATTTGTATTGTATCTTGTTTAATCTTAAAAGCGCTTTGGATTTCTGTTAGCTTTAAGATGTTTGGAATAAATAAATAAATAAATAAATAAATAGAACATGTTTTACAAAAAAAAAAAAACATCAAAGAGTGTAGAAGCGATCACATTTTCATATCCATTTTAATTTTTCCGTCAAGATTTTCTATATGTATTTACTACCTACTAGGATACAGCTACACATCAAAGTATACAAAACTGTAAAATTTCCTCAATGGATTGTCATCTTACTGTCAAACGCATTAAATTGAATATCAATTGAGGAAATTTGACAGGTTGTGGTAACCCAATGTGTGGCTGTCTGTACCTCCTTATTCGAAGTTCCAAGTCATCTATGTTGACGGACAAAAGTCTTAGTTATTAGTTCGATCTTGCGCGCCTAAAAAATAAATTGAATATGTTATGGGGCTATATGAATGAAACTAGCGCCCGCCAACCTATTTACACTGATTGT
Organism: Cnaphalocrocis medinalis; assembly: GCA_014851415.1. Lineage (NCBI taxonomy): Eukaryota > Metazoa > Arthropoda > Insecta > Lepidoptera > Crambidae > Cnaphalocrocis > Cnaphalocrocis medinalis. Next base: position 827,259 of record CM026295.1, read on the forward strand.
GGCGAACATACGATATTTTTTAAGAAAGCAAACATTACAGCCTTAGATAAAAGTAAATAGAAGAATTTTTCAAGATGCAATACAATTAATAAAACACGCGACAAGTAACAATAATGTCAATTATTGCTAAAAGTGGCCGTTTTTAGCAATAATTAACTTTATTGTAACTAAATATTAACTTGTCGCGTATTAGAAATATTGTATTGCATCTTGAAAAATCCAATTTACTTGGATCTAAGTCTGTAATATTTTATTTTCTTCAAAAATATCATATTTTTGCCACAATCAGTGTAAATAGGTTGGCGGCGCTAGTTTCATTCGTGTAGCCCCTTAACGAATGTCGTAACTTTTTTACCACGAGCAAACAATAGAAGCTTTTTCAGATGACGAATGATTTTTACGAACATATTTGGCTCTTTAGTTGTGGGAGTTGCAGTGGTGCCAAGCAAGTTATTTTAATAAGGAAAATGTTTTAATTCGTAGGTAGCTTATTTGATAGTTAAAGGGACGCAAAATTTAAAAACAAAATTGCATTCGGACCTCACATCGCTGCTTTGGAAGAATACTGTCATATCTCAAATTAAACAGTTTTCCCTAGAGCCATTCAAAGTTTTTTCAAATCTTCAAATGCCGTATTTTTTTATTTATTGCGAAAATATTGATGAAACTTAGGACCGCCGTAAATGTTGTTATAGAAATACGATCTTTACTGAGCTATACAAAACAGTTCAATTTACGTTGAATGATATTGAAAACTCAATTTTGTATTATTTGGTTATTCTTTCAAAGCAGCGATATGTGTTGGACACTTTTCTTGCCGGGAAAGCGATTGGCAGAATTTAAAATGTCTACAGACACGGTAGCAGTAAAAAAAAAAGTAACTCACCTTGGCGAGAGCAGCGGGCGCCTTCGGCACGACATCGGGCACCACCTGGTGAGCTTCGAAAGACTTCGCCACCGTCGACATTGCTCTTGCTAGCATCCTAAAATTTACCATATTGCTGTTTGCTATAATCAAAATGAGCGCACATCTCAATATTGCCTTCATCTTGCCCAAGAGTGATCAATTTGTAGGGTATTACGGCAAGGGAAATGAAAGGAAGGACAACACTAGGATTTGAGCACCAATAACCCTAAAGGCTACCCTTTAGGGTAAAGCAGACTACAATTGGAAGGCAGGAGGTACAGGTAGGCGCGTGTGCGATGGTCAACGAGTTGTGAGCAACTACGGGCTTAATTCTGTTATATAAACCGACTCGGATACCGGTTCTACGTTGATAATGTAATTTTGTACTATCGCGCCGTAAACTCGTTAGAATATTTTCGCAACTCGCAGGAATTTATTTTTTTAAGTTTGTTTACGATTGCAGACGAAATCTTTAGACAAACATCTCGAATGCTTTAGCAAAAACACTCAAAACATTGCGTGGAGCGCAAATACTAGAATATGTTTTATCTTATATCTTAGTAAAATGACAGTATCTCTTTATCTAACTACATATCAAACGGATTTTTTGAGTAACAAATACAAATATTTATTTAAAATTTTTACTATCGAATTCATCAAAAATGCTTACGTATACTATCAAAAAGTGATGAAATTCAGTCAAGCCAAACTAGGGGCTGAATTTTTTTAATAAGGATAGGTACTATTGGCACGTCTTCACTCCGTTTTGTTAAGTTACTTAACTACCAGTTTTAATAGATGGCGCTGCCAATCGATTACAACGCGCAAGTGTTTCGTGATTCTGGTTTACCTAAACGCCTTAACATGGACTATGAAATTAACCTCTTTATAAAATATATACTACTTAGTATACCAGGCTATCTACCGCTGGCTCAGAAGAATCTTGGAATTTTTTGGTCACATGATGACAGCCCGGAAAGATGGACATAACCTAGAGCAGCTAATGGTCACTGGCAAGGTAGATGGATGGAGACCCAGAGGTTGTAGCCTGATAAGATGGTCGGACCAAGTACGCTCGATGCTGGACACCAAGCTGCATGATGCCCTCCAGGTTGCAAAAGATACAGGACCATCATAAAGGAAACACTAAGCTCCAATGGGAGGAATCACGACCCTCAGTAATGAGGAATATAGAAGTAGAAGACAAAAGATGACTTGATAAAATAAACAATTGTATCAAGGTCGACACTAAACTGGGGGAGAGCGGCGTATAATGGGATACGGATATATTTAAAAGAGGTATATATATATTAAAAACAAAAAAAACCCAGAGACCACCGAGACTTGACTGAGACTTGTGATTCAACGACTGGCCTACTTAGGCACGGCCGCTCGAGGAGGTACCACTCCTCGCGGCCCACCCCCACGACACCCTGGACCCGGGAGGGCCAGGAGATGCAGCCCGGGTAAAGAGCCTCGGCTCGAGGCCCGTACTCTCGCCCCGGCGAGAATGACCATGATGATGATGGGATACGGATGCCGTCTTACAATTGTTTCATAATTTCCCCTGCCTCCAATTCAGAGTTTTCGCGCGGACTGATACACTTTTGTACGCACCAGTACCGTTATTATGAAAAGAAATCTTATAACAAGTTTTAGCTACTCTTTGAAGGTGTTAAGTTGATCCTCGGCAAAACAACTCTATTGTTTTCATGATTCTGAGATTTAACTGGATAATTCGATCCACAGAAGTTCGTTTCAAATTAAATCCATCTTATCTGGGCTTCCACAAATACATATTTCAACAGTTAAATTAACTAGGATCAGTACAGTCGCGTCGTTCTCGAGTTTTAAGCAGACTAACAACAGCAATTATTTTTTATTTATATAGATAGATTTCTAAAGCTGGGAAACAGATTTTGTATGAAAAACAACCGCTTCGGTCAGCAAGTGGGTGAGAGGGGGGGGAAAGGAAATATAGTATAGGGAAAGATACCAGAATCAAAGTCATAAAAAATACAATTTAAATAAAGATTAAATGTCTATTTATTTAATCTTTATTTGAGTTGTATTTTTTATGACTTTGATTCACAGGGTGAGAAGTGAACAAAATCTGTGAACATTTACATCCCTTTAAACATGTCTTCTACCAACCATTCTGAGCAACATTTTTGTTCATAAAGCTTTAGCCTTAAGACTTTAGTTACCTATAACTTCATTAGGTACAGTTTTGTCTTTCAACCTAGGTAATTATGTCATAACTGTTATCACGGACGCATATAAATAGCTTTGACAAGGGGGGTGTCCCCCCTTGCTAAAATCCGGACATGTGTCCAGGTAACCCCCAGTGACTTTGAGCGTTCTTAAGCGGCTTCTTATGTCGATCCAGGCCTCAATGGGGGGGGGGGTCCGGACCCCTGGACCCCCCCCCCCCCCCCCCCCTCCTTATATACGTCCATGACTGTTATGACAAATAATGTTAATACAATAAATAATAATTACATTGGAATTAATGGTGGTTATTAAATAATTAGGTTATTATATTATCTTTTTTCAGAGTGCACAAATTAGTAGGTACATGATAGAATGACAAATACTGAATGGATTTGTGACAAATAGATGCAGACATGCAACATTCATTGGAACTTATTACTGTGACCATTATAAATTGCATTTAGTCAACTTATTAAATGTAGCAGTGTTCCAGTTAGTCGGTACTGCACTACGGGCAGAGTGCAAGCTGTGTGTGCGAGCAATTAATGCCATCACACCAGTAGATTCATGGAATGTGTAGTCTTGGTGTAAATAGAATAAAAAGAGAAAAGTATGCCCTTGTCTACATAAGTATGAGTAAGGAGTTTTTGTATAGTTTTGACGTGTGAATCTCTAAAAATAGTTTTAGTTCATTTACCTACCTAATAGCTTAGTATCAGCTTGCAATCTTAACTCTGCTACTATTATTAACATCAAAGAGTAAAAGCAGCCATTTAATTAATGCTCTATGTAAGTATAGCACTTGGTGAGGTAAGAGGTTATTCAAAGTAGCATATTAGTAACCACACAAATATTGATAGTTTTAAACGACGAGCGTTACATAATGATCGTTCATCATTCATCTACAAATAGCTGCCTGCCTACCTGGTGTAGAAAAATTATGTAAAGAAGGTATTTAGATAACAACATAATGCAACATAATGATGGTGTTAGGACAAAGTTCATGTTCGTTTTTATGATAGTACGATAATCAGTTTTCACACTTACCACTTGCAAAGTGTATTTAATGCAAATATTCCGTAATTAATGGAATTTTAAGACTTTTATTATTATAAATACGATCTTCTCAGCCAGCCGGCAAAAATCCATAGACAACAATAGTTTTTTTTTTCATAAGAGAATTTGACATCAATTTTGAAAAAAACAATTGTCATTTCGCAACGTCATCTGTCAACTTTCATAAACTCTAGAACTTTCTTCCTCGGATAATTTCAGGTGCATTCCTTTGATTTCGACCGATATTAATATAGTCTTTCTCTTTCTAATTACATACGAGTAAAAGAAAAAACACTACAGGTGTGAGCACTATTATTCTACATGGAACGCATGCTTGGAACTAACATTTTTTTTTCTCTTTCTCAGTTTCTGATCTGTCACTTTGTGCATCGAAATTGTGTTGCATTTTATTTTAGATAAATATTTTAGAGCGTTTATTGCACGACGTTCTAACCGCAGTGTTGTAACCTATTGATTTCCTACGTGGAAATGTTTGCATTTCGGCGTTTGAAGTAAACATGGCCTAAACATTATGCTAGGCGACATCCAACTGACGAAGCGTCTTGTAGTTATTGCATTGGTTCTTGGTATAATTTTGGTTCTGAAGGAATACGTGTTCGTTTATCCGCTATGACTCAACACAGAGTTGCTTATTTCTACAACGCTGATGTAGGGAACTTCCACTATGGGCCTGGCCATCCTATGAAACCTCACCGACTGGCTGTGACGCACAGTTTGGTTCAGAACTATGGGCTTCATAAGAAGATGCAGGTTTACAAGCCTTATCAAGCGAGTGCGCACGATATGTGTCGGTTTCACAGCGAGGATTACATAGAGTTTTTGCAGAATGTCACTCCACAGAATATTCAAAGTGAGTCCTGCTTTTCTAAAGAAAAGAAAACTATATTCGTAGTCAATAAAACGACCCATCTAGCGTCATCTTTAGGTTCTGTACAATAGTATATGTATGCGGGTTCGATTCCTGCACCAACACAAATGTTTGCTGATGAAACAGATATTTGTGTTGGGTCTGGGTGTTTGTGGTCCCTTCGTTGTTTCTGGTTTCCATAGTACAAGGGAAAACCTTAGTGTGGGATCAGGACAATGTATGTGATGTTGTCTCTATTTACTTATTTATACAGGAAAGATTAGTATTTGTTGAGTAGATATTTTATGAAGGAGTTCAAAACCAGTTATAGAAGACATTCTTGGAAAACAAGCAATTTTTACTACTATAAAAATAAAATGTCATTTCTATGAAAGTATTTAGTTAATTATTCCATGTGCTGAAAAAAAAATGTTACTAAATTTATGAATTTTAACAAAAATTTCAGGCTATTCCAAGGTCTTGCTCCACTATAATGTTGGAGACGATTGCCCTGTATTCGAAGGGCTATTTGACTTCTGTTCGATGTACACAGGAGCATCGCTAGAAGGGGCGATGAAACTGAATAATAATGCATGTGATATCGCCATCAATTGGTCAGGCGGACTGCATCATGCGAAGAAGTTTGAATCCTCAGGTTTGTATAATTCATAAGAAATTACACAATATAAAATATTATGTCTTACGTATGCAATTATGCCATCATTGAGAATGGACACTAGGTATAGTTCAAAAAAATATCCGGAATATAATATTGATAAACTTACAAATTACACAGCTACAAACTGACACTATAACTTTCATGGGAGTTGAACAATTTTTATACTGTTTAAACCACTTAATATAAAAGCTCTTCACATAATGTATTTGTTCTGATAAAGATAATCAGTAGAGCTTAGATAACTTTTATGTATTTACGCGAAATGGGCACATTTGCAGCCTAATTGCGGATAAGCCCGTACGAAAGAAGAAGTGCCTGCACTGTTTCGTCGAAACATACTTTTTGCTCGACCCGGGATCAAACCCCACAATCACTGAACGGTGCTTAGACTAGACCAACAGGGCGTTTAGTTTTTTTTTTTGTATGTTAGTTGGCAGACTAGCTGACCAATCACCTGATGTTTGTTTTTTGATGATGATGGAATTTTTTATTACAACTTCCAGGTTTCTGTTACGTAAACGACATCGTGATAGCAATACTGGAACTCCTAAAGTACCACCCCCGAGTACTCTACATAGACATTGACGTGCACCACGGTGACGGAGTGCAGGAGGCGTTTTACCTCACTGATCGAGTGATGACGGTCAGCTTCCACAAGTACGGGAACTGCTTCTTCCGGGGAACGGGGATATGTATGAGATTGGTGCTGAGAGTGGCAGGTACTACTCTGTCAATGTGCGCTGAAGGAGGGGAATTGATGATCAGAGCTATGTTCAGGTAATGTTGATCTAATTTCTATGCAATAAGCATAATAATACAAGGTGTATCTGTGAAATTTACATCCCTTTTGACCACGTGTTCTATACTCTGTCAATAAGACTTGAGGAATTATCACGGCAATAAGGCTACTATACTCTTTCACGTCAGAGAGAGTGGCCACCACTAATGTCTGAATTTCTTGATGCATCTATTACCAAACAGTCTGAACAACATTTGTCGACTTTTAGAAATACGTAAAATAAAAAATCGCTCACTTTCTGACAATCTTGTATGGAGAGTCGAAAACTTTTTGAGGAGTTTCAAAACGTTAGTCTTATGAATTTTACTATCAGATGGTCTCTTTAATCACTTAACATTGGTAAAATTCGAAAAGTACTTTTTGCTCAACCCGGGAATGGAACCCAAGACCCCGAGATCATGGCCCGGTACCTAAACCACTAGACCAACAGGGCGTTTAGTTTTTTTTTTGTATGTTAGTTGGCAGACTAGCTGACCAATCACCTGATGTTTGTTTTTTGATGATGATGGAATTTTTTATTACAACTTCCAGGTTTCTGTTACGTAAACGACATCGTGATAGCAATACTGGAACTCCTAAAGTACCACCCCCGGGTACTCTACATAGACATTGACGTGCACCACGGCGACGGAGTGCAGGAGGCGTTCTACCTCACCGACCGAGTGATGACGGTCAGCTTCCACAAGTACGGGAACTGCTTCTTCCCGGGGACCGGGGATATGTATGAGATTGGTGCTGAGAGTGGCAGGTACTACTCTGTCAATGTGCCGCTGAAGGAGGGGATTGATGATCAGAGCTATGTTCAGGTAAATGTTGATCTAATTTCTATGCAAATAAGCATATAATACAAGGTGTATCTGTGAAAATTTACATCCCTTTGACCACGTGTTCTATACTCTGTCAATAAGACTTGAGGAATTATCACGGCAATAAGGCTACTATACTCTTTCACGTCAGAGGGAGTGGCACCACTAATTAATTTCATGACTTTCTTGATGCATTATACCAACCAGTCTGAATAACATTTGTCGACTTTTAGAAATACGTAAAATAAAAAATCGCTCACTTTCTGACAATCTTGTATGGAGAGTCGAAAACTTTTTGAGGAGTTTCAAAACGTTAGTCTTATGAATTTTACTATCAGATGGTCTCTTTAATCACTTAACATTGGTAAAATTCGAAAAGTACTTTTTGCTCAACCCGGGAATGGAACCCAAGACCCCGAGATCATGGCCCGGTACCTAAACCACTAGACCAACAGGATATATACCCCGTTATAACCACAACACAAAAAAAAACAGTTAAAGTGACCCCACACTAAGTCCTTTGAGCGTTGGTTTTTTTGCTGGCTTTTGTTATAAGGGGGAAAGTGACTCAAAGTCAGTCAAAGTCAAAATATTCTTTATTTGCATAGGCTTGTACACAGCACTTACAAATCGGCATACATAAAGAAAATATTTAAAACTATTTATAGATATTAGATAATGACGTAATATTTAAATGAAATTAAATAAGTCTACATATATCTTGATACAACATAAGATATACTAAAAAATAAATAGACAATAAGATTCTACCTCCGGTATCGGAAAGTTGATTCTGACTGTTCATGACCGTTTCCAGGTGTTCAAACCGGTGATATCGAATGTGATGGAGTTCTACCGGCCGACCGCAATCGTGCTGCAGTGCGGCGCGGACTCGCTCGCCGGCGACCGGCTCGGGTGCTTCGCCCTCTCCACGCGCGGGCACGGCGAGTGCGTCAAGTTTGTGAAGAACTTGAACGTGCCCACACTAGTTTTAGGGGGTGGGGGGTAAGTAGAGATAATAATGCATATGACAGATTATTATTTTTTCTCTTACGACACCCGCAGCGGTAATTCAGCAATCGAGTGAATCTAGACTGAACGGACTCTATCCGATCAGAATGGATCCTGTAATAAGGATTCCATATTATTGACCCATATTCCAATATGCTGCGTACCAAACTATTGAATAAAGTAACTAGACTTACTGGTTTCTTAAAGTGTTTGGTTTGACGCGTTATGAAACCGAGTAGCTTATTGGATTTTTTTCACAATAGAGTCAAAGTGTTGCCGAAAACTGAGCTGCTCATCAAATGTAATTCCTAAGTCCCTCACTGATGTGGTGCGTTGTAGCTCCTCCCCGTCAATCGCATAATGATTAACAGTTTTGTTCTTTTTTAGGGTAAAGGAAATCACGTACCTAGCATTTTTTAACATTCAGGTACATTCTATTATCCCTACACCACTCAGCAATGGTCTGCAGATCTTTCTGAATCAGTAGTGTATCGCTATTGTTTTCAATTTTACGAAACAGTTTAAGGTCATCGGCATATAGGAGACAAGGAGATGAGATCTTACCTATGAGATCATTAATAAATACTAAAAATAGCAGGGGCCCTAAATGCGATCCCTGAGGAATCCCAGACTTTATTGTTATGGCTTCAGATACAAATCCCTTTAAAGATTACAGTTACAATCGTTATTGTATGTTCCTCAGCTACAGGCTACGAAACGTGGCGCGATGCTGGACCTACGAGACTTCTTTGTTGGTGGATGAGAACATCTCCAACGAGCTGCCTTACACCGAGTACTTGGAGTTCTTCGCACCTGGCTTCCAGCTGCACCCTGACGTTAATAAGTCAGTATCCACAGCGGGGACCACCAATATGTTAGTCAACATAATTATAAAATTTTGAACCTTATGTTTTGGAGATAAGTCCAAAACCAATTAATTGTATACCTACTGCCCATTAAGGGGTTAAGGCCCAGACAGCAGACACAATAGAAAACCAATTGTTTTGGCCTTTTAAAAGGTTTTTTGGTCTTACGAGCTGTGATCTCGGGTTCAATTCTCGGGTCGAGCAAAAGTATGTTCCGAATTTTTCGAATATAGCTCGGGTTTCTGATCACCAGTTAGATAAGCCTAATCCCAGCATAGTAGCGATGACTGGATTTCTATGATAGTGTACGTGGGTATGTGTGCGGGCGTGTTTATGAGTACGCGTGCGTGTGTGTGTGTGGGTTAACATTATGGGGTTTTAGAAATCATTGATTTATATGTATTCTGTCTGTGCAATATCAATTTTTTTTTTCAGCCCTAACAACGCGAACAGCAAGCAATATCTAGAAGCCATCACCAAACACGTGTATGACAACCTCAAGATGTGCCAGCACTCGCCTGCCGTTCAGATGACGCATGTTCCAGGTATTCACCAGATTTCGCTTCTATATCTGTATCTCAACTATTTATAAAGAGCTTGAATGGGTTTTTGCAAATTGAACTTTCGATAGACGGGGAGTTACGTGGACGCCTGGTCCAACTTTAACGACATTGGTTGTTTCATAACATAACTTAACATAATTTCGACATACGTCAAAATGTAACCAATCCACTCGTTGTTGGACCAGCAGTCCTGTAACGCCATCTAGCGGATTTTTTATTCGCAAAAACTCTCATTGATTACATAATTATATACATACCGTAAAAGCGAAACACTAGTGCGATGCAATCGACGCTTAGCGCCATCTAATGGTAAAGTTTGAAACTAATGTTCCGAAATAAAGTAAGGGCAGGCCACTACTATTTGAATTGAATCACGATTTTTATCAAATTCTGTTTCCAGGCGACTTCTTCCCTGAAGAATACAGAATAAAAGATGAACCGGACCCAGATGTGAAAATGACTCAGGAGGAAGTTGACAAGCTCGTTGAGCCCAAGAACGAGTTCTACGATGATGAGAAGGATAACGACAAGGAGCCGCCGCCCGAGGCGAAGGAGCCATAGCAGAAGGCCGAGGCGGAGCCCCCGCCCCCGCCCGCCACCTGACCGGAGGCAGCCGCTGAGCCAGCGGATTGTGATATGGACACAGTGAAGTGTAAAGACCAATGAGAAGTGACTCATATAAACGTGAAGTGTAAAGACCGGTGAGAAGTGACTCATATAAACGGTTCGGACAAAGTTATATCTAAGTGAAATTATTATTACGGGGACCGTCATGTACAATGGTCCGAAGGTCTAAGTGTGTTAAATGGAGTCCACTGTACATTACTGGGACCGTTCAATTATTACGTAAGCATCGATGGAAGGTCTTGGCTCTGCTTACTTTTGATAAATTCACGAAGTAAAAATATTTTATCGAACATTTTTGCTGACAAGAGGGGGGGGAGGGGGGTTACATTTCCCAAAAAAAGTGCTTACGTAATACTTGAATAGTCCCACGTTTAATAGCTTACTGTTAGGCTGAGGTCCAATTTCAAGTTTTTTTGTATATGTTGCGTCGCAATTTGTTCATAGGCTTTCAAAAATGATTGCATTTCAGTCAGGTTTCGAACAGGTGTAAGTTCAAATCCATGAAGATTTAATAATTTTTTATAGTCCGTTATTATGCTAATGCTAGGTAGCTTATAAATGAAAGAACTTTTGACTGACTTGGCCAGAAAGAAAGAACTTGGCCAGATGGCGGATTTGGTAGTAGTGACCCTGCCTCCTGAATGTTTGTTCAGTGTCTGGGTGTTAATATATAATATTTAAGTATTATATTTGTGTTTCCTCTGCTGTCTAATATGTGTAACATTATAAGCTACTTAGTACGTTTGCAGGTCAATGTATGAGATATTGTGAGAATTATTATTAATAGAAAGAAGATAAGAATGTGCACCTTCTAAACTGGACGTCGTAGGTTCGAATCCGATCATGCACCTTTAGATTTGTAATATCTATGACTTCAATCTTTAAAAGAAAGGGTCATAAATAAATGTGTAACTGACTATCTATGTAAGAAGCATGGACATATATAAGGGGGGGGTCCAGGGGGTCCGGAGTGTTGCCTGACTCATGCCCGGATTTTTGCAAGGCGGGACTCCCCCCTTGTACAAAGCTATATATACGTCCGTGGTAAGAAGTGCGAGTAGGTAGGTACTGTAAGTTTAGATACTTAGTGGTAGGAAATTTCGAGCTGGTCTTGAATAGTTTTAAGCTGCTGTTTTATCAATGGACGTAAAAAGAAATGTTTGTCAAGACATCTAACACTGAGCACTCACTCGATATTGAAGTCGAAGAAATTTATATGAACGGATGTATGAAATATCTAACTTCGCCGTCTATGTCGAGTGTACGAGAATTGCCTCCCAAGGTGCCAATTCTCGTGTCGACATTCGCATTGTCTTCTCCGGTGCGTTGGATGATGTCTTGACAGAATGTGAATCTATATTAAGGTAATCAATATTAAGCTCGTATTTATAGGCTAGGTAGGTTTAACAAATTGTACTAGTTGGTTATTGACTGCAGGTTGTTAGATGCTGTTTCAGAGGTAACATAATATGAAAGAATTCTACCAGGGGTGTGACCAGGATACAGATACACAGATAGGGTCTGAAGGGAGTACAATGACCGTACAAAATAAATTGCTTCCTCCGAAGAACAAAGTCCGATCTCCTCTATTAACCATATTGCAAATCAGACTTTATTCTTTGGAGCAGAAAGTCCGATCTCCTATATTTAAAATATTGCAAATCGGTCTTTATTCTTTGGAGTATTAATGTTACTTGCTGCTTCTGAACTCTCTCACTTCTCTCACTTTGACTCTCACTTTGTCGATTTGTTCATTCTCAGTTTAGTATCAAACAACACATTATAAGTAGGTATGTGAGAATTGTAAGAAAAAATATTACATATTTAATATTCCTGTTTGTGAATGTTCATGTTCCTAGACAGCTTTGCAAGTTAATAATAGCTATACTAGTTTCTTCCAACTTCTTAAGTAATAACTAATGTTAAGTATTCCTAATCTTGTCCATTCATGGATGTTAATAGGCTGTTATACTATTGTAAAATAAGATTATGCTACAAATATGAAATACTGGGGCATTTTCATTGGTCATTACTGGAAAATCATGCCTAGGGCATAACCGGTGAATCGGGTGCACCTGCATCCAGGTTGATGACTGACTTATTGATCAATGAAATGCAACTCTTGGTAGATTGCCTAGTTAAAAAAATATGCAAAATGTATCTTGACAAGTTTTGCTTATATTAAATAAAATTCGTCTAGATTATCTAATTGTAGAATTAAGATATAATGCATCAAAAAAGTTGTGACAACAGATGTTTAAGGAATCCCATATCATGGGATCTATGGGTTTACCACACCACTATGACGTAAGCGATAGTGGCGTAATCATTTATTTTCACGACTTATTTGACGAATTATGATTGGTTTGTGGATTTTCTTGTGAAGATTTATCAAATGCAAACAGTTAAAGATGTCACTTTTGCAAATACCAACGGGGACCGGGGTGTATCTGTGAACATTTACATCCTTTTAACTTAGTCTTCTACCATTCTGAACAACATTACCTAAGTGCTTAGACTAAAAAATGCGTCCAAGATTTTTCGACTCTACTTACAAAATGAAAATTGGTGGTAGATGCGGTAAAGGGATGTAAATGTTCACAGATACACCCTGTAAAAGTGTTGTTGCTACAGCATTCTAATCCATTTGATTTAACTGTAAATTTCAATTATTTATTAGTATTTGAGTTTGGTGAATCTCCACAACTTAAATCATGTCAACTGTACCTAGGAAATTGCAAATGTAAATAAGTATTTTGCTAAGAAGTTATGAAATAAAATATATTTCTATAACAAGTGTGTTTCATTTAAGGAGATAAATGACAGACATCATAAAAAATAATAAAATATTTATTTCTAAATACAAGAACTATTAATAAATACAATGAGTATGTGTGAGTTAATAGCTACCTAACTTCAAATCCAAGTTATTATCATTAATAAATTTATGTACATCGGTCATTTCTTCAGTAAAGTCCACAGTGAACATTTGCAACTTGTCACACATTTGAATAACTTGCTTCACAACCTCTTTGGATACTTCCAAAGTACAATCTAACCACAAATAATTTACATTTCTGAAACTTCCTTTCTCTAGTAAATGCAACAATGTCTCATCTAAATTCGTTATTGTTTGATATTTCAACACTAGTTTTTCTAAATTTTGTGTACAATCAAGGAAGAAGGTTAGTATTTGATCAATATTAAAATTTTCATTACCTATTGTTAAACTTCGTAGCTCTGAAAAGATTTTGCCTTGTCGCTTGAAATACCTGGGAATGACAAGACACTTCGACTGTGTCATTAGACACAAGGAACTAAGGTTGGGACAGCACTGTCCGATAGATAGCACAGCATCTAAGGTCAACGAGTGGTCTATTTCCCATAGAGAGAAATGTGTTAAATAATTGCCTTTCACAGACAAGAGTTGAAGCAGACAATCCGTATAGGAAAAGAAGGACAAATCCAACCTGTTCAACCGTAAATCACTTTGAGTTATTTGACTTAAAATTTCATCTTTGTTGTGCTCAGATAAATGAGTCACTGACAATTCTTTGAGGAAAGGACAAATCTTTATCAATTTTCGAATACCTTCTGCAGAAGCAAAATGGCTGTTAATTTTTCTCAGACTCAAAGGACCAATATTCATGACAGCTGTGCTTATTAACGTTGAACCAATATCACAGGATTCTATTCTCAACTCTTCTAAATATGGAAGCTCGCCTACTAACATGATAATACCTGCTTGAGACACGCACCGGCCGACGCGATTCGCTCGTTCATTCCTTGGAGGATCCATCGCTAAGACTCGTAGATGTTTCAAGTTGGCAATTGAGCAAAGACCAGCATCAGATACATTTCTAATTAAAACTGATGCATTGAAGAGATATTTGCAAATGTCTACTCTAGAGACAATATTAATTTCCTCAAGCAAAGGGCAACTCAGGCCGATGACTTGGAGTATTTCATCAGTGCAAATGAATTTGAGATCAAGGACAACCAATCGGCTGAAGTTCGATAGAGTCTCGATCCAGAAGCGTAGTGGAATGCCATTGTCAAGATCGCATTTGCGGAAGACTGTCATGTTGGGGTGTGTTAGTACATGGAGCTGAACCCGTGGGTCTCCGCGGTACTGACAGCATGTTCTTTCTGAACAGAGGACATCAAATAACCTGAAAGTTAAAAAAATATTTTAATACATTTTATTAGTTTAATGAGATTTTAAAAGGATAATAAGGCCTGCTTCAATAATAAGTTAAAAAAATAATGCAATAAGAATCATTATGTTTGAAATAAAGTGGTATTGATGATTATGAAATTACAATCGATTATTGACACAAAGAAATTAAGAGTCAATTAAACCATTACTTGGTACAACTGCAGACACAAAACAGCTGTGCTAAATTAAAATTAAACAATTCATTCGCAACTAGCGTGAATTAATTAGCACACAGATACACTATGTAATAATGCTTTGTATAGATTTATTTGAAGAAAATAAAAAACAATGGTACCTGACTGGAAGCATTGTCATCAAATGGCATTTCAGCTCAAAAGCTTGCCTCTCACACTCGTGAAACATATTCTCGGGACAACTCTTTTCAATAACATAGCAAGCGGAATTTATTAAACTGATGCAACTTTTGATGCTTAATTTAAATAAACTACAAGGTTGTTTACGAGGCGACATTTTGATTCACGAGAGGCAATAAATAAAAACTGTGAACTAATTTACGTGTTTGAAAATTGATAGTGCCCGTTTTAAATAGTTTTGTAGACACATTCAATACCCCGTTACATTTTTGATCGCGACCTACGATATTTTCAACATGTTTTGATACGATTCCAAATAAATCGGATCAAATCAAATCGCTTTCTTCTTCTTGCATTTTAAAATGTCAAATTCATTGACATTTAGGGTTTTTTCTGGTAGGACTAGTTGTGGCTCTGGACAATAGAGAATTATTTACATCAATAAAGTCATGAAGATTGGTGGCGCCACTGCCGTTTATGCCATAGAGTAATGGTAGCCGTTGTCATGACTTTCTTGACGCATTATAAAATAACAAATTTTTATTTATGTCTATTTGCTCTTACAGCGTTTTACAAGAAGCTATTAAACTTATCACTTCCCGTGGCGGGAAGCTTAAAACTTTATATCAAAATCTCGGCTCCGTGTATGTGTGTATGTCGCAGTCATCTGGTTGAAACAGCTATTTGATTGAATGACTAGCGCGTTTATTGAATAGCGACGTTTAATTTACTGAAGTATTAGAAGCAATGCTAAGTAAGAAAGTATCTAGCTAATTTCTCGTTAAGCGGAAAATACTGAAATAATAAATTCGCTTACACACCTAAAGGTACAGATTAATTAGGTAACGAATATTTTTTAAGGTTGAGTGCAAAAATTGAACCATGTGGAAAAATTGTCGCGGACCGGATTTCAATTCAACGCTTCACGGGCCAAAGATATTTTAAGTACCTATTTAGTTACTTACGTATTTAAACCGATAGACCAAACGGAGCGTTGTATCCGCTTATCAAACTGTAAACTTTACATAAAATTTTTGAAAAAATAAAAATTATCGTCACAGGAAACAGGAGTCTATGATGCCTCATACGCCAAAGGTCGTGGGTTCGATCCCCACCCTGGACAAACATTCGTGTGATGAACACTTGTGTTTGTTCAGTGTCTGGGTGTTATATATATTATGTATTTAAGTATTATATTTGTGATCCTCTGTTGTCTGATATCTGTAACACAAGTGCATAAGCTACTTAGTACGGAGTCAGGTCAATGTATGAGATGTTGTGTGAATTTATTTATTTATTTATGATGAAAACAGGACGTAGAGTCAAACTTCTATAAAATTATTCTGCGTAAATATCTATTTACACAGTACCTATATTAATAGGTTCCTATCTATCTATCTTTCTCTCTATAATAAAATTTATTGCATGTAACAAAATGAAAGCACAGAATTCCCCTGCTTGAGGTACGTACAGCCACAAATCAAAGTAAGTGTACAAAACTGTCAAATTTCTTCAATCGACTCTCATCTTACTGTCAAACACATTAGGTTGAATATCAATTGAGGAAATTTGACAGATTGTGGTAACCTGATGTCTGGTTGACTGTACATTACTTACGCTAACGGGGCACGCACGATGCAGGAATGGGGAATAAAACATAAAAAGTTAATTTTGATGAAATTTATTTTTCTTTCTCCTCGCATGAGTTTTACACCTAAAACTAAATTTATTGATAGTTAAAAATGTTACATTTTCATAGTAAGTATCTATCTCACTAAAGTGCTCTGTATTATTACAACAAATCTATGTCATCATGCCTTATATTAATTGGGCTTTATTATGATTTATTTTGAAATCATAACTATTTTTATAAGTACCTTGTGCTAATTACATGTTATTAAGTAAATACATGCTACATTATTAAATGTAAAATTGTACCCAGTCAAAACTATTTTAAATTATGATCGTTAGACAAATTCGGTTTTTTTGTAATGTTCTATTTATTATAGTCTTTAGGATGTTAAGTGAAGATAGCCCTTCAATTTGATGTTTTAAAACTTATAGGATTTATTTATGGTAATGAGTAGCGATGCTTATAGAGGCCCTGTATTTTTAAGGAGGAAGGAAGGATTTTATTTGGATTTGACTTTTTAAGGACCTTTGTAGCCCTGGACCTTCGTATCATTGATACGGCTACCAGCTACGCCCCTGATATAATTATGGTGTAGATAAATAGGTACTAAAGTTTGCTGTACTTTTAATAGGGACCTACCGAGAATTCCCAGGAAAACCGTAGTGAATACAAGCAAATACTTACATACGGCAACAAATCAATTTATTTATGCAAAAATATGATTGTCATATTTTACTCACGCACACGATTTTCAACTTTATGCCTAACAGTTAGAATTCCATATAAATTGACATTTATTTGATAGATTTGGGTAAGGGTTGATGTATTGCCATAAGTATGTAATTACCAACTTTTGTTAGAAACAAAATTAATTTCAAAATGAATTCGTGAAGAAAAATAGTTGATCGGTAAGACGAAACGTGGCTTTAATATAATTTAAAATAATCATATTTTTACTTACTTACCTATCTACCTACTGTAAATGAGAAGAAACAGATCGGTATTGATTGTAATTTGGCAAAATACTTTTGGCTCTCATATAGTACCTACTTACATACGTATTTCTAGTCGGATTTCTGATTTCTAATGTTGTAGATTAAGCAGTATTTTTTTTACACCAGGTTTAAAATTTATTACACGAAATTTAATTTTAAATAATTATATTTTTTTCCTACATATGAGGCGGCAATCTTTTTATTATTTTACATTGCGCTGTCAAAAAAAAATCATTTGCCACAGGAAATACGAGTGTGTGGTGGAAACAGGAAGTAGAGTCGTCATTTGATTCACTTTTTTATGAACGCCTTAAAATTATTCTGCGTAAATACCTACTTATATTAGTACTAATCTATTAAATAATATTGTATTACTTATTAAATATATCTCACTAGTATTTAATAGTCGTAATTTTTAATAAAATTATAATTATGTAGTTACCACATATAATTAAAAGAGTTATTATTTACAATACCATAATATCTAGTAACATTTTTAATTAATAACATCTATTAGAATCTGAAAAACTACAGAATATTGACTTTGGCACTAATTTTTTTTCATTAAAATGGACATTAAAATGCAGTTATTTACTTTTTATAGAAATACCTACCTACCAACTCAAGTGCCTATTTAATTAGGATTTTTGTGGGTAAATTAAATTAAGAAAATATTGGGATGTAACACTTTACATGACATTGTGCTTTTTACAGTTAATACATACATATAATTTATAATATAATCTTATTAAATAAGGTTTCAGTAATTTTAGAGAAGGAACCCGATTTACTGAGAGATAAAAAAAGAAAAAAGTATCACATATACATTTTGGTTAGGTAAAATGATTTTTTACTATATTTTTTTGTAAGTATTTGTGATATTGATAGGTGAATAATTGTGTATTATATACTGATTTTATAATAAACCTACTTATTTTTATTTACTTACTGATTACCTAATAATTAGGTAGAGCAACTTTAGTTCAATTAATCACTATGTGACATAAATTAATAACAGTTAAGTATATTATGTGTTAAACTATTTGTTTTGTTTCATTAAACTTTTCGAATATTTACTTTAATAAAAAAATAATTTTAAAAGTAGTGACTAGATAATAAAATGTTTTTCGAATATTTATGGGTGTGGTTTCGTAAATTTTAATTCATTTAACATGAACATACATTTTTTAAACTTGATAATAACAAGAATTGATTTCCTTGAGTACTTAACCATTATAGGTACGAACGAGAATCTGGACTGGAGACTAAAGACAAGACGAAGAAAATTTTATATTGAGTAAAAAGTACACTCGATTTAAAAAAGGTGTACCTATGTAGCTGCTTTAGGATCTTAATACAATACTACATTGAGATAGCTTTTTATTATGACAAATACTACATTTAGATAGTTTTTATTGTGACAAGGTACCGCAAGTGTCATCTTTTTTCATTTCATGGAGTCGACTGCAGATTTAGAAAATTCTGACGATTTCGCTTTACAAGAATATTACAGTGGTTTGTTAAGTAGGTATAAGTATCAATAAGATTGATAATTATGTATTTTATGTAACAACAAATTGATAAATGCCAATAAAATAAAATATTTCACTTCAGTCTGGGTAAAGGTAACAGCTACTTAATAAAATTGTTCAGACACTTATTATAGAAGTGGTTCTGCTAATTTTGCGGGTTGTTATGCTATAGAATATTATAAGATAATATTCTTCTATAGAACTGCAAAGTTAAATAGTCTCAATGAGGCTCAACATTTTTAACGTAGTAAACCAATCATTTAATAACAGATAGCAGTCAAAAGTATTAATAACTATAATTTTCAACGAATATTCAACCTAATTATTTTGATATTTGCATCGATTTACTATATATTTTATTAGTGGAATGTGTACTAATTATTATTATTTTACCTTTTTTCAAATTATAATGATTTAATATTTCCTGACAACATACGTTTGTGCTTTCGCTCAAAAGATGATTTTAACGAAATATAATCTATTAGATAAAATATGAAGTTACACTTCTAAAATTATTATTTCCTAAGATGAACTAAGTATCTACCTATCTAGTATTCGATTTTATTATTTCGTTTGCTAAATCATAGAAGAGTCGAAAACTACTATGGCTAGTTCCGTATATTGTTGAATCAAATTCTATCACGTTTTTAGATATTTTTTCTTTCATATTAATTTAAAATATCAAAGAACTTTTTTCTAACGCTCTAAGTACTAATCATCTTACTGATAGTTCACTGGAATTCATCATCAACAATCAACGCAGCTTGCCATAAAATTTTAAAATTAGTTTTAGTTAGTAGTAAGACAGTAAAAAAATTAGATTCCACTCCTACCGTTCACACACCTATTCTACAAACAAAAATAACAAGTACTCCGAGTCCTCGTAAAATAGGATGATCACCAATAATTGACCCACACCCATACTTCGATTAGAAGGAACATTCTCTCGTCTGTTACGTACTCTTCTCTCTCTTTCGTTACTTATTTGGATTCTCTCGTTACCTATATTCTGACGCTCATTAACATTTTGGATAACCTCATTGTTTTCTGTTGCGCTATTGTGGTGCAATTTTACATCATTTTCAAGTCGTCTCTCACTATCCGATTTCCCTGAAACGTTTTCTTTCAATTCCTTTTTAAGATTATTAATTTGCTTATTTGATGTTGAGCTTATATTACTAAACCATTAAGTTGATCATCAACATTTTCTTTAGCAATATTATTTTTGAAGTTTTCTGATACCGATCTAGCATTGTTCTCATCTTTGGTTTGGTTGTTTGTATTCCCTGGATAGTTCGTGAAGACTTCTTTTAGAAGTTCATCATAGACATTATTTGTATTCTCTTCATCTGCTGATTTTAAACTAAATTTATCAGCATTTGAGTAGTTAGTATTGTTTTTCTCAAAGCTATTTTTAATTACATCTTTATTATTTAGAGCTGTGGCTGCTACTGCACCTTCATTGATGATAGATAAAGTTTCTTCTTCATGAAGTTTACCTTTAGGAACAGTGTATTCAGTATTCTGTGGAAAATGTTTGGATTTCATAGTATCAGAAAAGTATGGAGAATTTTCTCCTATTAATTGTTCATCGGACCTACCCGGTCCGGTCCTGCGAGCGGATCAGAGTCTCTTATGGGAGTCCGTGCTGGAACTCTTCAGGGAGCCAAAGCGACGCGTCTGGGAGGAGGGGGGCGTGCGGTCCCTGTCTAAGCTGGCGGCTCGGAGAATGAGGCCCCGTGACTGCCGAAGTGAGGAGTCTGCTTGGCTCTGGAATTAAGAACATAATGACATGAAGGGGTTAAAAGGAAGTAAAGGTATGTACATAGATTGCAATGTTCTGTGATTCCACGTTTCCATGTCGCGAATAGCTGGTTAGTCAGATTTTTAGTTGAATTTGGGATCTCTATCATATGGTCTTTATTCTTAGGTATAAATCTAGCTACAGTTTTATCAAGTAATTACCAAGAATATTCAGAAGAAATAAGTGGAATGGAATGAAAAAGGAGAGAGGTTGAGAGACAAGCATTTATAATTATCACCTGTTCTACCAGGGACCCAACCCGCTGCTGCCTCACTTCCCTTCCCGAGCGGCTACTGGCCTCAGTGAAGGAGGTCTCCAGGGACTTCTGCGACGGGTCGCTGATGGACTGCGAGAGCAAGTGAGTGGTCGACGAGGAGTTTGAGTCTTCCATGTTGGAGAACTCGTCGGGACTGTCATCTCTTTGGGGCGTGTCGGATTCCTGCAACGGATTGTTCCATTATGAATTAGTTAACTAGGTACTTTTACTCTTAAGTCAAGTTGATGATGGTAAATATTAAATAAAATTATATGTAAATGATATTAGTTACAGACCTCTTCTAAATCTCTAAGTGCCGTAGGATAGTGATGTTTCCTAGCTTCCTCCCTTTCCTTTTCTCGCTCCCTCTTTTCTAGCTCATCCGCCAACATCATTACTTCCCAGTCTCCTCCGCTGCCTAGAAAATGTAATAGGTTCTACTTTTAGTTTTGGTAAGATACCTTTAATTAAGTAGCACAATATCATACACAATTTATTATCTATTTAATAAAAAATCATAGCACCACTCTAGTTTTCAAGATGAATTACTGATGTCTAGGTGTTACTGAGGTGTGTGGTAAAATGGTAAAGTTAGTGTGATTCCCTTTTCTAAAAATTGCGACGGTCAAACATCAGCTGCTTCTTGTAATAACCAGACTTAAATCCCGTATGTCCAAGCACAGCTCGGGCTCCAACGCAACGGTTTTGGTTGGAACTGGAAATTACACGATGAGATGATGGCTGACCTGCTTAATGGTTGAGTCAGGAATTTTTATATTTGCCTACTTCAGCTGAGGAGAAATCGAACTTACCTCTGATTGGGGAAACGCTGCTATGACTAGAACTGCTGGCACGCCCTCTTCTCGAGTTGTTCTCGACGAACTCCTCAAACATAGGGGTGCGTGGTAAAGACTCCGAGTCGCTACTTGATGATGTTGATGTGCTGGAATAAACAAATACAATATAATATTAGATGACAAATATCAGAACCATACGTTTTATAGAATGAGATAGACACAGTCCTATCGAAAACAATCTGAAGCAAAAATGATTGCACAAGGACCGGATTTCACGCAACAGGTGGATATTCAACCATGTGTTATTGCCATTTGGTATTAAATATGCCCCTACGACCTGAGAAAACCATAATATAGATCAATGATGATTTTGCAAAAGAATTTCGATAGTCTTCTAAATTAGCTATTTAGATAAATCATCAAAATACAAAGTTTTGATCTCTGCCCATTCTTAATCTTGGTATTGCCATAATTCAAGGGAAATTGTGGAAACGGAAAGAAAGTTGCAAACATTTGCTTGATTGCATAATGGAGACTATAATCAGTTTGAGCAAAAACAAAGGTTCGTCAGGATAACTTACGTATCACTCCAACTGTAATCGCTGCCCATATCAAGGACGACCTCGTTGCAGTTTGGGGCCGGTTTGTGAGCACCGCCGCGATACCCGAAGAAGGAACCCAGGCTAAACTTGCGCTGTTGGCGCTGAGGCACTGCTTCTGCGGATGTGATATTATCAGCTGTAAGTTTTATATTTTATTTTCTGATGCAGGCCGTTTCTCTACATTTAATAAATTTCTGGGGTCTTAGTTCATCCCACTTACCAGCTCCTTTATGTCACATGAAAATATGCTTAGATTTTCCATTCTGTTTTGATACTTACTACTCTTCCCGTTTCTCCCAGTATGATGCATTCCTGTGTCAACTGAAAGGGTCTTCTTGATTTTGGACTTAGTTGTGTCGAGGTGGGTCCCGAAGAAGTGGAAGGGGTGGATGCCGCGTCTTGTGCTGCGAAGACTGGACTGCTCCGGGCTCAGGAGCGACCGGTCTTCGGACGTTGTATGAGGGGAAATTGGTCTGGATAGGGAAAAATATAATTAAGTAGCTTAGTAGGTAAAAGTAAGCCACAGGCTGTAGAACTATGTATCGCCTCCAAATAACAAATTTACTAGATAATAAATTCGATTTCAAAAACTTTGATTTCAGTTGACAGATTTTTGCAAAAGAAAACCTTTCCAAAAATTTACTTACCGCGTGAGGTCTTGCATCTCCATGCTTTCCTGGTCACTCTGATCTTCCCAAGACTTTCTCTGCTTCAATTTCGCTGCTCGTTTCCGCGAATACGTCCCCGCCTTCCCATCTAAATTCAGGTCCAACCTCTTCGCTTTACTCAAAGTCCAATCTTCTTTACTTGAAGATGTTTTATCAGGTCTACTCGACAATGATTCAGCTAAACTCTGCAGTTCGGAGTAGGAGAGCTTCCCAAGTTCAATTCCTCCAGTCATTTCTGTCAACTTATCGTCTGTTAGTTCTTCTGGTGCGATTTTTTCTTTTTCAGAGACTGGGGACTGCTTGCCTTCAGCTTTGTCTTTTTCTTCCTCATCAGCGCTTGCTGTTGGTGGAGAAGTTGCAAATACTGTGTCTAAGGAGTCCCCTCTCTGCAAAACAATTAATTGTTGATAAAATGGTAAGTTTTTTAGTATAAGAAGTAAGTAATGATCAAAAGTAACACTGCGAGTAAAAATATTTTAAGATTTTTGTATGAAACATGAAAGATTGATTTTAATTGCCTACAAACTATTAAAAATAATACGAACTGTCTCCGAGGTAAACTTACCATGAATCCTTCTTCTGTTCCTGAAATATCTTCGCTACCAGAGCTTCCATTTTTAGAAAGTGGTTTACCATCTCCACTATCTGAAGCTGCTGCCGTTTCCGGTGATTCTATTTCTTCTGGTTGTGCCACTGGTACTCCTGACAGACCTAGCCTTTCCAGTTCTTGAATGCGTTTTTGGAGTTGGCTTATTATTTCATCACGTTTTCTAACTTCGTTTTCCAAACTATTGAACCTGAAAGACAATACGTTATTACTGCGATCACGCAATAAAAATAAACGGATTATATTGAAATCAGGTTATTCTATTTGCAGTACCTTTCTTGAAATTTCCCTTGAACGTCATGAAGATGACCCTGTATAACTTGTTTGATCCCAAGTAATACTTCTCCAAAGTACTCTTGTTCTTCAAGAGAACCTGTAAAGTTCGTTATCTTTAGAAATATTTCCAATATGTACATAAATCGTTGTAGTAAATTACACTATCTTACCTCTTAGTAATTTCCTTTGATTTGCCACCGCTGAAATTATCGTGAGCTTAGGTTTTTCTGAAGGCACTTTAATTTCCTCAGGCCTCAATGACTTAAAGTCATACATTGGGTCTATATTTTGTAAGTCATAGTCTGATCTAATGTTTAATCCGAAATCTGGTTGAGTGCTAACAGTACTTTCATTTGCGGGTCTATTGGGTGGATTTTCAAGAAAAACAGAGTCAGCATCTGAATCAAGGGTTGCTGAAGGCGATATTTGTGGCTCCTTGATATCTTCAGGCATTTTAAACATATCCAGTTTTGCTTCAGCTGGAGCACTTCCAGGAGGTGACGGCAAAGTATGCCTGTGAAACGTTACACTTTTGGCAAACTTTGAATGTCTAGCAGCATACCCTTCTAAGGTTGGTGCTCGTATCAACCTTCTTATCTCATTGTTCCTTTCTGGGCTCTCAGATGGAGTAACATCTTCTGATAATTTCTTTAAAATAGATTTGAGCGTCCGCCTTTCTAAAGTTTCGTTTGACTCATGACTCCCTATCGAATCAGATGATTTCCTTTTGAACTTTCTTTTGTCCATTGTACTACCTTCAGAATGACTTCTTGTTAAAGTATCACATAGCAAGTCTTCTGAAGAACTGGTGCAGTCTAAACTGGAACTACGTATTTTGACAACCTGTTCTAGTTCTGCCAGTTTCTGTCGTTCGTTTAAAATTTTTAACTTTTTAACAAACGGAAGTCCACCATATTCTGGTGATAAATCGTCTATAGACCTATACTTTTTAACTCTTGGTAGCAACATTCCACTTGCCATTGGTTTTGAATCGGTTTTTGATACATTATTTTTCTTTGGAGATAACGATAATAAACTTAGAGATTTTTCTTGGACGGGTTCCAAAGGGCCTGTTAAGCAAATCTTAGGTTTATCTTGCTTAACATTATCACTACCACCTTCGAGATTATTATTGTCTATTTTAACAAGCTCTGCCGTAGTAACTAGAGGCACACTAATATTTACAGTAGCTTCAGTTTTATTCTCTTCTTTACATTCTTTGGTCGTACTACCAATTTCTTTCTTTTCATCTAAACTAGATTTGCTTTGGCTTTTAGACTCTCCTAAGATAGCAGCCTTTTTTAGTTTCGTCCAAGGCTTTTTCGGTTTTGGTTCTTCTTTACTTTCCGTTGCTTGAAGGGAGGTGACTTCGACTGATGCTTTTTCCACAGACGGCGGTTTACTTCGTTCTACTGAAGAATTTTCAGAATCTTTCTGTCCGCCCCCACCTTGAAGTAGTTTTAATTTATCTCGGAAGGTTGAGCCAACAGCTTTGGCTGGTGATTTGATTTTGCTAACAACTGAATGTGGGATTGAAATTAAATTACTTTCCGTTTTAGGGGTGGGTTCTACGACTGCTGCAGGTTTTTCGCTAACTTCTTTACTTAGCGGTGAACATACAGCAGTACCGTCACTTTGGACTTGAAGTATCTTATCTCTAAAACTAACTTTAGGTCGTGAAGCACCATCACTTGATCCTGACGAATTTTTTCTAGAAGTTTTAGTGGTTGGGCTATGCAGTTTTCCTGGACTGCTAGATTCAGACCCTTTTCTAATTGGGCTAAGGGTTTTGATAGTAGGGCTAAGAGGGCTTTTGATAGAACTTGGGCTGATTGTGTCTGAGCTGGAAGGTTGGTTGCTAGTTGCGGGAGTAAGTTGACTCTTTTCTCTTTCTTCTTTGGCTTTAAGGAGGAGTAATCTTTGAAGAAGTGGAAGGCCAGCACCCACAACTTCAGGTTCCCCGTCAGGTGCGGAACTGGTCGAGGGGGTGGGTTG
This sequence comes from Cnaphalocrocis medinalis, assembly GCA_014851415.1. Lineage (NCBI taxonomy): Eukaryota > Metazoa > Arthropoda > Insecta > Lepidoptera > Crambidae > Cnaphalocrocis > Cnaphalocrocis medinalis. Next base: position 853,353 of record CM026295.1, read on the forward strand.
AGGTGGGGGTATGGACATGACAGATGAGTTGGAATGCCTCTGTTTTGCTACTTTTTCCTCCCGGTCCTGAGAACGATATTAACGTTGATTAAGGCGTTATTTAAATTATATCTCTCTATAAAAACATCTGCTATAAAAACAAAAAGAAATGGGGCTTACCTGTTTTTCTTTAAGCAACTTCAATCTCGATAATAATGGTAAACCGGCTCCTATAGGCGATATGCACTTTTCTCCATCTTTACTACCTGATGTGGTTTCACCATTATTATCCTGTAGATGAAAATTGTACTAAAAAAATCATCAATATCTCATGGGCTGGTTAAAATATCAGGGAAATTGGTAAATCGCAGGTCGCGCGATGCATTGGTGGTTTAAGTGAGAAGTCTGTCATATGGTGTAAGTTGGATGGTTGCCGCTCTTTTGAGAAGGCCTACAGAGCTTTAGCGTTAGATACCAATGGGCTAATTGAGCGCGAGCGGTTCAAACATCTAATAAGATCAAAACCGAGAAGCATTTTCTCAACGTTAAAGGCATTAGTTGGGGTTTGCATAGATTTAGCATAGACTTAAAATTATAGGAAAATATCAATTTAAAAAATCTTCAGTTACAGCGAAACTCACGTCTTGATGATGCGGCTGAGAATCATCACTCTCCACGCGAGGCATCCTCCTTAGGACCTTGCCGTCATACGCTGCAGCTCTTTCTGCCCCTGCCAAAGCTTGCAGTTCCACAGAGTCACCTGAACGGCGAGTGACTCGAGACCTGCTTCTAATTGCATTGCGGATGCCCTGGAAATGGTTATTTATAGTAAACTAAAAGTAAAAATTCTTTATTACCAACAAACATTTAAACGGGGTTATGGGTTACATTATGCTGTTCCTTACACTAGGCTAGGCTTATTTTTCACCTGCTGGAAAACATCGCTATCTGATGCTTATTGTCAAGAAAACTAAGTTGTATATCTAGATCACAGCCTAAGTACTCTTAGCACATTTGCGGCGCATTCACCACGTGTGAACACATCCTTACATCTATCATGGTGGGCAAAGTGGCGGGAAGAATTGGAGTTGGGCAGAGAAGTGAACTGGGATCAATGCCTTAGAGCTTTTTTTATCTAATTTGGTTGTTAGCGGGGGGTGCTATAACTGGAGCTGAATGCCAACCTTAATTTGTTGAAAAGGTACCGAAATATGTAGAAGAAATATTATTTCGTTCATTTCGTTTTCGAATAAATCTTTATGTAGAATTTTAGTTACCTTAGCTTCACTTCTAATTTTGTGTACGATTCTTTTCGGTCCACTGTCATCACCAGCCATTTTATCTGGGCTTATTTCTCCTGCAAATAGCATTGTTTATTATGATAGGTAGTTAACTTTGAAAGCAAAAGAAATGGTCTAAGTTCTTAAACATAATTTCCCAGGATTAATGAGGTCAATTGTTCCTTTTTGATTACGTATCGCATTGTAACTAATTTAAGCCGTTACCTTTAACTTTTTGCCTAGACATACTCTTTGCTTCTTGCAAGCGTTTCCTGCCTAGGGTTTGGAGGATCTCTTGAGCTTCTGGGTAGTCTTTCATGGCCGCTAAAACGTCTTCTCGAGATAGTGAGAAAAGTTCCGAATAGCCAACAGATCGCACATCTGCTGTTCGTCTGTAAAAAAATACAATGAAATATGTACCTATTGAGACAAACTTTCTTATCTTATTTATTTTTTATGTATCTCATCACCTTCAGGAAGTAATAAGTTGAACAATAAAACTTACTTGTTAAGGCCATCCAAATTCAGTATTCCAATCTCACCAAAAAAATCACCAGCCATCATTGTAGTTAATACTCGACCAGTCTCTGATATGACTTCTAATATACCATCTGCTATTATAAACATTTCTCTTGCCACTTCACCTAAAATAATATGTATTACTTTTTAAACCTTTATGAGAAGACTAAAAAACGAACCTGAATTACATCCTTGCAGGACCCTTGTAAAAAGCTATAATTTCATACATTTTTCTGTCCATTACGACGAACTAACTTACTTACGATAACTGTTAAATAGCCTTTCTTTTAAATTATAAAAATTAGCTCCAAAACTAACTTTTCTATGATAACAATTACATTATGGAAATTGTACAACTTGATCAAAAGCCTTTGGCAAGTCATAAAAGCTGGGTAATTACCTTTCCTACATATTGAATCACCAGGAGTAAATATGTAGGCTTTCATTTTGAGAACAAGATCATGAAGAAATTCAGGCTGGCACTCTTGGAATATTGTTACCTGTAATAAGAAATGTACAATGATTGCAAATTAAATCTTAAAACGAGACTATCGTGTAATGTTTGACGTCACAATAAAACATTATCAAAATCAGTAGTTGCAAAACAATTTTTAAGACTTATTATAATTAATAGTCAGCAATTTTAGGCCACGCGCAGGAGGCCGCAGCCGTGGCAGGCCTCCCACCAAGTGGACCGACGATCTGGTGAAGGTCGCGGGAGTCCATTGGATGCGGGTGGCACAGGACCGATCTGTGTGGAGAACTTTGGGGGAGGCCTATGTCCAACAGTGGACGTCTATTGGCTGAAATGATGATGCTGAATTTTGCAACTGGTCCTTAGCGATATGAGATAAAGAAGATCCATGAATGAACATCACCACAACAATTATACCACCTTCTATTAAAAGACTTTGCTTTTTTGACTTTGACTTATCGTGTGTGCGAAACGGAATATCGAAAATAGCATCAAAGTTTTATTTTTACAGAGTGGAAAACCACCAAACGGGTCACACAATGTTAAGTGATTACTGCTGTAAACATCTCCAAGATCTAAAGAGTCGCTGATGCGTTGCCGGCCTTTTACCTTTTTCAACACGCTCAAATTGACGTGCAGTGCGAGCTCAGTCTTCAGTTTGTCTGGGAGAAGACCTAGAGCAGTGTTGATGTCACCTCCGCCTTGTATCCGGCCCCTGGACCACGAGTAGTCATACCAGCGGAGTACGCGTCGTTTCATGCCACCAGGGACCTGGAAATTTCAATGATACTGTCTCTAGCATACGTACATCTTCGAATTTCTCAAACTGTGGATCCCATTGTGGGGATGTTGAGATAAGATTCTGGACGAGTAACCATGATCTGGTTGGTCTAGTTTCCCTGTATCTGTACCCTGTGGGCTAGGGGTTTTGGTTAGGTTAGGTTCATCCCCCACCACCACCATGTCCCCCACATGTGACAAGGTGATGGTTTTCCCTTCGAAAATAAAAGAAAACAGTTTCCCTGTATTTCTATTCTTGGCGGTCTGTACCTATTTCAGCTTAACTACTTTTAAAATGGTTTCTCGAATAAAAATTTAGTAATCTTTTTTAGGTTGCCAGTCAATTGTTTTTGAATTGGTCTTTGTTCTGTTATTCTCTTTGTTTCAATTAAATAACCATTTTTGGCTTCAACATCGTTCTCGATTATTAAAGTCAAATTGTTTTATCTATTAGGCTGTTTACTCAAAGTATTACTTAAGGGACTTCATGAAAGGAAGCTGAAATGTTTCTTAGAATTTGGCGATTGAAATTGAATGGTTGAATTATTAATTTCTCTCAATTCAGCAGCAATAATAGCGTACGAGAGTATTTAATAGTTTTAGGTATTATAGATGGAGATATTAAAGGAACAAAGTCATAGACCTTTGAAGTCTAAGATTTCACAGACTGGTTTTTGACCGCAGCGGTTACGGCACCTTAGAGTTATCTACGTGACCATACCTACCCACTGGGAAGTGGGTTCCTCCAAAGCTACCTCAGCATATGACTCAGCGTGGAAAGATGTTACTGGTGGCCTGGTAAGTCGTAGTATCAGCCTATAATACTGTCCCACTGCAGGGCAAAGGCCTCATAGAAATCAAGTCATCGCTACTATGATGGGATTAGGCTTAATCACCACGCTTGCCTAATGCGGATTGGTGATCACAAACCCGAGCTATGTTCGAAAAATACGAAACTTACTTTTGCTCGACCCGGGATTCGAACCCGGAACCCCGAGATCACGGTCCGGTACTTAAACCACTAGACCAACGGGGCGTTGCCAGCCAGTAGAAAATTACATTTTTCCCGCGCGGTTTTCCATCGGGCTAGGAAACATTAGGAACACTTTTTTGACAATTTTGGTATTAACAACCTTTTGAAATAACTTCAAAGAGCATCAACGTTATAAAATAAGATTACCTAATTTAATACATTTCCTCTCAAAAAACCTTTTCAGAATCGTTTTAAAATACATTAGTCGGCAATTTTATGAGAATATTCTGGTATAAATGTGATTGTGTTACCTTTATAAAAATTGTTATCCAACTAATTTTGTTTATTAAGGAAGTCTTGCCGTTATTGAAGTGGGAGTATGAATATTTTATTTTTCTTCTGGCGAAAAAACGAATTGCTTATTCTTGGATCGAAAAGAATTTGCTTCGAGGCGAACTATACAGGGTGTATCTGTGAACATTTACATCCTTTAACCACGTGTTCTACCAACCATTCTGAAAAACATTTATTCTATGACTTTTGAAAATTCGCATAAAAAAATTTCATCTTTCCATACAAAGTTGGTCACGTGACTTGGTCATTTTTGTATGGGGAGTCGAACATTTTTTCGAAGAATTTAGAAAAGTTGTTGAACAAATGTTGTTCAGAATGGTTAATAGAACACGTGGTTAAAGGGATGTAAATGTTTACAGATACACCCTGTAGAATTAATCTTATAAAAAGTATGGTTAATAAATACCTTATGATGCCTCATGTAAGTTTTGGCGCCATCAAGCAGCCGTTCGAACTCCAGACGGTTGGCATTCCTGTTGGTGATCACGTTGCCAACCTGACCAACTATAGTGGCGAAAATGAACACGCCAATCAAATAGCTCACGATCGTGAACACATACCTGTCGAAGAGAATATTGTTGTAGAACAAAAGAATAAAAATTCAAAAGCGTTCCAAAAAGTAAAATAAAATTTAGTTTTCAATTACAAACGTATGACGGTAAGATATATCTTTTTCTGTAGTTATATTTCTTTATATTAGGTAAGCATTTAGTTGTCAACTTTGTATAACATTATTTATAACAATAGAATTCGAAGGATATTGTATATACTTAGGGATAAAAACTTTACCAAATTACTAAGTTAATTAAAAACAGGTAAAATGATTGAAATCATGGGTCTGTTAATTTTACATTTGACTGTGCCTACCTACTTGTTATTTTAATCAATGTATTAATATAATATTTTTTGTTGTCATCAGTGATCAAACCAATGATGACAACAACAACAATAGCCTATTTTCTAAACATGATGAACTGCAAAATAAAAGCTTTTTTTCTTAAAGCACGGGTGTTCAGATTTACACATAAAATCCTATAAAATCTAAAAGACCTAAAAATCTAAAAAAAAGAAATGTGAAAAATGCAAAAACAAAAAATAAGGTGCAAAGTTTTCGAACAGTTGCGGTAAGATAAAACACCCAAATAAATATTATACGATGAGCGACTCATAATGGCGGTTTCAACAGTGAAGGCTGTTCGAAAACTTTAGAAACTCCCGACAACGATGAGAAATAAAATGAACAAATAAAAAAACAGTTAAATGGTCAATCATTTTTGTTGGATCGCTTTTGTTACCAAGTCGCTGTGAACGAGCAAATGGACGACGAACGAACAGCCTCCAAATTTCTGCCGCCAATTTTTTAAAAACACTGGCTGTTTTCTTTCGACAAGTATTATTTATTATTTAAATAAAAACAGTGTTTTGAATAAAATATGTTCTTGATTTGAAAATTGTGGTCCTATAGAATCTTAAAAATTCAAAATACAAATACAAAAGTTATGCAAGGTTACGAAATATATGCAATGCATAATATGCATAATATTGTGTAACTTTGCGCAACTTTTTAATTTTTGTTTAAGTTGGTCCACAAATGTCAAAAATGTATTTGTTTATGTTATCTTAAAATTCACAATACGTAGGAATACTTAAAGTGTAATAAAATTGATAGAAGTGAAATTCCTTTAACTAATCACACTTTACAAGTAAGTAGTAATTGAATTATAGTAATAAAATAATACATGTGGAAAGAAAACATTGTCGGTGATAAAAATATTAAATAAGAGTATCAAATTGCGATTGGTCAGATCAGATCGTAGGTTCTATAATTAGTAATTTTAAATATTTAAATTTATTGTGGTCATTCATGAACAAGAATTAACGGTTTAGTCGAGGGTCATAAACGAGAATATTATTAAAGTTATGAATACATTACCTACTCCATAAAGTCTACTGGTACTACGTTTGATTACTTTGACTTTGAGAACTTCGACAAGACGCCGACTTGATTAGGTATTTTATAGATAGGCTGGTAAATGTATGTCTGTTTCTTGACAGACGGACGGGATATAATGGCATGGTAACTTGTTTAGACATTATAAATTCTTGAAGACAATGTAAATTTTGCTGGGTTGGTCACGAGAGACAGGACGAGGATTGTCTCGTGAAGAAATCGTACCAGAGCCGACCGATGGGCCGATGTACTGTTGGCCAACCTAGGTATCGCTGAAGAAACGTCGCGTCGTCAAAAATGATCTGCGAGAACTTCAGGCTAATGATTTTATCAAGTAGTGCAGGATCGACCAAATAGGCGTTCTCTTGTTTCGGAGACCAAGGCTCGTTTCGGGTCGCTCGTGAGCCAGTGGAGTGAGAATTACCTAAGTAATGTCAATTTTACTGGGGGTTTAAACATACCAATATCGCGTTATATCAATACATTTTGACAAGTGACAAAGTTAACTGACGTCTTTTAGTGCGGCTGAAGTCATCCCATAAGAGTTATACTTTTTCCTGTTAATTTAAGATCCGGAAACCTAAATTATTCAAATTTAATACAAATAAACAAAAAGTTTGTTTCAAAATTGGCAAATTCGCTCCTGCTATCAAACTCTTTGAAGGAAACAAAATCTTTAAATTCAAATTTTCTTGCAAAGTTCGTTGCGCACTAACCGAGGTTAATCGTGCTTCTAAAACTGATTTTGGTTAATTTTAGGGATCTATCTAATCTCAAAAACAGGAGATGATTAAGGACCTAAATCTATAGTACTCTATCCATACTATAATAATTTGACCGTGGGAGAGCCACGCTTCGGCATGAATGGCCTCACAGACTAGCGTGAAGCAGCGCCTGCGGTGTATTTCGCCGAGTGAGTGAGGGTACCCACGACGCAAGTAGAGAGAAAGGAGTTAAAAATTGGCAACGCACTTGTGGCTCCACTGTTGCGGACGTCTATTTGCAGCGGCAATCGCTTGCCATCAGGTAATTCGTCTACTCGCTAGTTTTCGCTGCTAGTTTTCGAATAATATAATATTATAGTCCTAAAAGTAGCACATAAATAAAACATAAAAAAGTATGAATGATTGACATAATTTTGACGGTCCGCAGTTTTGGAAATATATAGTACTGTACTGTTTCTTTTGCGGCGTCGCTGATGTGCCTTACCCTTCGCCTTAAGCCTGTACTGTACCAGATTTGATAGTTCAAAACTTCTCCTCTGTACAGCGACTGAGCTGGCCCAAGTTGTAATGAGATCATTTCGCGATCCATTCCCATGGAAAATTGTTTGCTCCTGGATGTAGTAACGACGTCCGCAGCGTAAGCTAATGCTCCACATTTTATACGAACTAAAGTTAGATCAACTAATGGATAAGGCTGTCTGTCCGTCGAAGAGGAGCGGGGCGGAGCGGAGTGAAATCCGCCAATAGAAGGAGTTTTAGTCGAGTAGCGGAGACACAAAATAAACACAAGTGCTCATCACGACGAATGTTGTCCAGGGTGGGAATCGAACCTACGACTTTTGCCAAATGAGCTATCGGGCCAGTCAAAAATAGTATCACTTACATACCATATTCAAGCGAGATTTCGGCTTAATTAATGCATTAGGGTGCGTTTCCTCAGAAGCTGACGTGGAGTTGTGTGGAGTTGAGCGAAGACTTGTAAAAATTGACCAATCGTGTTGCTCAAAATACACATCTCATCTCTGATGAGCAATGTGATTGGTAAATTTTTATAAGTCTCCGCTCAACTCCGCTTCTAAGGAAATGTACCCTTACTTAGCTTACAACTTTGTCTCTCTCAGCTTTGACTCTCGAGAACATTTTTAGACCTATTGGCTAAAAAACCCTTTGCTAAAAATCATAAATCACCAGTATTTTCCTCAATTTGACGTTGAACGGAAACTGGGACCCTTTTCACTGGGCTTTCTATTTCTATGCCTTTTATTTATCGTTTGTTCTATTGTTTTTCAGTATTAAGACAAAGTACTGTCAAATTCATTGGTGCGTGCTGTCAAAGGCATTGGTGCGGACTGTCAAACTCGTTGGTGATTTATTTTAGTTCGTAGTTCTAGATTTATAGCTCTTACGAGGACGAGTGATTTTTGTTTGTGTAAGGCAACAATCCGTTGGTTTAGTGGTTTAAGTACTGGGCCGTTATCTCGGGGTCCTGGGTTCGATTCCCGGGTCGAGCAAAAAGTATGTTTCGAATTTTTCGAACATAGTTCGGGTTTGTGATCACCATCTTGCATTGCGGATGCATTAGGGCAAGCGTGGTGATTAAGCCTAATCCTATCATAGTACTTAGCGAAGACTTGATTTCCATGATGGTGGCATTTGCCTTGCAGTGGGACAGTATATTAGGCTGATACTTTTACTCGAAGATTAAATTACATACACTGAAATTCAACGTGGCCTTTTCTCCGCATCTCGCAAACGGAAATATCAGGCACCACAAGGGCATTTTATTAAACTCTTAAAGCCCTTAAAAGCGTGTGAGATCCTCAGTAAATTTCTCAACGGATACGTGCCAGCATTCTCCGCTCTCCGGGATTTAAACAGTTTTTGCGCCGGATAAAATGGGGCTTATGAAATGGGCCAAGTGCGTTAGAAACTATGACCAGTTTTCTTTTATAGCGTGAGATTTCAACTCTAATGCTATAAATATAAAGCCCTTTGAGTATCGGATTATTCTGTTGGCTCTAAAATCGTTTTTGTGTTGGGAACGGGGTTAAGAAAAATAAGCTACTCGCACTTAGTTTAAGATCAATTTCCTTGTCATAAGTGTGGAATTGGTGATCGGTAGATGCATGATATGGAATGTGTAAGAGAACGATGTTTGAATTAGGATGACATGTGGGAGTGAGAGAGAAGACGAATGGCCGCGGACGACGAAAGACGTGAAGAAGAGAAGTAGTTATTATTTTAAATAGAAGAAGTATACTCAAAACCCTGGTTTCCTTGCCCCACCATCCTACATAAGTAATTTTAAAATAGCTGCCGTGATGATGATTATGATGATGATGATGCCGTATTATGTCTAAAAAGCCGTTAAGTGCATTTAATTGATTTTGAATTCTCAATATTATAGGTAAATGAATTACAAGATTGAAAACTCAAAATCGCACATAGAATCAAAAGCAGTTATGCCCTACATACTTGCTTGGCGCTTAGCTGCTTTTGATTTTAGATGTCTCAATTATAGGAAGGTACATGTTTAAAAATTCCCAGTAGCAAAGCCCATTTGATATCTACCTTATCTTTGCGGCGAATCTACAGTTAAGTACCTACAGTCGAGTTCAAAAATATGTATACACTTTAGGACCTTGTCGCAATACATATTATAAGAAAGTGGAAGTCGTTTTCTTATACATATTTACTGTGACAAGGTCCTAAAGTGTATACATATTTTTGAACTCGACTGTACAAGATTTACCTTTTTGATTTCATCTTTGAGAATCATACGTTCTTTAGTCGTTCCGACCTCTGGAATGTTAATGGGTGCTTAAAGTCTAGGAAGTGGGGGCTATAAAGACACGTCAATAAATTTGGGTGTCTGAGCAATTTAGAAGCTCTAGTATTTTGTGACGTAACATTGTGTCTTGTCTTAAAATTTGGTATTATGTTAACCAAATTGATGTATGCTGTTGACATTTTAAAGTTTCAATGTCACTAACATTCGAGTTGTTTGTAGACCATTATCTTATAGGGGCAACCTATCGGTAATTAATCATTATATACCTCCTCACCATTTAATTATTAATTTCATAAAAAAGAACAAAAACCTACAGAACTGAGCAATGGGATCTTAAACTAAACTGTTTATTTCCCGTACTAATTTATGAGCAGACTGCTTCAGACTGACCGGATGGAGTATTTGGCAGTGACCCTGCCTCATACGCCAAAGGTTGTGGGTTCCATCCCCACTGGACAAACATTCGTGTGATGAACACTTGTGTTTTTTCAGTCATCATTTCAGCCAATAGACGTCCACTGCTGGACATAGGCCTCCCCCAAAGTTCTCCACACAGATCGGTCCTGTGCCACCCGCATCCAATGGGCTCCCGCGACCTTCACCACATCTTCGGTCCACCTGGTGGGAAGCCTGCCACGGCTGCGGCCTCTTGCACGTGGCCTCCACTCAAGGACCTTTCCACCCCAACGGCCGTCTGTTCTCCACGCACTGCTACTTCAGCCACGCAATTCTTTGGGCTATGTCTGTTTTTTCAGTGTCTGGGTGTAATATAATGTCCTTATGTATTATATTTGTGTTTCCTCTGTTGTCTGATATCTGTAACACATGTGCTTAAGCTGCTTAGTACTGAATCACGTCAATGTGTGAGATGTTGTACCTATGATTTTTTAAAATTATATTTTAGTAACACACATTGCTTTCACGATACAACAGTAGTGCCATTTTCCAGAATAATGAAGAACGAATCAATGTTATTATGAAATAATAGACTAAGGCATCCCACTGCAAAAAATCTTCCTCGTTCATAAAAAAGACAAACATGTTTTATGACCGAAAATCCCCCTGCTGCCAAGGCAAGATTGAAAACCTCCGCATATGAATGGTCCTTCGGCCTTGTGATGTTTTATGAAGACAGGGCCGACCGTAACTCACAGACAGGGCCGGACAGTCACCTCCAGCGAGCTAAATGTAATTTATTGTCTCAAAACCGCCCATGCCTATATGGGTATACTTAGAACATCTGCCTGACAATTTGAATGTAGATAGTCGTTATTTAGGTCGAAATTGTAGGTAGGTACTAATCATCATCATCATAGGCCTTCACATCTTTAACAGGTGATTTAAGCAGCATCACGCGGTGTGAACGCCCCGTTGGTCTAGTGGTTTAAGTACCTGGCCGTGATCTCGGGGTCCCGGGTTCGATTCCCGGGTCGAGCAAAACTATGTTTCGAATGTTTCGAACATAGCTCGGGTTTGTGATCACCAATCCGCATTAGGCACGCGTGGTGATTAAGCCTAATCCCATTATAGTAGTGATAACTTGATTTCTATGATGGAGGCCTTTGCCCTGCAGTGGGACAGTATATAGGCTGATACATTACATTACACGCGGTGTGACTTTACAGCTACGCTCGTGGCTGTAAAGTCCTATGCGGGAGTGAACCACTCGTCCACATTTGCAGCAGGTGAACCGAGCGCCGCTGCGGGTGGGGTTGTAGGCACGGCGCTTAGCACTCTTGGCCGCAAGTTGGTTAAGCCAGGCTTCATATGCTTTTCTATATCCTCCGACACTGTTCTCCTCCAAGATAGACGTTCAGCAGCGAGTTCTTCCCACTCTGCCATAGGAATATGAAAAGCGTGCTAATATATAGAAGAATTGCTTGACCTGACCTTGAAATCTAAGATCTAGTTTTAGTTATAGTAAAAAAGTAAAAGTATCAGTCTATGCAGTCCTAATCAAGGGCAAGGGCATCAAACATAGAAACCAAGTCATCGCTACTATAATGGGATTAAGCTTAGTTACCAAGTGCAAGTGTGCTTAATATGTTAGAAAATTTTGACATAATACTTTCTACTTGACCCGGATCGAACCCAGGACCCCGAGGTCACCTCCGCTGCTTAAAACACTAGTCTATGGGCGGCGGCAATCGTTTACTATCAGTTAATCCGTCTGCTACCTATCACATAAAAAACTAACTATACTCTGTTTTTTAATCATACCTATGGAGTAAACTGACAGATGTCAATGTGTCATCCCCATACATTATCACTCAATTTGACAGATGCAAAATGTCAAAATGTATAGAAACTTGACATTAGCATCTGTCAGTTTACTCCATATGATTAAAAATCAGAGTTTAGTTAGATATAGGTACACGCGGACGAAGACGCGGGCAACAGCTTGTATAGTCCGAGGCAAGAAAGTGTAGTTATGACCTTAAGTGCGCAGAAACCAATTTTGATAGAAAGTCTTCTTTTTTACAAGTGCGCAAAATAACGGTCATCGCTATACTTTCGTGCCTCCAGCTATATATAACTATATAACTCTATATTCCGACTCGACCCGTGTTATCAAAGGTCGGCGCCATGGAAATGACAAAATACCGTCGCTAAAACTATTATCCGATCCCAAATCCCAACAAAAAAACTTAGTTTATGCACAAAGAAGTTTCTTTAGAGGCGAAAGATATTGTAGTGATGTGATCTTAAAACTATACGTTTCTTTTTTACTATTGACTAGTGGCCCGCCCTCACTTCGTTTCGGTATATTAGTTTCTAACAGAAAACATAGATGGCACTGGACGTCGATTACGTCGCGCAAGTGTTCGCCATTTTGTTTTACCTACAAGCGTTGTTGTTGAAATAGAATTTACCTCTTTATAAATGGTATATAGGTAATACTTATGGCTAACGTTTGACCACAATCGCAACTGATGAAGAGTGTCTAGGTATAGGATTACACTTTTACTTAGAACAGTGGTTCTTAACCTTTAAGTCATAAGGGACCATTTTACCAAATGTCTGTCGTGTCAGGGACCACACACTTCGGACATGCGTGGCGGCGCCATTTGCGTTGTGTTGACTTTGGTGTTGACTCGACTCATCACGTCACGTCACTTGTTAATATGATGTCTTCGCGGACGACTTGGAATGCCTCCAGGGACCACCAGTGGTCCGCGGACCACCGGTTAAGAACCACTGACTTAGAAGATGTCTGTTCACTCTTGCCTTCATCAGATGATCCGCATGCTCGTCTGCCACCTATCATTAAAAAGAGAGATGATCTAATACGAGTTACCAAATTGTTTGTTTGTCTTTTTATAAACTACTTTTCCTCTATAATGAGCTGTGGTATACTAAATCCTTTTGTAACTTATTGAAGACCTACTTTCGTAAAAAGTGGCATTCCCACTAACTTGATGAGGAAAGAAGACGTGCAGTCAACTACCCGTGCCAACGTAGCAGGCCACATAACAAAATCTATGGCTTACGTTGTAAAAATATCCTCTGTAGCACTACCATGAGTTTGAAATACTATCTCCGCTATCGAAAACTATCGCTTTGTCTCTTTCATTGTGATGCATTTGAAAGAGACAGAGCAATAGTTTACGTTATGTCAGTGTCAGATGTCAACTCATGGTAGCGCTACTGTACAATTTATAGAGGTTAATCTCACAGTCCACGTCAGAGGTTATAGGTAAACCGAAAACGCGAAACACTTGCGCGATGTAATTGACTACCAACGCCATCTACTGGTATACAGTGGAACTACTTTCCCAAAACGAAGTGAGGGCGGGCCACTATTAAAAATAAATGAGTTCCGAACAATTGTTCGAATCTGATGTGTTATCTCTTACATCACTAGATAAAAGAATAAAAATTGATGAGAATCGGAAAGGAAAACATCGCAAACATGTTGAGAAGGGTATATTCTGATAGTCATAAGTTCACGCCTGACTTGGGCCGCGATTTCTGCTCGAAGCGCCATCTGTGCGTGAAATTGTTAACAACGTTCAAGTTACTTCGACGCGAGTTAGCTCAAGCTTAAAATAATGGTTGGGGAAATAATATTTTATTAAATATAAAAATAATCCTGTTATTGGTTTTGTTTAAGAGGGCTAAGGGAGAGTTGAGGCATGAATAGGCATGACCAACGATACACGGTCTCGCTGAATCAGGCGTGAAAAGGCGTCTGTGCTGTGTTTCTGGGTAATGGAGGAGAATCCGGCGAGAAAGGGAGGAGAGTTGGACCGCGATGGTAATTTTTTTATAATGTGATAGGTAGCAGAGAAGCAGGCGGATCACCTGATGGTAGCAATTGCCGCCGCCCATGGACACCTGCAACACCAGTGGAGTCACAAGTGCGCTGCCAACCTTTTATCCCCTTCCCCCCCGGGTGGGCCTCCGGTATCCTCACTCACTCGGCGAACACAGGGGCTGCTTCACGCTGGTTTTCTGTGAGGCAGAGGTATCACTCCGGTCGAACAGGCCCATTCATGCCGAAGCGTGACTCTCCCAGAATTTCACTTCTGAAAACGAACTTCGATCGAAACTAATTGGTGACCCTGTCTAGTGGTTTAAGCACGGGACCGTGATCTCTTAGGGTCTTGGGTTAAATAAGTACCCGAATTGAGCAAAAAGTTCGAATTTTTAGAACATAGCTCGGGTTTGTGTGGATCACCAATCCGCATTAGGCTTGCGTGGTGATTAAGCCTAATCCCATCATAGAAGCGATGCCTTGATTTCTATGAAGGCCTTTGCCTACTGATAATCAGATACACGAATTACCACGAGCCACTAGACAATCCACTAAACTTTTCGCTTCAATGTTCACAACATTTGATATGCTCCATAAGTTAAATTTCCGAGCAAATCGGTACCAGCGTTCGCAGTTGAATGGTTGTTGTGAGGCAGTGCGCAAGAGTGCACAGCTCGACTTTAGGTGCAGTTATGAGCTAGCATCATTAACCTCGTAACGCCCAGACAGCAGACACAATGGAAAATCAATTGTTTTATGCCTTTTAAAAGGCTTATAGGACGACGTTAAATGAATAATAAATAAATGAATAATTGACAAAACATCATAAACATTGATCTGACTCTTGTGTTACACATACGGCGGTGCTGCCTCACGCTGATATTTGGCGAGGCCGAAGTATCATCACGTAAGCTCATTCATGCCAAAGCGAGGCCGAAAATAAAACGATTCGTTTACCTCCTCTCAGGAGAAACCATAAAAATCACTACCAACACCAAGAAAAATAATATCAATCCATAATTTTTCCTTGGAAAGTTTCAATCTCCGACTCCGCTTCGCGATCTGTGCGTATAAATCTCGGCTCCCTCTCCGTTTAATTAAAACAGCTTTCGTACACAATTCAAGCAAGATTACAGGGTTTTATCTGCCATCATAATGTTGCTACGTTTTTGCAAGAGTGGAAACGCAGGATTGAATTAAATGGATAGGTAGATTTGTTGTTTTTTAGCTCAGTGGATGACGCGCCTTTAATACGCGGAGTCGTGGTTAGAACCCGAGCATGCACCACGGGATTTTTCATATCATTGTGCGCATTACTACCATTGGCTCGGCGGTGAGGGAAACATTGTAAGGAAACCTGCGCGATTCCGATAGTTTCTGAAACGTATAGGGTTGTGAAGGTACCGGGCTCCAAAAACAGACAGAAATTGCATGAGAGGTGTGCTGTCAACCTTTAACCCTTAATATGATCTAAGTCACCGAAAAATATTTCATTAATAATAATAATAATTTATTTATTCAAGTAACATGACTCATAATTGGTTTCACTCTTGTGTGAAACGTGTCTTGCGTGAGTGAAACCAATGAAATATTATGTCTTGATGGATAAGGTTCAAAATCTAAAGGTAACTATTTGTCTTTATTAAGAGTTAAGCCCCTTTTCCTCCAATTCGGTCTCCGGTATCCTCACGCACTTGACGATACACAGACCGCAGGCGCCGTTTTACGCCAGTCTTCTGTAAGACCGTAAGACCGTAGCATGGTCCGGTCGAGCCAGCCCATTCTTGCCGAAACGTGGGGCTCCCCCGCTAGTTATTCGGCATTATAACATTTTCCGCTACAGAACCTTACATACATGTAGGTACCTAGTTGCTTGGTGTTTTCCTCCACCAAACTGTTCTTCGTTAGCTTAAGCTCACATCTCTCACCGAGACGTCATCCTAACCACTTTACTCTGAGGCAATGTTATTTATTTCCTTTACGATGTCGCCGCGTATTTCCGAGAATCCGACTTAAATGAAAACGTTAACTTAGACGCATTTCTCGTTGACTGAATTAGAGTCGCGATGAGGTCGCCCGTTGATTGTATTCCTTATTAGAAGAAAGCGCTACTGTCCGCTGAGGTGTGGCTGAGGGGAGGAGCTAACCATAGACATTAAACATAACTAGATATATAACTTAAAAAAAAAACAAACTTAATATAATAAACCCGCGATGCCATTAGCCGCAGTCGGATTGTTTAACCTTGGGAGAACCACGCTTAGGCATGAATGGGCCGGATCGACTGGAGTGATACCACGGCCTCACAGAAGACCGGTGTGAAGCAGCGACTGGGCTGTGTTTCGGTGAGTGAGGGTAATAAGCAAATCCTTCAGCTGAAATTTGGTTACGGCGGCCAATCTCAAAGATCAGACTCGCAGGATTTATTACCTCTAGTGCTCAAGTGTATGCGCTAACACAGGTCCACTCTCTATTCCCTTAACCTCTTAATTGCATGGGACATGAGTGAGAAACGACCGAAGAGAAATCGGGCGCAGGACCAACATCTTAAGGTGCTATCTGAGGCACGACTTCTAGATTTAAGGATTAAAACTGAAAATTTCTGAACAGAAAAACTCAGGTACAAATTGTTGGCTCGACCCGGGGATCGATCCCGGAACCCCAAGCGCAGCTGTCGCTTTACAGTAAAGTCAACTTCAAAAATATGTATGCACTTTAGGACCTTGTCATAATACATGTGACTATAAAAAAGTAGAAATCGTTCTTATACATATGTATTGTGACAAGGTCCTAAAGTGTATACATATTTTTGGAGTTGACGTACAATACGGACTGCGACGGACTTCTTACGTCCTCCTCATACCCTTTGGTACCAATCAGTACAAGGCAATGTATTTTCCTCTTCAACATTTTTTTGGGTCTAGCATACCCTCTTTACTCTTCTAGATATATAAGTTTTGTAATATAATAGCCCCCATTCTTAGGGGGTGGGATTGACAGCTCAGCATGAGCTTACAAAATTATATTTCTTATTATGTGTCAAAGTAGGATATCGAGATTTTCTACTACCTTACTAAGAATGTCAATATCGATATTTATCAATTCACAAAACTATCGATAGTGATAACTATTGAAACTTTTATTGGGCAAAAGAAGAAAAATGAATGAAAAGAAAAACTATATCTGAAAACTTAAAATTAATAAATCTATCGGGGGAAAGAGGGTTACTTATAAATTGTGACTCCACTGGTGTTTCATATGTCTATGGGCGACAGTCGATTACGATCCGTCTGCTCGTCTGCCACCTAATGTATATATAAAAAAAAGGTCCAGGATAGTCCGGCTATAATGTATAAAATAATGAAACTACCAAAGTCTGTCTTTAAAGAGGAAGGTAGACAAATATAAATCATGACCAAAAATTCCATTCTATCATTCCATCCGCATCATCTTGATGGTTGGTCAAATTCCACGAACCTCAGTTTTGTGAAAAGGTTTAGCCGCGGCAGTATTTCCAAACGGCTACGACTTAGGAACCTTCAAGAGACGAGTATACTCCTTCTTAATAGGCCGGCAACGCATCAACGACTTCTCTGATCTCGCAGATGACCAGCAAGTGACTCCAGTATAAAAAAAAAACTATATCTGAAAACTTAAAATTAATAAATCTATCGGGGGAAAGAGGGTTACTTATAAATTGTGACTCCACTGGTGTTTCATATGTCTATGGGCGACAGTCGATTACGATCCGTCTGCTCGTCTGCCACCTAATGTATATATAAAAAAAAGGTCCAGGATAGTCCGGCTATAATGTATGAAATAATGAAACTACCGCCGTCTGTCTTTAAAGAGGAAGGTAGACAAATATAGATCATGAATAAGTAAGTACATAACCCGTTAAGAATTGTTATTCCAAAAATTCCATTCTATCATTCCATCCGCATCATCTTGATGGTTGGTCAAATTCCACGAACCTCAGTTTTGTGAAAAGGTTTAGCCGCGGCAGTATTTCCAAACGGCTACGACTTAGGAACCTTCAAGAGACGAGTATACTCCTTCTTAATAGGCCGGCAACGCATCAACGACTTCTCTGATCTCGCAGATGACCAGCAAGTGACTCCAGTATAAAAAAAAACAATTGAACAGGGAAATTACCCGACAACTCGATTCCGATTGTTATCGATATTTTTCATTCGCCCATCCCTGTGTGGAGGTATTTCATAAAATGCCAGGTCATGTAAGCAGCACAATTTTATCTCGCAGCATTTTCTAAGCCTACAACGTTCTATTTAGGAACATGTCAAACTGTCTGTATACTCCGATCTTATGTCCATGTTATTGGACGGGGCGCTCTCTCCTTTATTGAAAACCTTTACGTAAGTGTGCGATGTGGCTTTAGTGGTATAGGTACAGTTACGTCACTATTATGAAATTAAATGAAATGAAGTATAATGTATACATAAATTTAGGTACATAATTAGCAGTTGCATTTGCTTTAGCGGAAAAACCAGCTAAATTTTACCTTTTCAGGTGTATATACATTTGATACATTACAATTTACGCAGGAATAATACTATATATTATAGCGTAAGATATGAGGCGGTAAAAGTTAAATCAATAGGAACCTAAAAGGTGTCCAATCTTGTACCATTTTTATGGCAATATTTTTCAATGATAATGAATTAAAATGTGTCAATGGCCATCGCCTAAGAGGCAGGACTAAGAAAAGATGGCGTGACAATTTGATCAGTGGAGGGCCTTAGGATCAAGCAGGCTAAAGAAATCTATTCAGAAAGTTTATTTGACTATTATCAACAACATAAAAACATCTCATTAATCAACTTATCAATGTGTCAAGTCGTGACATTAATTTAAATCCCAACCACAGGCCCCGCTTATGTCATAGAGTATGGTAGCCCCATCCTAACTACCTAATCCTAACACGAGTATTATAAATGCGAATGTAACTCTGTCTGTCTGTCAGTTACTCTTCCATGCCAAAACTACAGAACGGATACAGGCTAATAATAACGATTATGATATGACGTATAAACATTAAAAAAATACAAATTCAATTTGACCTACATACTACTTTTACTGTCTATAGGCCACGTAGTTTCCCGGGGTCTATTCTAACAGTAGGGGAAAGTTTTCACAAGTCGAGAGAAAACTTTTATCATGCGTATTTATTTTCGTAGGAATAGTTCCAGCGTGATCTTGCACTGTCAAAGTTTGGGAGTTCCCCAAGTTTGTTTGTGGATTGATTAGAAAAAAATATTTACTTTTTTTTCTTTTGTGATTGGTGGCAGATGAGCAGACGGTAAGATGGTTAAGTGACTGCCGCCGCCCATGGACAGTCTCTAAACCAGTGGATTCACAAGTGCGCTGATGCATTGCGCCTCTCGGTACAATCACTCGGTGAAATACAGCTCGATAGTTTCTACCAGACCTTAGGCTGCCTTTCCAATGAAGCGAAGCGGTCTGCTCGTTGAGAAGCGGACTTTTTATTGCAATTCTATTTGTGGATTTCCTCCGCTCCGCTTCAGTAAAAACGCAAACTGATCTATCGATCAAAGTTTAATTCATTTTATCATTGATCGACGATGGATCGGTTGTACTTGTAACACCTATAATTGTCAATTACCTATATTTTTTATTTGTAAAATATGATAAGACTAATGACTTTTTCATTAAAACTTCCATTAGCTTAAATAATTTGACGTAAAAACTAAAAGCATTATAAAAAAAGTTATCAAGTGTTAATTTACGATTTGAAGCTCCCATCTTAAAGTAACTAAAAGTCATTTGTGATGAATATTTAACTATTAAGTTTATTAAAACCTTAGAACTTTTAGTTCTCAGCTTATGAAGAAATAAACGTTTAAAATATTTTTTTAAAGGATCGACAGAAAAATTCTTTTGCCTCTTTCATAAAAGTTTTAAAAACTAAAATGTTAGACACCGAAAGCTACGAAGTGGTAAGTACCAAATAGATGCTTCGCAGCTTTCAGTCTCTCCATACTTGTACTTAAATATCTTTTTTTATTGCTTCGGGCCATTTTAATTGAGCACATCGACCCTATGGGATCTTTTCATCATCATCATACGAGTATAACCAATGAGGGTGTTTGCAAATGCAAAATCCGATAGATGGCGTTAGAGGACGACTGGTCCAACAACGAGTTACATTTTGACGTATCATGTCAAAATTGTGTTAACAACCAATGTCGTTAAAGTTGGACCAGGCGTCAACCTAACGGTTACGGCCCAGTCCTGGCTGTGGGGTATTCGACCGCGAATGCGCTGAGATGGACACCCCAGGGGTTTTGGTTAGGGTTGTCCCCCACATGTGGGAAGGTGAAGGCCATGATGGTTTCCCTTGGGAAAACAAAAGTCGTCAATTAACGCCATCCATCGAATGTTTAATTTGCAAAAAGCCCTCATTGGGTTGTGTTCAATTCTCTGTTGAGTTCAATTCAATATAAAAAAGTTCAATGATCTGACCAATCGCGTTGCGTGACGTACCCTCGGTTGGACCTGAACTGCAGCAGACGGGACTTGAGCCCGCGGCGCGGCAGAAATTTGGGGCCTCCGTGCGTGCTAACAACAATCTTCTTGTTAATTTAAACCTTTTTTAACGTCCTAAGAAAAAAAAAATGATTTTGCCTTTAAAAAGGCATTTGGGTCCTATGACTTTACATAAAGGTACGCATCAGCTTTGTCGGCAGTTTGAAAAAGTAAAAAATCTGACAAATGTCCGAGATAAATATGTCTAAAAGTGATTGAAAGAAGACAATTGACACGGCCACAAATTCACAAATATTTCGGTGACATGAAATTTATCAGATCAATAACACTTAATGGGCATACACACAACAATGTGTCTCAAAAAGCTAGTGAAATATGATTTATAAAATGACAAATGTCACGAAAACTGACATATTTGCGGAATAGCCCGTCAATTCTGACCAGGGCGTTATTGCTGGCACTATATCCTACTTTGCCTCTGTGGAGAAACAATCGCGTATGTTGAGAAATACAATTTTCTTCGTAACCGACAATTGTCAAGTGAAAATAATTAGACTTTATTTTTAAAAATTAATGTAAGTAGGTAAGTATATCATTTTAAACATCTTGATACCTAAGCTGTTTAAAATTGTATACTTACCAACCTAATAACGATTGATACAATTTTGAACAAATAGAGTAACTTGACAGTTTTTTAGAAACATCCGCATTAGGAGCTAAAACAAAACGCACAGGACAGGCTATTAAGAGGTATTTAAGTGGTGACTTTTTACGCCATGTAATGTAAATTCCTTTTGGACCCATTTAAGTCTTAATCATGTTATTAAACTTTTATTCCGCTATCGGCTAGTGAAATTCCGTTTGGTTAAACATTTAGGTACCTTTCCTTTTGTTTTTTTGTCGCCGGGGAATGCGTCCTACAATTGGTAATTAGATCAATCGTGAAACAAAAGAATTACCTAATACTGATTACTGTTTCGAAGGCCAAGGACTCGTTTCGGGTCGCTGAGCCAGTGGAGTAAGTAAGTAAGTAATACTGATTACACTCAACGCAAAATCTCGCGGCAGACGGTGGAGTATGATAGTTAAGTTAATTAAAATGGTCGGTAAGTTTAAAGGGAAGTAACTGTAATCATCATCAGCAACCTACGCTCGTCCACGGCTGGACATAGGTCTCCCCCAATGCACGCCACCGCTCCCGATTTTCGACCACTCTCATCCAGCTCACTCCAGCCAGCCTTCGAATGTCGTCATCCCATCTTGTAGCAGGGCGTCCAACACTACGTTTATCGAGTCGCGGTCTCCACTCAAGGACTTTATGGCTCCAACGGTTGTCAGTTCTGCGGCTAATGTGACCAGCCCACTGCCACTTCAGTTTGCTAATTCGGTGGGCTATGTCGGTGACTCTGGTTCTCTGTCTAATAACTGTAATACTCGAACCAATTGCAATCATAATAAATGAACCCAATACTCTACCTATAACTTATTTGCGTTAAGTAAAGTAGAAGCAGATATTAAAGATTTTATGTATTTAACTCATACTTAAGGAAGTAATAACTGATTTCTCACATTATACAAAATTGTATCGTTAATTGGATACTTTGAGAATCCCAACCTGCATTTTAAATGTGCGAAGTTGGAACAAACGCAAAGTTTAAATTGTCAAACTTGGCAGCTTAACTTTGCAATGATTTTAATTAAATTCCGAGAAAAAAATACAAAACGTGAACAAAAGCAGATCCATTTAGTGAAAATGCTTCTATTCTATACAACCTTCTTTACTGAATTAGTTATTATTATGTATACGTTAAGTACCTACGTAGCACCGCAGATCCCATTATATTTGTCTTGTTTGTACACATGCTTACTTTTTATATTAAGAGTGTATAAGATTTACCCATTATTTTGTATTAACGATGCAAATGCTAATAAAATGAAGAACCTTCAAGAAACGAGCGTACTCCTTCTTAAAAGGCCGGCAACGCATCAGCGACCTCTCTGATCTCGCAGATGTTCATGGGCAGCGGTGATTACTTACCAGCAGGTGACCCGCTTGCTCGTTTGCCGCCTCTAGTATAAAAAAAAATACTCGCCAAAGCCTGTTTTTTTTAAACCTCCTGTTTTAATAACCCTTGTAATAGTCAGTTTCATAAAAAAAATTGAAATATAATATCTAAAGTTGCAGTACCTAAATGCAAAAGCATAAAACTTGTTACAATAATTTATAAGTTAACTTATTAAACTTTTCGTCAAATGGCGAATTATGTCGAGAAAAACAATTTTGTTTTTGTAGAAAGCTTTTTAAATATCGTCCTGTCTTGAGAGTTGGACGAAAATCTTTTTTTATCACCATGACTGATTTTCCTCCTTTTTCCCGTAACAATTCTGCTTAGAAGCCCTTTTAACGCCTAATTCGAAAATATTTTTTAGATTAATGTATAAAGTTTTTGTCGATTTTGTGTCTGCATTATTTTATTTTTTGTCATGTGTGATGGCAGTCGAGTAAACGCATCATGTGATGGTAGGTAGGTAAGCGATTTCCACCGCCATCGCGCCACCACCGAACACCGCATCAACTCTGTCCCAAGGTGATAAAAACAGTACCTAACACATTTCTTTGATTGTTTTTTTTTATGTGATAGATAGCAGATGAGCAGGCGGATCACCTGATGGTAAGCAATTACCGCCGCTCATGGACACTTGCAACACCAGTGGAGTTACAAATGCGCTGCCAACCTTCACGGGTGTTTCAGTATTACATCGTCCTATGTATACCTGGGTCAGTCTTGGAGATCTAACTTTCGTGGCAGTCCTTACATCCAATATTCTCCCAAACACGAATGGCATATAATTAATTGATGACGCCACTGCCGCTGACGTCATAGAGTATGGTAGCCCCATTGGTTATAAAACATGGGAACTAGTAAGGGGCTATACGAATGAAACTAGCGCCGCCAACCTATTTACACTGATTGTTGCGAAAATATAATATTTTTGAAGAAAATAAAACATTACAGACTTAGATCCAAGTAAATTGGATTTTTCAAGATGCAATACAATATTTCTATCACGCGACAAGTAACAATAATGTTTATTTGTTTCTTATTGAAGAATACCTAATAAAACAATATAATCTGGACATCTTTAAGGCAAGAGTGAACAGGCATCTTCTAGGCCTGTTCACTCTTGCCTTGTTTGATCTTTTAACTGTGGGAGAGCCACGCTTCGGCATGAATGGGCCGGCTCGACCGGAGTGATACCACTGCCTCACAGAAAACCGGCGTGAAGCAGACCCTGTGCTGTGTTTCGCCGAGTGAGTGAGGGTACCGGAGGCCCACCCGGGAGGAAGAGGATAAAAGGTTGGCAGCGCACTTGTAACTCTACTGGTGTTACAGGTGTCCATGAGCGGCGGCATTGCTTACCATCAGGTGATCTGCCTGCTCGTCTGCTACCTATCACATAAAAAAAGGCATACGCGTATCATCCTAGACCTCATTGTCACTTTCCATCAGGTGCTATTGTGGCCAAGCTAAAAACGGCCACTTTTAGCAAGTCTGTAATGTTTTGCTTTCTTAAAATATATTATTTATACTTACTTACTTTAAATATAGTATTTTCGCCACAATCAGTGTAAATAGGTTGGCGGCGCTAGTTTCATTTGTATAGCCCCTTAACCGTTAGTTCCTCAAAAATCCGTTATACTGACTTTCTTTACGTGACTTTCTTAACGCTTTATACGCATGTGTGCGTATCCTGTTTAGCTCACTATGTAGACAACCATTCTGGGTTCAATAATTTTGTGACGTCACTAAACCCCCCGCTTACCTTCCTCAAACTTCCCCATAATTTCTTGTACGGTGGCCTGCACATCAAGTTACTACAATCTGTCAAATTTCTTCAATCGAACCTCACTTTTATGTTAAACGTGTTTGGTTCAATATCAACTGAGGAAATTTGACAGTTTGTAGTAACTTGATGTGGTGGCCACTGTACAGTCCGTGCACTAATAAGCATACAACCTCATTCAAATATGAACGTTATAGTCCTGGCATAAGAGTCCCGCTGTTTACATTTTATTGCAGGCGATTGTACGAGGATTGCTTCTAAGCTTTTATTAATTAGAAATCGTTCAACAGTAGGTATTTCGACTTTAATGATCCCGTCTTATTAATCATTAGAAATGCCGATCGGTCGGTCTTAATGAGACTTTTCTCATTAAACTTGAGTTTGAGGTTGTAATGACGGATAAATGGCACGGGCATAATTTTGATTGGGTAACTTCTTACGAGTAATTAAAATTCAGTCGAAATGTGTTATTGTTTTCTGAATATCCAAAATTACATATGAAACTCATTATACTTTGAAATAATATACCAATAAGTTAAAGATGTTTAAATCGCAAATAATTTTGTATATTTACGGTTAAACATTGGTAATCTTAGGTTTTACTGGGAAATCTTCCGATTACTTATAGTTCGGGCTTTTACAGTCACAACGGATTTCTATGATTTAGGAAATATCAAAAGAAGCGCGTACTCCTTCTTAAAAAGCAGGCAACGCATCAGCGACCTCTTATATCTCGCAGATGTTCGCGGCGGTGATTACTTACCAGCAGGTGACCCGTTTGCTCGTTTGCTTCCTCTGGTATAAAAAAAAAAGTATAAAACATAGGTCAATAACCTCCGATAGTATTCGTATGTTTTATTTGTCGCAAAAATAATTGACCTTACGAAGTTGAGTTAATTGAAAGCTAGCCAATTGTCAATCCAGGGTCGGACTGCGTTGGAAAGTGCTCATGAAGAACGGATCTTTTATAAAAAAAACCATCGTGAGTTTTTAAATGTTTATTTGATACTTTCGATTGAAACTTATTAAGTTCTACAATACAGCTAGCAACCTTGTAACTTAGCGGATTTTGCAATGAGCCCATGAGTTAGGCCGGGCTAGCTATCTACGCAAAAATTTAGGGATCTGTCAGTGAATATGCCTAGTCATAATTAAGCGATAGCAGAATCTTGAAATTATCAAAAAATACTAAGTCCCTGTTGGTCCAATGTTGGATAGCATAATTGACGTAGATACCTACCAATAACCGGTACAATAAGTAACGTAAAAAAAGTCACCACTTACTAATACTATCCACAAAAACCGATACATTTTCTAAATCGGGCACTCTTTAGCGAGTTGTAACTTTAAGCGATACTAGTACATGTAAGTACGGTTGTTAAATTTTCCGTTAAACTACCACTAGGCGATAATTGCTTGCATACACAGCGGGGTGGGCGAAGTTAATCCCTGCGCTCCTGCGTAGTGTAGTGCAAGCGATTTTGCCACCTAACTGGAACATAACTGACCGTACTGTTAATAATAATCATAGTGTGGAAGTGTATCGCGATCCTGCTGCGAGAGCAAACAGCTCGCAGTAAGCCGACAATAAAATACCTACTCGTAGAAGCAATCTGTTACCGATCGCTCATAAGTAGGTACACTCACGTGCACTAATAAATTTTAGTATACAACCTCATTCAAATATGAACCTTATATATCTGGCATAAGAGTCGAGGTGTTTACATTTGCATACGACTGTACTACTTACGTAGTTTTAGCTCCAAATGCGGGATCTAATCATACGTTTAACATTCATGTCGTAAAAATAGTCACCAAAAACGACAAAAATAAATAAATTCGGCACTTTATATATTAAATTTCATGGGCAGTCCGGCCCTGCCCAAATAAATTGCTGGACTAAACAGTACCTTCTTAGACAACAGGCATTAACTAAATTGATACTTTACTTCGTCTGGAAAAGATAGCGAAAGTTGAAGATCAGTTCAATTAGTTGCTTTTTTATTCCTTTCAAAAGTTTCAATTGCCACTGTAAGGCTATTGACGCTTTTGTTATAGGTTTTGTTTTATTGACGCTTTCAATATTTATATTGCTTTCTTATTGAGTGGAAAATTGTACTGTCTGGTATCCAAATATAAGAAAACATTAAAGTATTTTATTTATAAAGTTTAAATGTTTTGGAAGTTTTAGCTGAATATTAATAAAATTGGAGCCACAAAAAAACTTGAAAAATCGATACCTAATTAAGTGTCATTTCGTTTTTTAGTAAACAGTAAAAAAAAAATTAGATTTGTATTGAATCATCAGTTTCATATAATAAGCCTATGAGGATTTCTTTTGTAAGTACCCCAATGGCTTCCACAGAATCCGCGGTGAAAAACTAAGCTTACAAGTTGATTATAGGTATCAAGATCGAAGCAAACAGGGAGTATCTGTAACATTTTACATCCACTTAACCACAAAAAATAACAACATTCGTTAATATTGCCGTTAAAAAATCATTGACATTTTTTTCGGCTCCATAAGGAACAAGCCGCATAATTTGACTTTGTTTTTTAATTTCTTTTTAAGCTAATTTCAAAAAATCATAGATCTAATGTTATTCAAAATTATTGGTGGAAGAAGACCTGGTTAAGGGGATGTAAATGTTTACAGATACAACCTGTATAGTCTATGAGATCTAGCCATCTTCGTCGGACTATTGAACTTGGCACCCACTTTGATTTCACTTCTTTTATCGATGAAGTCAACAAACCAGATATTTATAATATTGAATTTGGCTCTCACCCTACATTTATGTTTTTGATGGGCTAAAATTTACCGCATTTATTTTCCAAATTGATTTTAAAAGGCGTCCAGACGTTTGCGTTCAAACGTTCCTTTAATGTTTTATTTTATACGCTTAGCATTTTTTCTCAGAAATCCTGCCACGACCAGACATTAGATTTAACATCACTTTGCATACCCATTTATAAAAAAAATAAGTTATATTCTTTTTCATTACGCCAGTCGTGACTTAAGCTGGTTTACACTATCGGTCACTGGCAGTTTTATAATTAACTGATTATATCGCGTGAACTTCATCTCACCACTTTGTTTTTCTTGTGTTTTCGATATCTCTTCGACGCTTTTAATAGTTATTGGTTATTATTCGGTACAGAGTAGATTTAGACAAATATAATTGAAGCAATTTTAGAGTTATGAATACAGTAAAATGGATTGAAAACTTTTTTGTAAGTAGCTTTAAGGTATTTATGAAGTTTTGCATAGTCAGAGACGCGATAAATAGGCACCGGTGGAGAAAGATAACACAAATGAAGTGCAACCCATCCATATTCTTTGATAAGTACGATCCTCAGTCATGAGGGAGCGATCGCAGAGGAGAGAGAGGTATACATACTAAATTATGTGGACAAAATATTTATATTGTATCAACGTGGTTCTACTTTGTCATAAATCGCTTACTTATACTGATCAAAATCATAGGAGGAGAAAAAAACAAAGTAGCTCCTACCGCTGTCACACACACAGCTTTCGCAAGGAGGCAATACGTAAACCAGTCCGCTTATATTTACAATAAAATTAATAATATTCTGAATATATACCCAATGTTAACGAATACTTGCAAGAAAAACCTTAACTCATGGTTAGGCACACTCTGCTACGAAGAAGTAGAAGACATACTAAAAAGAATCACTTAAAATAGGTAGGTACTAATTTAGGGGAGGTTCTGTGTGCAGACTCCTAGCTCTGATCCCAAGGTACACAATCCGTAGGGCACACAGGTACTCCTTCCTTACAAGCATCCAAAAGAACATTCACCCATCTGAACACTCAAATACTCACACGCACAAGGTTACACACACACACACACACACAAGGTTACACACACACACACACACACACACACACACACACACACACACACAGGCATACATACACACACACTCACCCATTCTACTGTTAACAAGTAATTAAATCTATAATCTAAGATAGCCGTAAGGGAAGTTGCGAGTCATACCCAACACAAGTGTCTTAGACAACTTACTGGGTAGTCTCGGCCACAGTTTGTAACAATGGTTATAGAAATAAATGATTTTTATTTATTTTTATTATTTATTATGTATCCAACAGATATTTACTGGACTACTAATAATGGACAGATTTTGAATTTATTTTTTAATATTTTGATTTTTTTTTTATTAGGTATTCTTCAATAAGAGCAATATAAATATCGATCGCGTCTTTTGGTATTTTATGAAACTGATCTCTTAGAATATGGCTTTTGATGAATACTTTGTTTAATTTTTAATTAATCTAGTCTTTCTAAACGCCAAAATTATTTGGAAATGATTTATTATAAACATAGATGCTATTAGATCAGGTTTGTTTTCATAACGTTGACCTTGAAAGATTTTGTTTAAGTAGTAGTAATACAGGGAACGAAGATAAATACGCTTAGTCCTGGTCTGGGATCACAGATGAGTGATAGTGCCAACTATTGTCCGCGAAATCAGTAGGCGACTGTCACCTATTGAGGGCGACCGTCAACTATCGTAGGCGAAAGGCAACGATCGTAGGCGACCGTCACCTATCGTAAGCGGGTCGTCACCGATCATAGGCGACCGTCACCGATCGTAGGCGACCGTTACCGATCGTAGGCGACCGTCACCGATCGTAGGCGACCGTCACCAATCGTAGGCGACTGTTACCAAACTGATTAATTTAATGTAGCTAGTTATTGATACGATACGCAACTATCACCCCCCTTAAGAGGGCTCATACCGTAACATTGTCGATAACTATTTTGACAGTTAAGTGCAATGTAAGTGCTTATTCTAAGTACTTACTCAGCGTTGGTCTCCGGCGTGGGCAGGTCTCCTATGGTGGTGAGGGTCAGCGTGGACCAGTACAGCGAGCCGAGGTACTTGCGCGTCAGGGTAGCGTAGTCTCCAGGCCGGTGGGGGTACGCCCAGTCTCCCTGGAGGGGTAAAAGGGGCTTATTAAAATGATGACCCGATAAGATAACTGCTTAAAAGAAAACACATTTCATAATGTAATATTGTTCTTTTTTATGTGGTACGAAGGCGAAGCCATTGCTGCCTTTAAACATCTGCAACACTTTTAATTTTCCTCCTGGATTCGGCGTTCGGTTTTTTTATGTGTTAGGTGGAAAACGGGCAGACGGATCACCTGATGGTAAGCGATTGCCGCCGCCCGTAGGTAGACACCTTCATCACCAGTACGTTTCCCCAATCCGGTACACTCGGCAGAACACAGTGCAGGCGCAGCTCATGACGGTCTTTGAGGCCATGGTATCACTCCAGTCAACCCGGCCCATTCATACCGTGGCTCTTCCACGATAATGTTGAATTGTAAACAAAATATGTATGTTCAAACAACTTTGAAATATTTCCTCATATTTTCCTTTAGCATTTTCCTCTGATATGCAACAGCAGTTTGAATGTAGGTGCTCACATTCACTTTAAAATTTATTGCCGTCTTACATTCTATGGCCCATATATTTTACGATCGCTTAGACGGTACACAAATGGCTGATGCTACGATCCCATTCAGCCTGGAATCACCTAATCAATAGTTGGTCCTATAATGTGATCCTGAGATTAGACCTTTATAACTTTCAATCGGGGAGGATGCTTTTACACACGGTCACTATGGTCACAGAATACTTAATAGTACAAGTACAGTAAGCCCACTTCTAAAAACCGTTTATAGAAAATAAGGACTCACGCTACCATAACATAAAGTTGAAATTCCGACCGCCCAGCGTTCAACACCTACAATTATTCATACCTAGAAGTGCGTTACTCTTTCTATCGCAAACAACTGTCATGCGTCGCGCTCAATAGTATAGGAAGGCAAACGAGCAAGCGGGTCACCTGATGGTAAGTGAACACCGCCGCCCATGGACATCATCTACACCAGAAGGAGTGCGGATGCGTTGCCGGCCCTTTAGGAAGGTATAGGCTCGTTACTTGAAGATTTGGATGTCGATTCGGAAATACCGCTGCGGGAAGTTGATTCCACAATGAGGAGGTACGCGGCAGAAAGTGTCGTGTAAAGCGCACGGTAGAGATGTTGTCACGCAGATGAATACTGCTGACACTGCTGTAGATGTCTTTTAACAGTGGAAGAGCCACGCTTCGAAATGGACCAGCTAGACCGGAGTAATACTACGTCCTCACAGAAAACCGGCGTGAAGCAGAGCATGCGCTGTGTTGCTGCAAGAGTGAAGGTACCGGAGGCCCAATCCAGGGGAAGGGGGTTATTAGGTAAGCAGCGCACTTGTGACACCACTGGTGTTGTAGGTGTCCATGGGCGGCGATAATCGCTTACCATCAGGTGATCCATCTGCTCGTCTGCCACCTATTATATAAAAAAGCATGGAGTCTGGAACATGGCGTGTTGGTTTATCCCTTGGGCCTGCGTCCAAGTGACTCAAAATAAAAGACTCAAGGTGCTATATAACGACCAATCTGGGCCTATCTGGGACGACCAATGGGGCGACGTCCTGTGGGTTGTCCGCGATACCGCTAGAGGGACGAAGTCGCCAAGGACCTCAAAGCACTCAACGTGCACGATTGGGCGGAATTGGCACAGGACCGCAAAAAATGGCGAACTTTGACGTCGGAGGCCAAGACCCACTTTGGATCGCTGAGCCAGCATAGTAAGTAAGGTCTTATATAAAATACTTAAATCCCCCCAGTGTGACCACAACTACAGTTCGAACCTAAAGCGAGGTTAGAAACCAAATCGCCTTCATTTCCTGACCGCCATTACGGTGTAATTACAAAGTCTTCAGGTTAATTAATTACAAATGTAATAAAACGCTGGACTTAATCGCCAGTAAACGCTAACTCACTTACTGCAAGGCTTTATGTGATAGATAAATTGGATACAAGGAAGCAATGAAAACAAATTGATTTACTCGTAATAGTTTTTTTAATGTGAGCTGGTCTACTCGTTTGCCACAGTTTGTGACAGCTGTAGCTGTACGACAGGCCTTAATATTTTGACAGCAATTAATGACTTATTACTCGCCTATACTCCAAACTGGAATTCAAGACCAAAAAATCTACGACAGAAACGTTCACTGTCGAATCTGTTAATGTCCCTGATGTCATTTTCAAGTGACGTTTTTCAGGTTTTCGCCAACCCTTTTTGGCATTATTTTTTCTTATTATGCAGACTAAAACCTGTCAAGTTTCCAGACAATTGTTAACATGTTGTAGGTAGATACAAAATGTATTTAACACTCTAAATGTGTTTACAAGCGCAATACCTACCATCTTTGAAAACTAAAATTACGGATGGTTTAAGTTTTTATTAAAGTGGTATTTACGTGAAAAGGAAGGTAATATTTTTTATTTTATTATAGAATACAAAATACCAATACAATAAATTACATCAGCAGTGTTTTTAGAAAAAAGGGTTACTATGGACGATCATTTTATTGCAATTAGCAACAGGTCAGGCCATAGATATTTTTTGGTCTTGAATTCCTGTTTTGGGTATAGGTTTGGACGCTACTTACCATTTACTACTTAACTGTACGAGTACTTAACTCGCTAATGTAAGTACTTGTCAAAGTGTAAATCGCTCTTGAGCAACCACTTCGATTTAAGCACCATAATTTTGCGACATTCAAAATGATTCGATATTTTTCTAGACATCAAAATAACAGGTCACTAACCGACTCTCCTAATAAATATCAATATTCCCACTTACATCTATAAGAGTTATGCTCCCACTTTGACAAAGTACACCGTATCTGAGCTACATTCACATTTGTATGCAAAAACCGTGAATGTTCGCGCCAGAAACAAACAAACTAACACTGGGGACAAGAGCATAAAATAACCCTTAACCAGCCCTTTCTTTATTGATTTGAACCTTATCACAACTGCATAAAGTTAGAGATTTGGTGGTGTTTTGCAGTATGGTACATAGGCTGGTTAAACGATAAATTCGAGAAATTAAGGTGCGTGAAATCATGCGGGAGAAAATTGTTCTATCGTGTTTTTTTGTTAAAAAACGGTGCAGCATCTAGCCGATGTTATAGCTGGAGGCACGAAAGTATAGCGATGACCGTTATTTTGCGCACTTGTAAAAAAGAAGACTTTCTATCAAAATTGCTTTCTGCGCACTCAAGGTCATAACTACACTTTCTTGCTTCGGACTATACACACGCGACAGATATCCCTCATTTATATATATACTAGCTGTTACCCGTGACTTCATCCGCGTGTAAATAGTATCTTTGGGTAGCATTTTTAATTATTTAATAATTTTCATCCTCCCCTTTTAACCCCATACAACCCCCTTGTCACAAAAAAAAAATTGAGACAACATCACATACACTGTCCTGGTCCCAAACTAAAGTTTTCCCTTGAACTATGGAAACCAGAAACAACGAAGGAACCACAAACACCCAGACCCAACACAAATATCTGTTTCATCAACAAACATTTGTGTTGGTGCGGGAATCGAACCCGCGACCCTTGCGTCTCAACCGGCGCTCAAACCATTGCGCCAAACGGGTCGTCGTAAGAAGCTTAATATGTTCTTTCTCAGAGTCTAGACCATTTGCATACCAATTCCATTCAAATCCGTTCAGTAGTTTTGGCGTGAAAGAATAACAGACAGACAGACAAAGGTACTTTAGAGCATTTATAATATTAGTTAGGATGTATTTTGTGTGATATGACTCACCTGGAACCCCTCAGCCTCTGAGAGGAGGAAGTAGAAGCAGCCGAACCAGTGCGCCAGTATCAGCAGGATGTGGATTAGATTGATCACCCTCCAGAAGTTCGGGTACACCGTCCGGGACTCAACGATGTAGTAGCAGTCCACCGCTCTGTACACCTGGAAAGCGTTTGCAGAATTAGTTAAGTGGAGTGAAGTGAAGTGACGTGAAATGAAGTAAAGTATCAGAGTATACTGTCCGACTGCAGGGCAAAGGCCTCTATGATAGAAATCAAGTCATCGTATACTATTATGGGATTAGGCTTTGTTGTTTTATACAGCCCTATTATTTTTTCTGAAGCAAATAATGTCACATCGATTAGGTTATAAACTTAGGTTAGTATTTACTACTCAAATAAGAAACAAGCTTTTGCCCTCGGCTTCGTTCGCGCCCCCACTTCATCAAAATGGAGGATTAGAAAGGGGCAAAGAATAGCCTTTGTTACTCTCCATTCATTTAACTATCTCCACTTAAAAAATCACGCCAATTCGTCGCTCCGTTTTGCCGTGAACGAAAAACAAACATACAGATAGACAGATCGACAGACAGACACACTTTCCCCTTTGTAATATTTGTATGGATACTAAAAGTGTTGCTATTACTACTTGAATAGTATATAATATTATTATAGCAAACTTTATCCAGTTCTATAATGTAGATCAAACGTTTGAACTTAAACCACAAAGCCCATCTATTGAAGCACATTATTCCAACAATAACACACGTCGGTGTAAATTGCCCAACATTGTTCAAAAGCTCCTAAAAGCTCCCCACGACGTGTTTGACGTCGAAAGCTCTTCAGACAATTATGGTTAATGAGTGCCTTGTTAAGATATTTAAGACTCATTTGATATTATAATACCGTTGTTTGACTGAGATTTTCTGTGTAGATTTTTTGACTTACTATGATACTTTAGTTGTATTTATTTAAAAAAAAATGAAGATGAGCTTGTAGTATTGATGAGTGAAAATTAATGTTTCTTTCTTGGGGTCCGTTGAAAAAATTGAACCTTTATACAGGGTGTATCTCTGAACATTTACATCCCTTTAAAACTCATTTTCTACCAACCATTCTGTAGCACTACCATGAGTTTGAAATACTATCCTCGCTATCGAAAACTATCGCTTTATCTCTTTCATTGTGATGCATTTGAAAGAGACAGAGCAATAGTTTACGTTATGTCAGTTTTCGATGTCAACTCATGGTAACGCTACAGAACAGCATTTGCCCTATGATTTTTAGATATTCGCATAACAAAATTTTCAACCGTTCTTAATAAGTCAGTCTCGTGATTTGGTGGTTCTGTATGGGGAGTCGGAAGAATTTCAACGAATTTCCAAATGTCGTAGAACAAATGTCGTTCAGAATGGTTGGTAAAGACGTGGTTATATGGATATAAATGTCTACTATAGGTACTATGTACCTTATACTATGTAAATGTCTCTAAGATAACCCTGTAGATCCGTCATGTCTGTTTGTCTGTCCGTCCGAATATCAAAGCCACTTTTTTCCGAAATTAGAATAACTATTCTATTGACGGGGTGAGGATATCGATTTAATTTAATGATTATTCCTGTTATAGTTAGTTTAAATTAATTTGGTCAATTGATTTGTATGGAAGGCGCGTTATTATCTTCTGCGATATCATTCTCATTTACATTAATACAGAAAAAAAAACTATTTCATCAAAAAGGTAAAACCTCAATTATTTTACGACAAAAGTCTTCAGTTCGTTCGTTGTTTATTTATTGCTGTTTTTTCTTCCGAAGGTCTTCAATACAACAAAAGTAGATTAAGTGATTGCGGTGAGTATTCTATCGGGCAAACAGGCGGTCGGTGGATTTATTTGCCAACGTTTTAGGGGCTGATCGCACATAATCATTGTCCTAGGTGAGCGGCCTATGCGATACTGCAAATACTTATGGCGTTAAATTTTGGTCATTTTAATCTCGAAATCCCGAAGCCCTCAAAATAGGTAACATGAAAAAAATTCCTTTACCATGTCAGGTCATCGAAATAAGCAAAATCAAAATCTGCTGTTTTATACTCATTCATTATTACCTGGTGTATATTAGTTTTGTATGGAACAGCTCATTTTAATTTAGCGTATTTTGATGATCTGTTATTCTAAAGGGGCTGTTTGTGTTACCTATTATGTGACAGCCTACATACATCTCAGCCCTATTTTTTAGATTTTTTCTATTGAAACAAACTGTATCAATTATTTTAAAGATTTTTTTTTCATTAGTAACTAAGTTTCTAACAAAAGATCTTTTCAGTTAACTGTCAATTATATTAAAAATATATATTATATTTCTTTCGATATACCCTTACTCGTTGAAAATATATTCGATAAAAACAGTAAATTATACTCCAGTAAACTTTACCGACTTATTGCGCGGACGCATCACAGCTGTTCTTCATTAGTTGTCGTAGCACGTAGCTGTTGCTACGACGTGCGCTACGAAAATTTTCGTAACGCCTATCGTAGTTGTAGCTACGATTCTCTAATCAAGAGAAATATGGAGTGGACTCGGAGTGAGCACAAGACAGACTACACGACACGAGTACAAGAGCAACAGGTTACGATATACTGCCTAGCGCGTAGGTCAAAGAACTCATCGATATAATTTTAGCTGAAGCTAACATTTTGTTTATTTATTTTGTGGTTTACTTCCATTACACTTAACTTATCATTCTTGAGATTATGCTTCTAATTTATTCCTTTTACCCTCACAAAAATATTGGAAGATCCGTCTACAATGGGGCTTATCGTTGGAAAGATTGGCCAGTTTTCCCGTTTACTTATACTGATAGATTTTTGATGGGCTCTTAAAATGGAATTTTATTTTCCGCTTGAAAATGTTTTGATTCTAATATAAATTCAGTGTTTCCAACCTCTGAACTCAAGTCTCGCTTTTTTATATGATAGGTGGCAGACTAGCAGACGGATTAACCTGATCCCTAAGTGTGAACAAACATAGACAAATAAACATTTTGAATTCTTATTTGCCCGTGTTTGTTGGCAATTTTATTAAACCCTGAGCCACGCTTCGGCTTGACTGGGCTGACTCGATCGGGATACCACGGCCTCGCAGAAAACCGGCGTAAAGCAGCTCCTGCACTGTGTTTCGCCGAGTTGAGTGAAGGTACCTGAGGCCCAATTAGTGGATAGGGGGTTAAACTGGTAAATAAATAATAAATAAAAAAATATATGCGCCAGACAATCACACCAATCAACCAGGTGGATGGTGTTTCAGGTGTCTATGGGCAGCGGCAATCGCTTACTATCAGGAGACCTATTTTTGAATTTTCGCTTCGTCCAAACAAAACTACTCGTTTTGCAAGTCACGTCGTCTCGTGAGTCGCATGATTCATAATTTTCCTTATTTTTGAAATCACTCGCTTAGTGTGTCGCCAATCTTGTCAAAGTATAGTGTTAACTCGTTAATATTTGACGTGTGATTTGACGTAAATGCGTCCACTCGCCTCACGGAAACGAGTGGTTTACACCACTCGTTGCAAATCGCTCGTTTTCGAATGATTCAAAAATGCGGATGTCAAAAATCATGTGAGTCACACATTTTTAGGTCGAGACAACATTGAAAGTCTGCCGAGGATCCGTCTGCTCACAATCACATAAAAAGTTACGTAGTTTTTTTTTGGGGTAAACCGCCTCAAGTGGTAACACTGCTTTTGCGGTTGAGTAACCTTTAAAAAGGACTGAGTAGCAAGTGGAATTTCATCCCTCGGGATGCTAAGCAAAGTTTGCCAAACTTC
Organism: Cnaphalocrocis medinalis; assembly: GCA_014851415.1. NCBI lineage: Eukaryota > Metazoa > Arthropoda > Insecta > Lepidoptera > Crambidae > Cnaphalocrocis > Cnaphalocrocis medinalis. The sequence goes on from CM026295.1 coordinate 890,361, forward strand.
GGTGAATGCCTTCAGAAAAAGATGAATGATTATTAAATATTTAAATTAGGATTACCTCGCGGTATTCCCATTATTTTTCACTCATTCGCTTTTTAGCAACCATTCTGAAAGTTTTTGGGAATAATTTTCCAAGTTTTTCTGATGAAAGAAAGAAAGGTATCTCCGTAAAGGTATAATTGTAAAGAAAACTATAATCTATCTTCTATACTATTTATAAAGAGATAACTTCAATAGACAACGACAAGGCTTATAGGTAAACCGAAAACACGAAACGCTTGCGCGATGTAATTGGACACAGCGCCATCTATTTGTTAATTCTGAATAACGGTCCCGAAGCGAAGCGAGGGCGGGCCACTAGTAATTTTATAATGATGTTGTGTCGATTTCTAATTATAATCATTGTCAAAAAAACCTAACCTAACCTATGAAATTGCCGTTAGATTTTTTTATGTGTTAGGTGGTAGATAAGCAGACGGATCACCTGAAGGTACCACCACTCTGGATGGACCCATAGATACCTGCAACACCAGCAGAGTCACAAGTGCTTTGTCAACCTTTAACCCTCTTTCCCCCAATTGGGCCTCCGGTACCCTCACTCACTCGACTTCACGCCGGTCATCTGTAAGGCCGTGGTATCACGGGTGAGAAGGCCCCATCATACCGAAGCCTGGATCTCGCACGAATTTGAAGGACATATCGCAAGACGTGGCCGCCTTTAAGTGAATCTGCACTTAGTTTTCTTTATTTAGAGTTTGTACAGTCAACTCCAAAAATATGTATACACTTTAGGACCTTGTCACAATTTACTAAGAAAGTAGAGGTACTTCTACTGTCTTATATTATGTATTGTGACAAGGTTCTACAGTGTATACATATTTTTGGAGTTGACTGTACATTAATTTTCCTTTTGTTGGCTGTCCTATAAATAAAGCAAGTAATTATTTCAATGTAACCCTACCACTAAATTAACGGCCCTGACTAAAGATACTCAACAATTTTAATTCAATTTTAAATAAACAAGATTACAATCTACTTTGGTTTTACGGGTTATTCTCAAAGACCTAAAAATAAATGGAATTCCAATTGTGATTGGATCTGTTTCAGACTGAGACTCCGACGTTCAATAAACCTACTCATCGAGAAAATGGCCTAATTCAGTTGCCAAGTTCAACTTTTAAGCTGAAATCTGCCAGTTCGAGTAAAAGTGAAAAATCCAGATTATCGATATGCACCTCTTTATTATATATATCGCTATGTTTACCTATTCTACCTAGAATAGATAAACATAGCGATACAGAGTAAAGATAGATATTATTTATAGCACAAAAACAAAATAATCATCTTCTATCTACCTATCTTTTTATAAATACCTCATAGTCCTCGTCCTCAGAGCCCCACATATTTTTGTTTTTCTATCTACTAAATATATAATTTACAATATGTCTTTTGCTGTCTGTAACGCGATGGACCAGTCACGAAAACAAGGTAACTGAACGATGGTAAACCCAGATAACTGGCCCCGAGAGATATAACTGGGCAATTGTATTGCATAAAAAAACAGGACACGTTGAGACATTCGGATTAAATGTGATACGCGAGGAGTGAGTGGGCGGGCCGCTCAGTATATAGTCTAATGGGTAGAAAGTCCCAGCGAGGCTATCAAGTTTGAAACCAATAAGTACAGAACAGACAGTAGAGAATTCACCGATACCGCCACTTTATTGTCACAGTACCTACTCGTATAAGGATTCAGTATTTTTGCCAATTGGCTACAGAATCCTAAAAATGGTTGTCTAAGTATATATAGTCGGTCTAGTGGTTAAAAGTTACACGAAAACCTTATTGAAAAAAAAACATAATTTGTCATAAGGCTTAGACCACAAAATATGTGTAATTATTTTGTGCTTAGGCTGACAGCTTCTAACAATGGAAGTGATGACTGGCCATAAATTTATATTAAATTGTTATTTGACATATTTGAGATGGAAAATAACTTAGTAAAATATAATAATATTTCTAGTATGGGCGGTTCCCGATTCTGTATGATCGTCAAAAAATTTATGGAAAAGTCCATTTCTAAAAGTGAAAAATTATCAAAAATATATTTGAATAACCCATTAAATTTAAAGCATAGGAAATGGAGTACATATATCAAATAAAGCAAAGTGGTGTTAAGATGGATTGTTAGGATGATTGGAAAAAGTAAGTTGAATAATTATCATGGTATATTGTACCTTTGCGTATTGTTTCATTCACAGACTCATTAAAAATAAAATAATCATAAACAAAGATATAAAATAAAGTTTATATTTATTGCAGAAAAATTGGCAAATCGTATTATATCGTATTATATTAAGTGCACGTATCATTCACAGACTGACAAGTCGACAGTAAAAACAAAACAATAATATAATAATAAATATTAAAATAGTAAAAAACATAATAATATATAAAACATAAATAATATAAAAAGGAGGCTGGTCCAGCCCTTGATTCTCAACAAATTTACTTTTAAGAACTTTTTAGTTCATACTTCGAGTATGTTAGCAAGGTTTCATAAAGTACCTACCTACATCACCTCAATGTATAAGTCGCCCTAAGTAGGTGTCTTTTGATCTTCTTATTAAGCGAATTGTAAGGCCAAGTTCCTGCCATTCAACCCAATCAGGTGTCTCCCTAAGGGACCGTAACAGAGAAATATCATATGCGTCAAAGGGAAAAGCCTTTGATATCGCCGGACCAATCAGAACGCAGACGTGGTATTGGACTGACCATGTAGGTATCGCGGTTAGACATACGAAGGCACCGAGTAGACTACTGGCTTTAGACGTACTGCTTAAGGGGCTATACGAATGAAACTAGCACCTATTTACACTGATTGTGGCGAAAATATGATATTTTTGAAGAAAATAAAACATTACAGACTTAGATCCAGGTAAATTGGATTTTTCAAGATGCAATACAATATATAAAACACGCGACAAGTAACAATAAAGTTCATTATTGCTAAAAGTGGCCGTTTTTAGCAATAATTAACTTTATTGTTACTTGTCACGTGTAAAAAATATTGTTTAGCATCTCGAAAATTTCGATTTACTTGGATCTAAGTCTGTAATGTTTTATTTTCTTCAAAAATATCATATTTTCGGCACAATCAGTGTAAATAGGTTGGCGGCGCTAGTTTCATTCGTGTAGCCCCTTAAGATGGGTTTGTATACTTCACTTATAAATCGTCATACATTAAAAAACATTACATAAAGATTCATTGATAAAAACCTTAAAATTCTAGCTAGCGGAGCCGCAGCCATCCATCTAGTTATAGCAATAAAAAAGGGTTCCACAATTAAGCCCTTCTCCCTAATGGTATAATTAACATGCAATATCACTCGTAGTGGCCCCCGCAAGTTGCCCAAGCCCTTTGGGTAGTAATGAGTGCCCTTTATGGGAAACGATTGTGCTTCATTAAGTTTTAAGGCCGATGAATTGCTTATTTGATGGAATTAGAGGTAGTGGTACTTTAACGCATGATTAAATTAATTGATCAATATGACCGATATCGCATCAAATCGAATCGATATAATCTCTAGATTCGTAAATACTACAGAATTCCTCCGCCCGCGACCGCGTCTTGGTAAACGTAGTGTAGGACGGCCTCAGGCCAAATGGAGTGACGATCTGTGCAAGAGGGCTGGCTGGAGCTGGATGCGAGTAGCCGAAGATCGATCAAAGTGGCGAGCATTTGGAGAGGCATATGTCCAGCAGTGGACTGAAACAGGCTGGTGATGATGACAGAATTCCATATATAGGTATCTATTATAGCATATGAAACACTTTTAAAGCGTATAGAGTATTCTAGATAAAGCATACGCTTACACGATTTACGCGTATACACGCGTTAAGTGTCGCCGCCAATGAAGATTCCAAGTGGCTTCATTCCGAAAAGAGCGCTATTTAGCACTTTTAAAGCGCTATTTTAACTCTGATTTTTAATCATGTGGAGTAAACTGACAGATGCAAATGTCAAGTTTCTATACATTTTGACATTTTGCATCTGTCAAATTGAGTGATAATGTATGGGGATGACAGATTGACATCTGTCAGTTTACTCCACATGATTAAAAATCAGAGTATAAGTTATGAGTCGCGTTCGAATTTTGATTTCAGAAGCACGTTTATGCACGTCATCTGTTCGTCGATTGCGCGTTTAAAATACGCCGCTGAACCGTCTGCTAGTCTAAGAGTAGGTACATAAAAAGGTCGGAAGTAGGAAGTCGTTTGAACCCCATATGTACGTACGTGACTCGGAACGATTTACCATCTTTGAAATAAATATTCCTTATGGTGGATTCGGTTTGGGGGTACTTTATCACGTAGTCATCATTATGATTTTTCCCATCTAATGGTACCTAAATGTTAACCGATGATCAAAGATAGAGCTAATGGTAAAAATACGCACGTAGAGAAAAATAAATATGATTTTTCAAACTTATTGACTTGTGACACCACTGGTGATGCAGGTGTCCATGGGCGGCGGTAATCGCTTACCATTAGGTGATCCGTCGGCTCGTTTGCCACCTATATCTTAAAAAAAAGATGAGAGGTGTTTCCTCCGATGCGAAGCACGACCTCACGTATGAAAAGCATCTTCACCACTGTGCTACTAATAGCTCAGTGCATTTCATGATCATCATTACATCGGTCATACCTATTTTAAGCTATCATACAGGATGTATCTGTCAACATTTACATGCCTTTATCCACGTGTTCTCCTAACCATTCTGAACATCAGTTCTTCTATTACTTACAAAAAAAACAACTTTTTATACAAAATCGGTCACGTCAACGTGACTTGGTCATTTTGCAAGGGGAGTCTGATAAATCTTCGTTGAAAACCGACGTGAAGCTGTGCACGCGCTGTGTTTCGCGTGAGTGAGGGTACCGGAGGCCCAATCCAGGGGAAGAGGGGTTAAAAGGTAAGCAGCGCACTTGTGACACCACTGGTGTTGCAGGTGCCCATGGCCGGCAGTAACAGTTTACCATCAGGCGATCCGTCGGCTCTGCCGTCTATATCATAAAATAAAATGTAAAGTCGTAGAACAAATTTTGTTTAAAATGGTAAATAGTAAATGTTCACAGATACACCCTGTATGACCATGTTAGAAAATTTACTAAGCGGCTTATGTTAGGGCCTTAATAACTTCCAGATTGGTCGGTTTCAAACAATACATTTAACAAAACTTAATTACACCCCAATTCAATATAGAGCCCTCTCATGTTTCTCGACATTGGCATAAATCATCTTAGCTCTATTCGGTTATCTGTGGAAATAAATCTCGGCTGTCAGCCACAGATAGCTAAATGAAACTAATGGCACGATGTGACGTCACGATAGCTAACAAGTTACTACACTTGAGATATTAATGTTAGAAGGTAACATGTGTATTTGTGGATCAACACTGTTTTAGGCTCTTGGTCCTGCGCTTGATTGGTTCAGGCGACCCGGTTGGTTCAGTGGTAGTGAATGCTGCGTCTGGGCCAAGGGTTGCGGGTTCGATCCCCGCACAGTACAAACATTTGTGTGCATTAACATGTCTGTTTGTATTGGTCTGGGTGTTTTCTATGTATTATAAGTATGTATTTACAAAAGAAAAGTATTATACGTATATATTTGTTGGTTCTGATATCTGTAACACAGGTGCTATCTCAGAGTCAAATTAATGTATGTAATGTAGTGAAATATATTTTTTTATTTTATATGTTTTGATCCATCTTCGGTCGGTCATTTATCTCTCTGAAGTCCTATAGACTTTTGTTTTTGCAAAGTTGGTAAACAAAGTGGACTTGGTAATTTTATGGTTGGAGTAGAAAAAAATTTCGACGAATTTCCGTTAGTAGTTAGTAGAACAAATGTTGAAAATGGTTGGTAGAAGACGTTCAAAGGGATGTAAATGTTTGTCGTTCGTGTAATGACGATAATTAACTGGGGCGTCAACCTAGAACACCCAGACCCAAGAAAATTTATAAAATGCAGTTTTTCTAAATTGACTTGACTGGGAATCGAACCCTGGACCTTTCGTGCCTCGGGCGAATACCTTAGCCGCTGCGCCATCGAGGCCGTCAACATAAAGGGTCAAAAGGGTCAAAAAGGGTCAAAAAGGGTCAAAAAGGGTCAAAAAGGTTCAAAAAGGGTCAAAAAGGGTCAAAAAGTGTCAAAAAGGTAAATATTTTTACTTAAGTGACAATTAAGGTTTGATTAACGTCTCTGATTAATAAACTGAGTTTTACACTAACCTTAAGGAACCTTGGGAACCGGATGATGGGGTTGACGCCAATCTGCAGCTGCAGTAGATCCAGTGGCGTCAGCGAGGCGATGTCCAGCAGAAATGGCCGCGACGATAGGTAGTGTTTAGCTAACTTCTTGGAGTCGTATACCTGGGGAAGAGAAATATCTATACTATTTATAAAGAGCTAAGCTATAAGCATAAATATGGTAACCTACAGGTATATGTGTTGTACGGACAGCCGCACATCAGATTACTACAATCTGTCTAATTTCCTCAGTTGATATTGAACCAAACACGTTTGACATAAAGGTGAGGTTCGAATGAAGAAATTTGACAGATTGTAGTAACCTGATGTGCGGCTGTCTGTACTTAGAATAAGTGTTGTAAGAGAGCAATAAACGCATTTTTTTTATTTATTTAAGGATATAACTTCAAGTTCTACTGTAAACCAAATCGCTTATGTAAACAGAGAAAACGAAACACTGGCGCGATGTTATCGACCTAGTGCCTATATTGGAAAAGATTCGAACTGAGAAAAAGCAAAACTACACATGTCCATACTAGTTTTGGTACTAGTATCTTAGAGGGAGAAAAATATAATCGACAGGTCCCAAGAGCAAAATCGTATCTGCTAAGTAAAACCATAGCAGATACGATTTTGTTCTTGGGAAAATCGTATCTGCTAAGTAAAACCATAGCAGATACGATTCTGTTCTTGGGACCCGTATTATTTTTAGTAACAAAGTATGTAGGTATGTATAATCAAATAGATCCTTAGAATGGATCTGTATATTGACGCTTTGCGGCTTCTTCGCAGCACTAGCCACAAACTTTTAGAAGAAAATATTTTTGTTCAATTTTAACCTAACACTTCTGTTGTTTTTACTGCGTAACATATGGTGTTGACATAAGAAGTAGGCACATTTATCAAGCCACTTGTTACACAGCGGTAAAACATTCTCAAAACATCTTCGAAAACATTGTTAAATTGAAGTTTTACGTGATCCATTCTTTAAATTGGCGGCGTCCCAAAGTTTGGAAAATTATAGGAAATTATTTCCCACGAAACTTGAGCCAAAGTGAAATTTAAAGAGATCGGATTATCCGGTATAAACCAATCTACAACGTTGAAACTGTCGTTAAGTCGCCTTTTTGGGTTTTATGTCGGTAAACATAGGACTCATTAACTTGAAATCAATGTCAAATTTCCTTTATAATATTTAGCGAATATTAGAAGTCAGCAATTAAGCTACCAAGTACTGGAAATACATAAATACAGAATGTGTATCACAGGGGTCTAAAACATCGTCGGTTAAATGTTTTTTTTTCCATCCTGTATAAAAAGCCTAACGAGCAAGTGGATCATGGCAGAAATCGCTTACCATCAGGTGATCCGTCTGCTCGTCTGCCAGCTATGACATTTAAAAAAACACTTGATGGTAAGCAATCACGGGCCTATTGCAAATCTGTGAGATGAGAGTTCCATAAAGTTGAGGTACGCTTTAACTAGTACCTATCTAAGTTGTCATATACGCCAGTAATCATATTGAAACTGAGGAACAAGTCCACTTAAGGGGCTATACGAATGAAACTAGCACCGCCAACCTATTTACACTGATTGTGGCGAAAACACTACCTATATTTTTTAAGAAAGCAAAACATTACAGACCTAGATAAAAGTAAATTGAATTTTCCAAGATGCAATACAATATATAAAACACGCGATAAGTAACAAAAATGACAATTATTGCTAAAAGTGGCCGTTTTTAGCAATAATGAACTTTATTGTTACTTGTCACGCGTAAAAAATATTGTTTTGCATCTCGAAAAAATCGATTTACTTGGATCTAAGTCTGTAATGTTTTATTTTCATCAAAAATATAATATTTTCGCCACAATCAGTGTAAATAGGTTGGCGGCGCTAGTTGCATTCGTATAGCCCCATAGAGTCTTGACAGAGAATTTAAAGAGAGTAATAGAAGTGATACTCCATACGTACCATCAGCCCCTGCTCCAAGTATCCAGTCCTCAGCTGGACGACGAGGTCCAGCGCGAACACCACGTCGCTGAACCCGTCGCACGTCAGCCAGAAGTAGTGGCACATTATCTGGGAAGAAGACGATACTGCGTATAATCCTCGTACAGTATATTTATACTCGCAATATGTATAGCTGGAGGCACGAAAGTATAGCGATGACCGTTATTTTGCGCACTTGTAAAAAAGAAGACTTTCTATGAAAATTGGTTTCTGCGCACTCAAGGTCATAACTACACTTTCCTGTCGTAGGTAATAATTAATAGCGCCGACGGGCTGAACTATACAAGGTGAATTTTTAGTCACTATCCAATTTTTTAAGATCCACTCAGAATCTGTACAACTCTCTCCAAGAAACTTTGTACTTTCCATAGGTACTGTAAATTGATCGCGTGATCAGTCTAGTTTATATGAAAAGTAAAAATAAAACATAATTCGACCCATGTTTCTAGGAGACAGCTGTTCACTTACAGATTCTAAGGCGAGCTTTAAAAGGATAGTGTTTAAAAATTCACCTTGCATAAGTTATTGTAGGTATGGTCTGGACTGAAGAACCATCTTGGAGGGACTTATGAAAATTCGACAAAAGCTCAATTCCCCGTGCAAAGAGAACAAGTCACGAGACCGACTTTGTAAGAACCGAGTAGAAATTTTAATGCGAATTTCCAAAAACTTACAGAAAAAAATGTTTGTAATGATTGGTAGAAGATGTAGTTAAAAGGGATGTAGATGTTCACAGATACACCCCATATAGATAGAGATACTACACTATTGTACGCATAGTTACCGCTCTTGCCTAATAAATAAGAAAGAATATTACATAAAAACCCTTGAGATTGGCAAATAACATAATTGATGTAACATTCCATTACGATATTGGTCACGTCGGCAATTTCGATAAGGTTTACCTTTATGTCACAAGTATCTAATATCAAAAATGTCGTATTAGTGTGGCTACACAGAAGCACCGTATTTTCGGTTCGGCAGTAGGTATTATTTGAACAACAAAACCGGCAAAAAAGACTGGTTTGTGACTCCGGAATGTTTATGAAGATTTTCTTGTTTCAGGATTTTTTTACACATCCGATTAAAAAAAAAGTTTTTTCAATATTACGTAGGTACTTATTATAATATAAATAATGTATATTTGGACCATTTACGGTTCGGATTATTTTACGGTGATATATACGAGTACATACAAAATCGAAAAGGAGAAACACTGGCACGACACAATCGGCACCCAGCACCATCTTTTTTTTTTTTTTTATATTATAGGAAGGCAAACAAGCAAGCGGGTCACCTGATGGTAAGTGATCACCGCCGCCCATGGACATCAGCTACACCAGAAGGAGTGCGGATGCGTTGCCGGCCTTTTAGGAAGGTATAGGCTCGTTTCTTGAAGATTTGAATGTCGTACCGGTTCGGAAATACCGCTCCGGTAAGTTGATTCCACAATGAGGAGGTGCGTGGCAGAAAGTGTCGAGTAAAGCGCACGGTAGTGGACCGCCATCCATCCATCTATTGGTAAAGTGGAACGAATGTTCCTAAATAAATAAATAAATATCCACTACATCTCATACATTGACCTAACTCCGTACTAAGTAGCTCATTCACTTGTATTACAGATATCAGACAACAGAGGATCACAAATATAATACTTGAATACATTAAAACACCCAGACACTGAACAAACACAAGTGTTCATCACACGAATGTTTGTCTAGGTTGGGGATGGAACCCAAAATGAGGTGAGGCGGGCCACTAGTTTTCATCATCAATACTATTTATAAAGAGATAACTTTTTTTCTTTTTTTTTTTTAATGTGATAAGTAGCAGACGAGCTGGCGGATCACCTGATGGTAAGCAATTGCCGCCGCTCATGGACATATGCAACACCAGTGGAGTCACAAGTGCGCTGCTAACCTTTTATCCCCTTCCCCCCGATGGGCCTCCGGTACCCTCACTCACTCGGCGAAACACAGCACAGGAGCTGCTTCACGCCGGTTTTCTGTGAGGCAGTGGTATCACTCCGGTGGAGCCGGCCCATTCATGCCGAAGCATGGCTCTCCCACAATTAAAACTTCTATAGACAACGACAAGGCTTATAGGTAAACCGAAAACACGAAACGCTTGCGCGATGTAATTGGACACAGCGCCATCTATTGGTTCATTTCTGAATTACGTTCCCGAAGCGAAGTGAGGGCGGGCCACTAGTATCTAATAAATCTTTGTCTTTCGGTTTGTTATACTTTTAACATAATGAAAAACCTTGCCAATCTCATAGGATTACTTTGCCCAAAGAGTCATGTGTGTAAAAATCTCGTGATAAGTAAACCTCAAATCGTTATCGCGGGGAAATTGGAAGGTTGCTTTTAGGCCTACCCTTGTCATTTGATACCATTCACTAGGGTATCCCAAGGGCCCTTTTTAAACCTAACCTTTTCTTACATTTACTTAGACCTTAGGCGGAATCACATAGAGTACCTAAGGGTTAAAGACAATATGGCATATATAGTCTCTTTATTCCCGAAACCCCCATAATAGGTAATACGAATAAAGCCCCTTTAGCATGTTAGATCATCAAAATAAGCACAACAAAAATCTGCTGTTCCATACATTAATTACCGGTGAATATTATGCGGGTACGGGGTACGTAAGATTCAAGAAAAATGCCAAAGTCACAAAAAGACAATTAATTTATTCGACGAGTAACAAAAACACAATTAAAACACTAAATCACACTTAAATGCACTAAATCACTAAAATCTTCCTGAAATACATCGCAGGCAATACACTCGATCACTCCTAGTTCGCAGGATCGCTTCGCTTTCCAAATCAGAACTGACTCCCCGGCTCGCACGTCCCGCTTTTATACTAGCGCAGACGCGGACCCGAGCCTTCTCGTAACTTCTATAACATTATAGTATGTCCTAGTATGTTCCAGAGTCTTCGGGGGCATGTTAGCAACTAGGGCTTCGAGAGTCTTCTACCCAGAGGGTCTAATTTGAAGTCAGCGTTACGACCGAATTGGAGCTCCCCTCTCTTTCACACACGCTGTGCGCGCTTTTGTTTGAATGTGACAGGTATATTCTCATTCGTTACGGGACGTCTTCGTTATAGGCCACCTGTTCTGGATGTTTGTCGAACCTTCTCGAATGTTCGATAAGTTTCGATTACGTTCGACACGTGAGTTCAGCCGACTGTGCGTATGCGAGGGAGTGTAAACCTTATCCTAGATCATAGAGATAAGCTCTAATTCCGCTTGCAGAGTACCCAGAGTGGTCGTAACAATATCCTTTTTTTGTATGGAACAGATGATTATTGTTTTGCTTACTTAACAACAACTGCCGTTTGACCTTCGCAACCCTTTATCAAGGGAACCAGACCAAACTATTTTCAGAACCAGTGATAGAAATATTGACATTCATATTGAGTGTTATACATCGAATAAACTACTTATTTTTAATGCATTTCATATCATTTCATTTCGTTTCGTTTCATTTCATTGCATCCTCATTGAAAAGTTTCCTCATGATGTTTTCCCTCACCGTCGAATCACGTTTTACTTTACTTTTATAATGTAAATATTGTAGACCGATTAAGTAAAACTTACAAAGCCAAAGCAGATTAACTACCCATTTACCAGTGTTTTCCACTCTGTACAGGATCCCTAGAGAAATAAAAGGAGTGGGTAATGCTATACGTGAAGTTCCACACTAAATAAACTAAGGTTGTATTTTCAAGCATGAACCGGCCGAGTATTTTACAGGATTCCCTCGTCTCGAGTAGTTTCTAAGTAGTGATGTTAAAATTTGTGTTGGTCTTGAAGTTTTGCAAGACTACGACAGCTCGGCTACAAATAACGATCATTTATAGAATTTTAACAGGCTTTAGTTGAAGGAGATGGTGATTCATCATCGTGGGAAAGCCGCGCTTTGGCATAAATTTAGAAATTTGCGTCCTCTTCCACATTGCAGTACCCTCCTAGGCCTTTAGTGATACCTGCATTTGATTACGAACTAAGTATGTAACCTATTGATGCAATAATGATATTGAGTATTGGGCCAACTTAACTGGAGGAGAGCGAGAAAGGAAAATTTCGCCGTGTGAGTGAGGGTGTCGGAGGCCCGATCAGGGGGTAAAGGGGGATAATTTAATTCAATAACTCCAATGGTGTTGCGAATATCCATAGTCGGCGGCAATACGCTTTTCCCTTCTTCCAAATTAGATCTCCGGTACCCTAACTCAATAATATTCGCATGTGTTGAACACTGATGTTGTGAGAGTCCACTGTCCATAGGCGGCGGCATAATACCTTTTTCCCTTCCCCCCAAAATGTCTCCAGTACCCTCACTCAATAATATCCGCAAGACTAAGAATTGAGTTGTTTTCAGTCTTGTGTTAGCCCCACACTAGTCTCCATCTGTTAAACCTTGTTGTTTTAGCAAATGGAAGGAAACCGGGAGGAGGGTATTAAGGCTGTTAAGTGTGGTATCAGCACTTCATTGGCCAAGTGAGCTTATGTAACAATTAGTACTGCAGTCCTTAATCTTTTACGGCTTATTCTTAGTCGCCCTCTAGCTACGTTCCCAGTGGCGACAAACAAGAAAAAAAATCCTATTTGTTGCTAGTGGTTATGGTTGTGGGAGAGCCACGCTCCACCGACCGGAGTGATACCACGACCTCACTTTGGGAGGCCCAATTGGGGAGAAAGGAGGATAAAGATTGGCAGCGCACTTGTGACTCTATTGTTGTGTCTATGTGCGTATCATATAGTGCGTTATATCGTCTACTCATCGACCCTTAATGGTTGTGGGCACAAACCCCCCTCTTTTATAATGGAAATATCAGATCATGAAAAGCTTAGTGAAGGATCCCCTACCACTGTTAGCTGATGCTAAGTTGATCGAAGAAAGTGTGACGTCACAAGTTGTTAAACGTCATGGGCACGTCAACAGTGAATCTGTAATTTATAGACATTTGCTGGGCGAAGCAGCAGCCTTTGGGTCTCCCGATTTCAACTAAGCCCTGATTGAAAGAGAGAGCATCGGGACCCCACGCAAAGGCTGGCAGCTACTTTAGCAAATTTCCATCACTATTCTACGAGGTAATGCTGCCAGCCTACTCTGTTTTATTATTTTTTATCTGTAAATTCCAGTTATTGTTTTTTTTTATATACTAGAGGCGGCAAACGAGCAAGCGGGACACCTGTTGGTAAGTAATCACCGCTGCCTATGAACATCTGCGAGATCAGAGAGGTCGCTGATGCGTTGCCGGCCTTTTAAGAAGGAGTACGCTCGTTTATTGAAGGTCCCTAAGTCATAGCCGTCAGGAAATACTGCCGCAGCTAAACTATTCCACAAGACTGAGGTTCGCGGGAGAAAATTCCTCGAAAAACGCACAGTGCTAGTATTGTTTTCTCGTGTATCCATATCATTTTGTCCAATAAACATTTCCCTAATGACATTTGCTGTCAGTCCTAGAAACCCACGCTCCTTCAATTCACAATACTTCCATTCTCTCAAGGTGAAGATCCTCAAACTTTGTAAGATTTAATTTAAGTCCAAGTGCTAACTCGCAAAACCTGCCAAGTTCGGATTAGGCATAACACTGACATATTATGGAACAAATCGTAGTTTCATAAGAAAATTGGCCAAGTGCGAGACGTACTCACGAACGAACGGTTCCGTACTGGGTACCGAAACAACGGTAAATATCACAAGGAAACCTTTTGATATCTATACCATTTATAAAGAGATAATTTCTATAGGCAACGAAAAGGCTTATAGGTAAACCGAAAACACGAAACGCTTGCGCGATGTAATTGAGCACAGCGCCATCTATTGGTTCATTTCTGAATCACGCTCCCGAAGCGAAGTGAGGGCGGGCCACTAGTCAAGTATAAATGGGCTTTTTTGTAGGTACAGACAGCCACAAGTTTCCGTACATGAGGCCTCCTTAAATATTTATGTTTTATCAAAACTATTAATTGTTAAAGTAAAAACACAACTAAGTACTTAAGTGCCCATCTGATCCCGTAGCCATCGTGGATATTAAGAAAAAAAGGGGACAAAAAAGAAACGCAATTTCTTATTGAAATATATTTTGTTTTATGTTGTTGTTGTTATAGGGCTATAGAAATAAAGACATTGTGAAAATTATAACTGTCTAACTTATCAAGTTTCTTGAGATATAGCAAAAAATTGGGGGGGGGGAATATTTGACTTTTCTTACATTCACTCCATACAAATCTCCGGACAGTCAGCGAAGTCATATTAAGTCATAGGGTCCCGTTTTTAGGTGAAGAACCCTAAAACCGATTGCTTTGAGAAATCCCCGCATTTCTTGAGCTAATCGCTTGCTCAAATTACATTTATCCTCGAATAACTAAAAACTTCTCAAAGGCAGAGGATTACGCTAGACATTTGAATGTCAGGCCTTTTGTTGAAAGATTTTTTCATTGAACGAATTCGGAAGAAAGTTTGAAGATGAATGAGCATTTTGTAGTATAAACCAGTGAGTTGTAACTACTACGTATAGAGAAGCTAAGCCAAACAAAAGTGTCGCGAAGGAAGCGGTGGTGGACAGCCGCGGGGGAAAGAGCGAGTAAGTTGTTGCCGGCCGGCAACAACTCATGGCGCAAAAAACTGGTTAAACGCTAGTAATATTAGTTTAATGGTTTGAACTGTGGGAGAGCCACGCTTCGGCATGAATGGGCCGGCTCGACCGCAGTGATACCACTGCCTCACAGAAAACCGGCGTGAAACAGCCCCTGTGCTGTGTTTCGCCGAGTGAGTGAGGGTACCGGAGGCCCACCCGGGGGGAAGGGGATAAAAGGTGGCAACGCACTTGTAACTCCACTGGTGTTGCAAGTGTCCATGAGCGGCGGCAATTGCTTACCATCAGGTGATCCGCCTGCTCGTCTGCTACCTAAACCATAAAAAAAAGGTATATTCCTAGTATTTACTTATGCTTTATTTATTTTATTTACTTACTGTACATACATCATATCTGTATTTTTGGTGCCAAATAAACTTTTTCTATTCTATTCTACAAGTGGGCGCCCAAAAACGATGGGGTGTTATAACTTTGACGTGTCTGTCTATTTGTCTGTCTGTGTGTCTATCTGTGGTATCCTAGCTCCTGAATGGGTAAATCGATTTGAATTGTTTTTTTTTTTGTTTGAAAGTTATAATAGTCGGGAGTGTTCTTAGTTAGATTAAATGACTGAGTGCAAAATAATAATAAAAATCAGCTGTTCCACACAAAAATAATAATCACCTGGCAATAATGTATCTTAATAAAAGGGTTTTATTCGTGTTATCTATCTTGAGGGCTTCGGTAAAATCGAATAAAATTTTACAGTGTAAGTATATGTGATGTTATACACGTGATGTTCATTTGATATTCATTTATTTATTACATTTTTTACTTCACCTCCCAATAACTACAGATTACAGCTCAACTGAACTGTAAAATTAGTTGAAGAACTACAAATGACGAAACTTTCGATATCCAATATCGCATGGAGTTTTCGCTTCAATAAGCAGTTTATTGCGAAACTGTGAACTGCATAAGAATGAGCAATTAAATTATAAGACATTTCAAAGCTTTAATTTTGGATTTAATACTAGATTATTTTATTATCAAAGAGAAATAAAAAGTCGAAGTGATCTAGGAATTTGGCTTATTGCAATATGTTTTCTTGGCGTCAACAGCACGTCAAATTGTGTTCGTCATTTTGATTGGTGTTTCATTAGTATTTTAATCAAATAGAACGCTAGTATTTAAAAAACGAAAAAAATATAATTTTGTCCGTGTACTGTTTTTTAGACCCTTATTTTTAATAAGTACAGTCAGACACACGTTAGGCTACCACGACATGTCCAATTTCTCCAATTGATTTTCAACCTAATGTGTATGACGGTAAGATGAAAGTCGATTGAAGAAATTTGACAGTTTTGTATATTTGGATGTAGTTGCTGCCTACATACAAATACTTCAGGGGTAGCTTACCTGTACTTGAATTAGATTTTTTCTCTTAAACATTTTTATGATATAGGGAGCAGATGAGCAAACGGATCACCTGATGGTATGGACACCTGCAACCCCAGAACGGCGCCGATAACCTTTTAAAAAGAAATATACCTACTCTCTTTTTGAAGGTTTGAAGGTCGATATAACAGGACTTTATATTGAGTAGGTACTAACTTAAAAGCAAGTGTGTATTCTACACGTATTTCAGTTTAAAAACCTTTGCTTTTAAGCTGTTTTTGCCCTAAACCATTCGATCAACATCGTCGAAAAATCTTGATGACCTTTAAAATCTTTTCATCTCAAGAGTACCTACTCAAATTTAAGGGCCCTTGGTGACAAAACAAAATGTCTCTTGCCCGAAATCTGACACAGCCTTCAAGGGCTCTCTCTTTAGCGACCTTTAATGTAGGTTTAAAGGTATCTACTCGAATGAATAAAGATTTTATGTAGTCATCTCACTTAGGTACAGTCGACTCCAAAAATATGTATACACGTTAGGACCTTGTCACAATACATATGTATAAGAAAGTAGAAGTTGTTCTTATATATATGTATTGTGACAAGGTCCTAAAGTGTATACATATTTTTGGAGTCGACGTACAATTCGACCAACATTAGCGTTATACGAGACTAACTTTTTGCAGGATATATCTCCAAGAATACCATCTTCCAGACCAATGTCGTCACAGTTGGACCTGACGTCAACGTAACGCCATCTATCGGATTTTGCATTTGCAAAAACCCTCATTGTAGTGGAACTATGATTACCTATACCTATGATTTTTCCGAATAAATAATTGGGTATTTGACTAATCTCGATATAGTAAAAAATATTGATACTCTATCAAAATATTAGTAAATAAGAACCAATGGCCAACATTTTCAGTTAAAAATATAACGTCTAGCTGGTTTTGTAAGCATTCAAAGTTTCATGGGCAAGTCCATTTTTAAAGTCTAAAATTAAAAAAATATATATATCATTGAACTACCCGTACATTTTCCACCAATTTTTATTATAAAACCATTTACTTAAACGAAACATTTGATATAGCTACCAAACAAAATTTACTAGACGCGCACACAGAAGTTTGAGTTGTGACGTCAAACTTCAATAGCCATTTGTATAGAGCGTTTTTGGGCTTGCCCAAAATATGTGCTCTTAAAGTTATGATATCTCAGGTAATTCAAATGAGAGTCAAGTGATTCTTTCAACGATGTTTCTTAAATTGAGGCCTCTTTTGATTAAACACATAAAAAAAAATAGTCAAATACCCAATTTCATTTCAGTAGTTGCCGTAAATGACACGACGATACGATAACTCTACCTACAACGTTGACTCAACTCGTTGATTTCAAAATCAGGTCGAGCCAACCTCCCGTGTATTATTATTGCGTGAAGTATAGCTATTAACTAATTGTTAAACTATGCATGTGATCCTAATAAGCTGTGTAATTTACATTATTATTGTATGAATAGTAAACATTGGCTGAAATGTGGTTGATGGTATTAAAGGCCGGCTTAAGCGCTTTACACTAAAGGAATTTTACACTATCGGATGTTTTTTAATACCTATATGATAGGTGGCAGACGAGCAGACGGATCACCTGATGGTAAGCGATTGCCATCGCCCACAGACACCTGCAGCATCAGCAGAGTCACAAGTGCGCTGCCCACCTTTAACCCCTTTCCCTCAATTGGACCTCCGATACCCTCACTCACTCGACGAAACAGCGCAAGCGCTGCTTCACGGTTCGAACTATTTTTTTTGTACTCTTTTTAAATATTTTCTTATTCTTATTTAATAGTGACATATCCAAATCGAAAAGGTTAACACTAGCGCTATGTGATCGACGCTAACACCATCTAGTGATAAAAAGAGGAACTAATGTATCAAAATAAAGTGTGGGCAGGCCAATAGGCACATCTTTAAGCAGAATCGAATATTTCGTGAATAAGTGCAAAGGATCTATAGAGAATAGTAGGTACAAAAGATCCCATAGGGTCAATGTGCTCCATCAAAATGGCCCGAAGCAATAAAATAAGTTAACTAAGTATAAGTAAGTAGGTGTATATTTCGAGGAAGTAAACTTATAAATATGCAATACTATTGGGAGTAAAAGGGATCGGGTCAGTCCTCTAGGAGTTTGTTCCAAATATTATGAATTACAAATTATGACAGCTGGTATTTTGAAGGGTTTCGTAGTTATTGAATAAAATAAATACTCAAAGTGAGGAGCTAGAGCGTTTATAATACGAGTAGTTATAGACGTTGGACTATAGTTTTCGCTGGAGGTGCCAATAAAACTGATATGTAATGTCAAACTAATTGTATTTTCTTAGACGTTAACTCCTAAGCACAGACAGGACAAGTTAAGCAAAACAAAACAATAATATATCAAAATATGTAGTACAAAATCCATACTAATATTATAAATGCGAAAGTAACTCTGTCTGTCTGTCTGTCTGTTATCTTTCCACGCCAAAACTACTCAACGGATTTAAATGAAATTTGGTATACAGATAATCTAGACCCTGAGAAAGGACATAGGCTACTTTTTATTGCGAAAAGGGGGTTGTAAGGGGTTAAAAGGGGGGTAAAATGTTACTTTTCCACGCGGACGAAGTCGCGGGCGGCCGCTAGTATTATATAAAACATAAACAATATAAAAGGCGGCTGATCCAGCCGTCGATCCTTAACAATAGTTATTATTGTTTTATATTCCGTTATTTAAAAACGGGTGAATCACCCTTCCTGCATCTGTGTTCCCCAGTGAGTATAACCTCAAAATGTTTAACGCTAAAGTGAATTAAGTACTGATGGTCTAATTTGAAGTGGACGTTACGACCGAATCGGAGGTCCCCTCTCTTTCCCACGCACTGTGCGCGCTTTTGTTTGAATGTGACAGGTATATTCTCATTCGTTACGGGACGTCTTCGTTATAAGCCACCTGGGTACAGTAAGTATGAAGCTAACTTAAAGGACCTTTCCAACCTAACGGCTGTCTGTTCTCTTTGCCCTGCCCATTGCCACTTGAACCACGCAATTCTTTCTAGAAACTAGTCACCTTTAAAAATCTTACCTGTAATTCTGGGAAGCTCTGCCTCACGATCAGGGTCCAAAGATTATACAGCACGCAGAGGGTGATCAGCCACAGCCAGTAGAAGTAGAAGTTCTCGTCAGGGTTCACCACAGTCCTGGGAGCTCTGACCTTCCGTCTCCTCGACCTGGCCGCGGTTCTGTGTTCCCCTGTCGCGCCTTCTGACCCTGTGTCCTCTACCTGCAAGGTGAGTTTGGTTACACAATCTTTGATGATTTGTTTTTTTTAATAACCTGCCTAAATTTGTTTTAATAATTATTGAACACGGGAATGTTGAATCTTTTTCTATCAACATCACGGCTCTCACACACGGTAACACGAGAAGCTAAAACTGGTCCTATTTCTGGACTGTTTGCATTTACTGCTGAATGTTTTTTTCTGGTTTTTAGTTCAGAGTTATGTGATTTGATAAGTTTTCTCCATGGATAGATACTCGGACAAAACGCCTAAAAGGATATATGTACAGTCAAGAGACTTGAATGGCATAATAGTATTTATTTATGAGCGCTTAAAAACACAAACATGCTGTTTATTTTTATGATATAAAACAATTATTTGTTCAGAATTGTATCATGACCAAATCTAGAAAACCATCTTGAAAATTTATCTCCGTTCCGGTAAGTTAAGAAAGTAGTCGCACTTTTTTCGTATTATATGATAAGGTATCTTAGCCTTAGCAGTTTCGGTAGGCAGCGGCATGACTGTGCCTCGGCATTGTTGTTGTCTATGAGCGGCGGTTACCATTTACCATCAGATGGGCCGCATGCTCGTCTGTCTACTTCAGCAATAAAAAAAAGCGTATACCTTAGCGTATAGGTAGGTATGTACCTCTGCTAAACATTCAACTTTCTGGACTGTACTAATCTATTTATTCAAGCCTAGTGTTTACATTTGCTCATTTTATTTTCCTTAATACGTATAAGTAAAGAAAATCAATTTGTCCTCTTGTAAACTAAATCAAATTTGCCTTTTCCATTAGGAAGCTTACAAAAATGGCTGCTCCGGAAAAGTAAGCTGTTTTATAAGGTAAAACGTACATATTGGAAGTCCTTTTTAAATAAATATTTTCTTTCCGATCATTTTCATTAAATACTTAGTATTTACTTAAACGGAAACCGAAATAAAATTACGGAATTTCCTAATTTTTCTCAGAAGTGTATAGGAAAAGCTTTTTCGTGGAATATGCCATAATTGTTATTCATTTGAATTTCAATAGGTCTTAGAGCCTGTGATCTTTTGAGAATGTTTTCGACGACTTTTTATATTATTACTTTAACTTACATCTACTAAAAAATTTAGAGACCTTATGATTAAATCCCTCTATCAAAAGTACTTAGTCATTACTCGTACCTTGATGAAGTGCAAAAATGTAGGGCCGCAAAAAAATCTAATGTCATTATATTTTGATAGTAACATCACAACGTGCTCAGTTCACCAGTTTACTGAGTAATAATGAAATTAAAATAAATGCCACAATAAAAAAGTTAATACAGAAAACAACCATAAATACCTATACATACTCAATTTAATTTATAACGTGGACGCCCGCAGTTCTGGGCTTTTAGCGTGAAATTCGGTTTGCCAGTAAAAGTTTATAATTATATTAATATACTATAGGGTAACAACAATTAACAACAACAAACATCACTTGAATCCGTAGTTTCCAAGTAGTGCGAACAAAGGGATAGACAAATATTGTATGAGATTTTTATTTCAAAATATATATTATTTTAAATCAATTCTGCCAATAAATGGCACTGGATGTATATGTTTAATGTACTCAAGCGTAGCGAGCAACTTCATTTTACAGAATTATCATTTGTTACCTAAAGATATTGCTGAGAAGATGCACTTCAATTAGTTTCAGAAAAAAAAACTACTAACTAATTTTCAGAAGTCGTAGAAGAAGATTGTAGAAGAAAAGGTTAGTGGGAAATCATGATTAAAGGGATGGGTTTACTGATACACCAAATATAAACGCTGCGTAAACTGAGCACTTTAGTATAGAAATATTTTTTGTGGCCAATGCATCAATGTGGAATTAGTAAAGGTTCAACTCCGTACTTGAGGAATGTTGTAAGTAGCTAAACTATCATGCATGATTATAGTATTTTTTGCAATAAATGGTCATTGGACCCGTTTTTGACTGCTGATACAAAACTTTAGAAATAGTGGTGATCTCTAACATTAAGGGCCTGGTTCGTAATGTAAAGATAAAGCATCACATAGCTATGCAACACAAATTATTTTGAGAATAAAAGTTGCGATTTATATCTGTCAAACTCATGGAAGTAAAGTGACATATAACTATTTGACAGTCGTGAAACGCAACAAAAGTGTCGTAGCAATAAATAGCATATAGCTTACGTAACAGACCCTTAATGTACTTGTTGAGTTTAGTATTATGTGTATTGACAGAGTCATTGTGGGGGTCAATGACCATTATTGCACGTTTATGACACAAATTACATCACCAATATACGCTGTATACTTTTGTCCAACCAAAGATACAGTGACAACATTTATGATGCAACGAATCTCACAGTTTCCTGGGTCGCACACGTCTGCCTAGTCGAGAACCTCTTCAAAAAGGAATCTTCTCTCTTCAACGGGGGTTTCTTCTGAATCGCTGAACTCAACTGCACCGTTGTCCGCAGCTTCATCCATCTTTGGTTCGATTTTGTTCTGCACATCCACACATACAAATTAATATACATACAAATCATCAACATCATTGAAGGGAAATCATAAAGCAATAGGAGCCATGCTTTCAGAAAGTTTAAGTATTCAAAGGTAGATGAAAAGGACTTAAAAAGTACTGATTGTATCTTTAAAGAAGTTTAAGATTTTTGTAGGCTTGAGGAAGGTATTTAGATTTCAATTTTATTTATTAGTTTAACAAAAACTATTTTTAAGAAACAAGAAAAGGCAAAGTAATTCAAGTTTCACAGATGCTCTCTATAAACCCAGTGCTTTTCACACATTTTACTGTGAACTTAAACGTTTTAACGTGCAAACAAATATCTACCTTTATCTACATGCGGCATGGCAATTGTACTAGATAAAACTAATAATATACAAGTATGTTTGTAGAGTGAGATTTCAGTGAGCCGAATATCTAACGCATCTAAAACTAATTTACTAAACTGAATCTAAAATTAGGAGTTAAATACTAAATAGTTCATAATCTATCGATAAATTGAAACGTCCATACAAATGCAAGTAAATAACATTGAACACGTGATCTCCCAAGTGATAGTAGGAAAGTAGAATCTCGTCAAGGTGAACTAGTATAGACACAATATTCACAAGAAAAACACACAAAATCCAGTGAGTAAAGTACCATTCCCGAAATTCCTATACACAGACGAAGGTAGCACATTAGTGGGAAATTATAAACAAACAATGATAGAAAACAATTGACAACGATAGCGGCTTTACCGTCGTCCTCGGTTTGATCGAACCTTTTTATTTTCCTGAGAGCTTGGTAGTATGCCATGACAGCCTGGACGTGCCTCCACTTACGGCCGGGTTTGTCTGTGTCTGATTCCGGCCTCTCTGAGTCCAGGACGGACTTGTGAGAGCTTGACGAGCTCGACGCAATGATCGGTCGCCTACAAAGGGATGTTTCGTGTTATATTGAGGCTGCAGTGTAGTGTACTGTGACTGTTGGTGGAAGCCCGTGGCAAGAGTTGGTTTGGTCACTTGGTCGTCAGAATCATTGAAAATATTCCTAAACATCATTGAAACAATTTTACGACAGCCGAACTTAATAAACTTAAAATACAAATCAAAGTTAATAATGTTAATGATTCTAAAGAAATTACTTAAATAGAAATAGGTTTTGACAATGATAAAGAATTTGAACTCAAAGAAGGATCAGTAGATATATACAAGTAGAAAAGTGACTAGACCAAAGCGACCAAATATAAACTCCTGGCCTCATGAACAAATTACTTGAGACTTCACAAAAGAACAACATGCATAACGTAACCAGTAGTACACTAGATTCGTACAGTCAGTACAAATTAATCAAAGTGTTTTAGCATTACTGTGACGTCTATCGTCAGGCTGTGCAGGGTCGTGATCTAAATGCACTATGCATTGCACAAGTATCCTTGTGTTAGGCTTTGGAGTTCCAATTATGTATTTGTGGAACAGTCAAGTTGCGTACAGAATGGCAATTTTTGAAAAAAGAAACATTGGAAGTTATATACAAAAATTATTGATAAATGAAGCCTTTGCAATGTATACCAGTTACCCATGTTACTTTGTCAGGTTAAGTATATGCTTCCAATAACAAATATTTTCGCCGGAGGGTAGAAACCTCAAAACAAATTGTTACCTTCTCATTCTAAATGAGCATGAGAATAAAAGTTTTGTGAAAAGGTACCTAGCACTTTGGAAATTTTAATTAAATTTTGATGTTGCATATTGGAAAATTTGTTTGAGAGTATTAGGAATCGATAGTAGAGTAACAATATACCAAATTAATAAAAGTATAATATGTGCATCCTTAATATTTTACACACACTAGATTTGTTTTTATTTCTCTAGCTGGATTCGTGCCAGTTTTCTTGGCAGGTGGATTAGTACTTGGAAAACATACAATAGTACTTGCTTAGTACGAGAGCTATAGTTTATTAATGTTTGTTTATCTGATGTGAAATTTCCTAAATGAATTTTACGTCAAATGTAAAAAGGGTAGTTCGCATATTTTTGCTCAAAAAGTTTTACTATACCTATACCAAATTTGCCCAATTTGGGCTGACAATTATTGTCATATCGCCTTTCTAATGTTCAGTTTTGCATCATTTCAATAGCAGTTGCCATTCCATATGCCACTTGACAGCCGTGCCTACTATGCATACGGTATCACAGTGTCTTTATAGCCAATAGCTTGACATACGTCCTTTCGAGGGTCAACGCAGAGAATAGAAAGAAGTGGTAAAGAGTTTACACTCAACGAGCTGAGCGCAAGGATTCTTAGAGGTTTTCGCACTACGTCCAATCGAAACCCTTTATACTACCTGTGTACTCGAGAAACTTGTCAGATACAACCTTAGATGGTGCTTTTACGCCAGAAATGAAGGCTATGGCATTGCTCGTGTTCAAAAATTTCATTTATTAGACCCTCGTCAAAACCTTCTCTGTCTTGCTATTGGCTATCTTTGACTGTGCGAGTATACAAGGTTTGAGGCTTGACGTGCGCGTGGGCAGCTAAGCATCCAAGCTACTCCTGTAGGCACTTACATATCGTCTGGCCTCGCATTTGTAGTGAATGGAGACAACTTGCTCAACAATCTAGACAAATTGGGAAATGGAAGTTCAGATTCTTTTAGCGTAGTCTCTAAAGGCCCTAACAACTGGTTCCTATATAAACGTCTCGTAAGGTGTTATAGCTGAATTGCTGTTAAGTCGCATTTAGTTGATTTTCGGTTTTGAATCTTATTACTTCTATTTATAAAATTGAAAACTCATTACCAACTGAATGCGAGGAGAAAGCTTTATCCATAACTTACATCTGAGTGTCATCTTCGTAAAATACACATTCCAAGTCTATGAGTATTTTACGCAGATGATAGTTTAGGGTATTCCAATAAAAACATTTTAGGGCAAACGCTAAAATTTGCACGGATGCCCGCTCGGGACACCCAAGGCCCTTTGCTGCATAAAATTTTGGCTTGAACGTTATATTTCTTCGAGTAAACCGTCGTAAAGAATTATTTGTTATTTGATCATTTGGTAAATAAACATCTCATGTTTCCCTTTTTCAAATAAGTAGATAAGATATTCTGGTATCTTTCTACCACTAGAAAGAAGATGTTTCATCCGACTCACGTGTGATATTAGTAATATGCTTGGTGGAATCTATAAAGAAAGATACAACCTACGAATCGTTTTATAGGAACCGAGCTGAGGGCTTTAGGTACCTACATTTTTATACAGGTCAATGCTGCAATGGAAAGAGTTCTACTGTGTCGGGTTTTGTTGACAGATAAGATATTGTTTTTGGTTGTAAGTGCCATGTATTGAGAATTTACGTGTCTGCTGTACAAGGTTTGTTTGCAACTTACGACCCTTTCATAAACACATGCATTGCTATTTTTATCTACATTTTCAATTAAATTTGAATAAAGGATCTGGTAACATTGTAATTGTAAGTACCAACTTTTTTATACACATCGGCCTCAATCCTACCTAATGGATAGTGACAAGAGGTCTTAAATGTTACATTTTCATCTATCTACATAGAAGATACCTATTCACTTTTCGTCAAAAATATTAAGTATTTGTATTCATCGTCGTGAAAGATTAAAATGTTAAACAGCTATGAAAGTAATAGCTTGATGACGCATTTGATGGCGACCTTGCTTTATGCATATTACAAAACGGAGGCACAGAATACTTAATAGTACAAGGTACAGAAAACCCACTTCTAAAAACCGTTTATAGAAAAATAATGCCTCAGGCTATAACATAAATTTGAAATTCCGACCGCCCAACGTTCAACACCTACAATTATTCATACCTAGAAGTGCGTTCTCTTTCTATCGCACGCAACTGTCGCACATGCGTCGCCGCTCGCTCGTGATTTTCTACTGATCGTCCCCTCCAGGAGGGGACGCCGCATGTACTTGCAAATTCGTAGGTACACGCGGAGTGGGACAGGCCTGACGGAGGCTAAAATTAGTCAAGTTTAAAAATGCTGTTACTTTTATAAAAAGAACAAATAAAAGTGACAGCATCAGTTTTAAACCAATACTAACTTAAGACCACGTTTTGTAATAAAGAAGCAAAGGTTGTAACTTCAATTGCCACCCTGGAAAAACATTCGTGTGATAACTAGTGTTTATTGCTTGTTCAATTTAATTTTGAATTAAGTCCAAGTATACATTTCCCCACCTTATTTTATTACAAACGCAATCTTTAGTTATTACCGTACTAAAGCTCAAGCTCTCCCGTTCCAACACGCAATGTTAGAAGAGGCTAGACAGAGTATTGTTGCGGAATTATTCTTAGATTGCGCTTTATAATAAGGGGAATATCTTCTTAGAAGGTAAATACCTTGCAAAGAAAGTTTTAAAAGTTCATTCTTAAATTTCAATTCAATCTGTAATAAAAAGTCTAATGATAAATGTTATGTCGTATCTGTGTTAATGGTTTCCGTTTAATTCAAATAAATTGAATCGAATGGTTTTGTTAATTGGGTTATTTCAATTGGTTTTGTTGGATAGTTTCGAATTTAAAGTAGAAATGTTAGTTCAATTGTTCGAGCAATAATGCTGGGTGACAAAAGTTGTTGTTAGTAGGTAGCAGAGTCGAGAATTAAGTTGTTACCTATGTATGTATCGAAAAAAAAAGTTTGGAAGATCAAATTTTTGTTACAGCCTAAATTACCGTAGTGATAAATTTTAACTAAACTCTTATCAAACCCCATCGCCCCTTAGGAATATTTTCGGCTCTTTAAAATTAATATCAGGTTTTGAGATTATATGAAAGCAGTGTAAATACCAACATTACTTGTAAATTTATTAAGAACTCAATCTTGGTCAATTTGAAAAACGAAAATGAATTTAGCTGAGTATCTTGGAAAAAATATTAAATAACATATTATAAGCTTGTCGTCCATTTCTTAGAATTTATTCATAAAGTAACTTAATATGCTTGTAAGTCAGCGCATCCATTTTAGGCGATATATATTATAATATTATAAGTTGAATATTATTGGATCAATTACATCTACCTATAGGTACGCCTTGTTAGTCTAGTAGTTTAAAGCGTTTGTGTGAAAAATACGCTATGGGCGGTGAAATGTGTCGCTGAGTGTATAAATGAATAAACGTCATCTCGACAGTGAACTAAATAGACAATAAAACCAGCAATACTTCCACCCAGTTGAGTGTTAAAGCGATGCTGAGGGTCCATAAAATCCACTCTTTATAGAAAGATGCGCCTTGCGTTACGAGCACGTATAGAAGTGTCAACATAAAAATGCACTATTTGAAGTAATGAAAATAGTCAGGTACCTACGCATATAAAGGTAGTATTAAGGTTATGAGTTTGCGTAAGAGTAGGTATAAAGGGCTCTTTGCGAAAAGTGAAAAAAAAAATTAAAAGTGCCACCTCAAAGGTACCATTCCACGCGGACGAAGTCGCGGGCGGTCGCTAGTTAGTAATAAATAAATAATAAAAATGTTGATTGTTCTTGATTTTCGTCGTCGGTTCACGTCTTACGACGTTAAGGTCTGTCTACGAAAAACAAAACACATTTAACTCTTAACTTCGATTTCGATTTCAACTGGGTAGGCACTATGTAGAATTAATAAAAAAGAAAACACAAACATTTTATTTATCTCAGTACATAATCATACACAAGACAGTTCTTCAAAAGTCGGTCAGTTCATAATGGTTACCTTGACATATAGACAGTATATTTCAATGTCATCGGTCGCCCCTTTCCAAGAATATAACAATCGATATGGTCAGTGAGTCGATTGGAACCATCTCGGTGTATCGATAAAACTGTTATACGGGTCAAGCTATACACATAAATAGATAATGTAGTTCTTATTAGATAATCGTGTCCCATCGAATTAAAAGGGTAAGGGAATAAAGAGTGCACTTGTGTAAGTGCATACCTACACTTCACTATAATACTTATACCTGGTATATCCTGCGTATTGATATCGGGTCCCTATCAAAAGGCTTTTTTAAAAAGAAACAATTTTGATTAAAACTAAAATGTATTGAGACAGAAAGTATGTACATAGATATTACGAGTAGGTATATCAGATTTTAGGTACCCTTTGGCAGCCGCACCCAACGGCACCCAACGGCAGCTGTAGAATGATGGGAGAACTGCTGACTAAGCGGTTTTGGCATAACAATGTCATTGATAGGGTTATACTACAAAAAGTGACAAAAATATTGTCGCCTACAAAATATAGAGAAAACGGCATTGATTAGGATTTTTATTGCCAGTGGTTAAGTTCGAAACTTCAACTTGTGGTGCAATGACCGAGAGCTCATAACTCCGCCCCACTTTTTTATGATATAGGTGGCAGGCAAGCCAACGGATCACCTGATGGTAAACGACTACCGCCGCCCATGGACACCTGCAACACATGGTGTCGCAAGTGCGCTACTTACCTTTTAAGGGGGTGCCCTGGATTGGGCTTCAATTGCGACTTAAAGGCGATTAGGGAAAACCGCTGGGGTTCAGTCGGTATGACTCTGACCGGCTTCTCGTTAGGACAAGCCCCCGAAAGAGAAGAGCCCTACATGGGGAGCAAGAGGGTATAGCTGGCGGCATGAAAGAATATCGATGACTGTTATTCTGCGCACTTGTAAAAAAGAAGACTTTCTACTAAAATTGGTTTCTGCGCACTCAAGGTCATCGTTATTGTTTCATAGCGCAGACTGCTGCCTATGCATGAGTGTGCATGAGGCGTCGGCCCATTGCACACGGGTCCGGGCGGCATTTGCCAACGACAAATAAAAATGTAGCCGCTACCCCTTCCGAGTAGGGTTATAAATCTTGTAGCCTAAGAAAAATAACCCCAATTTCATCGGACCTAGTATAATCTGTTTTAAGATAAATCTCCGTATCAGATTCCCTGTCACCCGGGCGTTGTTTCCACTCTTTTGTTCAGCATCGTTTGTCCAAACACGATCGTCAATTTGTGTAAAATATGATCCGCATCGCTATAGAATCACATCCATCAGTTTAGACTAGGAGGGAGCGGATAAATTGACGAACATTTTTTTGTTGATATTTTTAACAGGGTAAGGATCTAATTAATAGCTAGACTGTGCTGGTTTGGTCACATCGACATAATGGAGTCGGATCAAGCTGCGACGAGAGCATATACCTGGGCCGGCTCGACCGGAGTGATACTACGGGCTCACAGAAGACCGGCGTGAAGCAGCGCCTGTGCAGTGTTACGCTGAGTGAGTGACGGTGCCGGAGGCCCAATTGGGGGGAAAGGTTGGCAGCGCGCTTGTGACTACTGGTGTGTTAGGTATCTATAGGCGGAGATAATGGCTTACCATCAGGCGCCCTGTGAGACGCCAAATTTATCGCTGGAAAGGTTAGGTTAGGTTAGGTCGAAAAAGATCTTTCCCACCTACAACGGCCGGACTGGCGACAGGTGGCCGAAAACAAACTGGAATGTCGGTGTCGGCCAAGATCCACTTCGAGTCGCTGAGCCAGCGCAGTAAGTAAGTAAAGACCTAATAAAATTATAATTAAAAATATAAATACGACGAAAAATATAGGTACTGCTGAACTCAAAAGTAAGAAATAAATTTTTGAGTGAAATTAAAGAATGTTAATAAATTATACCAACCTATAAACTTTACTCTAAAAAATCATCGTGTATTTCGAGATGAGTATAAAGCTCGAAAGGCTGCACATAAACAAAGAATCCTCGAAAAAAATGTGGGCTTTAATATTACCTCTGTCGTTAGTGGCCGTATCCAATTTGTCGGGACATGGTCGCTGCCTTGTTCAATGGATTAAAATGATGTGGGAAACTAGCAAAGTGAGCAAACTATGGTAGTATCTATAACACTGGATAGGTGTTCTTGCCGTAGAGATAGGGGATGTTATTTCACAAAATCAAGGTTGCTCCACAACAAGGTTGCTGCGATCGAATCGGTACATTCATGCCAAAGTGTGCCGTTCCTATGGGAAACGATCCTATGCTCACCATTCACCCCTGTGTTGTGGCATGTGGCTTCGGTGAAGTCTTTACTATCGCTTTCTTTACTTAAATACTAGTGGCCCACCCTCACTTCGTTTCCACTGTCTACCAATAGATGGCGCTGGGCGACATTTGCATCGCACAAGTGTTTTCTGTTTACGAGTCACAATAAGCCTTGTGATTTTCTACAGAAGTTATCTCTTTATTACCCGACTACGGCAAAGCAAAAGAAGGGTTATGATTTTGACAGGCTATGTATGTATGTATGTAAGTATGTCTGTATGTATGTTCATCTGTTTCCACTTAACTTCTAAACTACTTATCAGAATTCGTCAAATAACATCCATACTAATATTATAAATGCGAAAGTAACTCTGTCTGTCTGTTACTCTTTCACGCCAAAACTACTCAACGGATTTAAATGAAATTTGGTATACAGATAATCTAGACCCTGAGAAAGGACATAGGCTACTTTTTATTGCGAAAAGGGGGTTGTAAGGGGTTGAAAGGGGGGTAAACAGTTACTTTTCCACGCGGACGAAGTCGCGGGCGGCCGCTAGTATCATTATAAGCGTCTTAACTGTCCGCTGGTTATTAGGAAATTATTGTAAATTGACAACGAAGGCTTGTTTTATACTTTTTCAGCGTCATTTTTTGTCGTAGTTGGGTTTTATAAATGGTATAGAAAGTAGATATTAAATTATACCTAGGTCAAATTTAAAAATACCTAAAATTTTAGTCGCCAGCTCCCATTCTACGTCTCATCTATCAACCTCTGGGACAGAACACTGTCAACAGCAAAAGTGTTCGAGCGAAAGTCCGTAACAGTCATTCGTTAAAACCTCCACGCAATTGTGAACCTTAACTCATGGAGTTAAACCAGAAGGCATTCTGGCCGACTGAGCACGGACGTGGTAAATATATCACACGGTCCTAAATAGAATGAGGTCGATGTTCAGAATCGTTTAATGCCTTTTCGTGTGATAAATATAAAATGGCCAAATTGTTTTTACTTCGTGTGGTAAAACTTTGTTTAATAACGACATAGCGTTGTAACTATTTATATTGAAGGGCTTAACTATATTTGTTTACATTATAGAGGACAAATGAGTAGACGGCTCACATGGTAAGTGATCACCGCCGCCCATGGACATTAGAAGCGCACTGCCAACCTTTAACTCCCTTTCCTTCCAATTGGTTCTTCAATCACACTCACTTGACTCGGAACACAGCGCAGGCGCTGCTTCACGCCGGTCTTCCGTAAGCCCGTGGTATCACTCCGGTCGAGCCGGCCCATTCATGCCGAAGCGTGGCTCTCCCATGGTAAAGAAATAACTTTAAAAGTGACAATCATTAACGTTTGAGGACCTATTGAGAGAGAAATCCATACTAATTATTATAAATGGGAAAGTGTGTCTGTCTGTCTGTATGTTTGTCTTTCTTCACGACAAAACGGAACGACGAATTGACGTGATTTTTTAAGTAGAAGATAGTTGAAGAGATGGAGAGTAACATAGGCTACTTTTTACTCCTTTCTGACTTCCCATTTAAATAGTAAGTTTAAAAGAATCTGCAGCTAAATCTTTTGCCAAAACACTCCTTGCAGTCGGATCCAAAGCTGATGAATTATTTAGCTATCTCTAGAGAGACCTCTCAACACCGGATCCGGATGCTAATAGGCATTGAATTGCATAAAGTGCGGTAGGAAAACGCCATATTTATACTATGCCTGCATTATAATGTAAACACCTTGACTCTTATGCCAGGACTGTAAGGTTCATAATTGAATGAGGTTGTATACGTATTAGTGCACTTGTGACTAACTCTGATCCTGCGGGTGTTCGTAGTTGAGACGCAAGGGTTGCGGGTTTGATTCCCGCACCAACACAAATGTTTGTTGATGAAACAGATATTTGTGATGGGTCTGGGTGTTTGTGGTTCCATCGTTGTTTCTGGTTTCCATAGTACAAGGGAACACCGTAGTTTGGGACCAGGACAATGTATGTGATGTTGACTCAATTTATTTATAAAAATATAAGTTGTATAGATACCTAAGCCTTTTGTTACCCGAAAAAGTCGATACACTTGCGCGCTGTAATCGTCAGCCACCGCCATCTATTGGCAACGATTGGAAATAATAATAATATAATGTCTCAAAACGAAATGAAGGCGGGCCGCTATATTTAAATATAATACTTTCACTCACATAGGTTACTAACTTATTTATGGGCAAAGTAGAAGTCTAAACGGGAAAGCCAAACAAAGTCGATTGTTAAACAATTCAGTTGGATCGAGAGTTGCGGCCGGTGGGGTCGATAAAGAACATCTGGCGTTCGGATTAGCTATATTGAGTCTTAAGCTTGATATTAATAAAGTCTAAACAGATATTTTAGATCAGCTATCGACGCAGGACATACAGGGTGTATTTGTGAACATTAACATCCGAAACAAAAATCATAGAATTTCCAAAAGCCGTGGAATAATTTGTGGGTCAGAATGGTTTGTAAAAGACGTTTTTAAAAATAATGTAAATGTACACAGATTCACCCTTATAGTGTACAAGTGTGTACACTCACAGCTGCACTGTCTACTCCCTTACTACCCACTGCGCTACCGAGGCTGTGGCAACCCCCACTTTATAGCGACATAAAAAAAACATATTTTTTTAACATGTAATTTATTTATTGCAAATTCTCTTAGAGGCAGTCAACCAAAGCTCTAAGCAAATTCTAAAGTGTAATAATACCATTCGAGAGCAAAGTTGGCATAATTACCGATAACTCCTATCGGCATGAATTTTGATCATTAGATCATCTATAGCAGTGGCTCTTAACCTTTAAGTCATGAGGGAGCATTTTACCAAATGTCTGTCGTGTCAGGGACCACACACTTCGGACATGCGTTGCGGCGCAGTTTGAGTTGTGTTGACTTTGGTGGTGACTCGACTCATCACGTCACGTCACTCGTTCGCGGACCACTTGGAATGCCTCCAGGGACCACCAGTGGTCCGCGGACCACCAGTTAAGAACCACTGATCTATAGTGTTAAATATTTTAAGCCCTTTTATAGTCGACTACGTAGTAAAATATTTGTAAAATTTTAAGGCCTGGACAAATACAGACATCGTATGTTGCTGTTTGTTTATCTAGGATCCTACTTCGAATAAACATTTCTGGCTTGACCAGAGAATCCTAAAAAAATATAAGCTTATCGAAACGTTCCATAAAAAAACTTCTGAAAAAACCAAACTGAAAGTGGACCACAGACAATATTTTGTCACATATCGAAAGTCGCTTCCCAGTATATTCCTGACTAAAAAGTAAGGTAAAGTATCAGCCTATATACGAGTACTGGTCCCACTGCAGGGCAAGGCCTCCATCACTGAAAATCAAGTTTCGCTACTAGATGGGATTAGGCTTAATCACCACGCTGCCTAATGCGGATTGTGAACAAACCCGAGCTATGTTCGAAAATTCGAAACATACCTACTGTTTGTCGACCCGGAATCGAACCCGGGATCCCGAATTTTATGTGATAGGTGGCAGACGAGCAGGTGGATCACATGATTGTAAGCGATTGCCGCCGCCCATAGACACCTGAAAAACCAGTAGAGTCTGTCATAGGTGTCTTTAGCCCCATTCCCACCAATTGGGCCTCCGATACCCTCTCTCGACGAAACACAGTCACGTTGTATCAAGGGTTAATCAAAGATTTAAATCGTTCTTTGGGGTTAATACTTAGTCGATGGATCGAGATTCTCACTGCCCGCATTCAAAGACGTCATTAACCCTTAATTATGTCTTTATCTTTATTAGATAGAATAAAGGTCAATATTTTTACTTAAGTGACAATTAAGGTTTAATTAACGCCTCTGAGTGTGGCAATAAGTATATTTGAAGGTAACGAGATCAAACTATTTTACAGGAGTAGAAATTATTTCCGCTGTCACTTAATTGCATGATATTCAATCAATCCTTTTCTTTAAAATAAATAAAAATAAAAAAATCACCCTATATACTGTCCCACTGCATAGAACTCAAGTCATCGCTACTGTAATGGGCTTAAGCTTAATCACCACACTTGCCTAATGCAATTTAGTGATCACAAACCCGAGCTATGTTCGAAATATTCGAACTATTGTTCGACCCGGAAATATAACCATTTTGCTATTACAAAATATTAATTTAGATACCCAGAAAGTATCTTGAGCGGTTATAAATAACTAGTGGCCCGCCCTCACTTCGCTTCGGGACCGTAATTCAGAAACGAACCAATAGATGGCGTTGTGTCCAATTACATCGCGTAAGCGTTTCGTGTTTTCGGTTTACCTATAAGCCATGACGTTGTCTATAGAAGCTATCTCTTTATAAATGGTATAGATATGATGAGGGTTGGTCTTATCCGTCTCATATACAAAGTATTGAAATATCGACTACTGGGGCGGATGAAATCGGTGATCACTGATTCAACATGAAAATCGTTTTATTGTAATTATGTGATTGTATCTATTCTGCCAATTCAATTTTCAGTGGAGAGATTGGTTGATATTCGGACGCGGCTGGGTCGCAAACGGAAATATACAGGGTGTATGAGTGAAACTGCCTCTTTAAATCAGTGCCTCATTACATTAGAAGACATTACTTGTAGCAAAGTCAGTGTTTGCAGTCTTTTTTCAGTTTGTGTGTACAGATATATTGGTGAATCTAATAAGTTTGGATTTTTTTTTTATACTAGAGACGGCAAACGAGCAAGCGGGTCACCTGCTGGTAAGTAATCACCGCCGCCCATGAACATCTGCGAGATCAGAGAGGTCGCTGATGCGTTGCCGGCCTTTTAAGAAGGAGTACGCTCGTTTCTTGAAGGTCCCTAAGTCATAGCCGTCAGGAAATACTGCCGCAGCTAAACTATTCCACAAGACTTATTTATTATGTACATTATGAAGATTTTATTATGTACATGGATTCTAGTTGAGAATCACTTACATTTACTAGTAAGTAAATAATGCTTTTGAGTGCAGATTATACAATTGAAGTTTGCGATTATCCGTGGGTTAATTCATATGTACAAAATGTGACAAATATGTGTATCTTATGTACAATTAATGACTAAAATAATATTCGGGAAAAAGCGTCGTATTACGTTGTTATAGGAATCGGCGGCGGCAATCGCTTACCATCAGGTGACCCGTCTGCTCGTCTGCCACCTATCATATAAAAATACCGGTTAGCTTATGTTTAAAATGATTCCCAGTTCTGTCCCATAAACTGAATACCGCATCCACCAACCTCGTTAAAATTAACCAATTACTTAAAACTGTTAAACAAAGATCTTCCGAATTAATTAATTATTCCCTGGTTAAAAGGTAAAGCTTAACAATTAACAATGTATGTTGGTTGTGAGATTATGGGAATCAAGAAACATATTGTTTACAAGTAATTTCCTCCGTCTTAATCCGCTAAATGAAGTTCGTCGTTTGGCATGTTTGTCTTCAATATGTTAGCTATTAAGATAGTGTGCTTAGTTTTAAGCAAACTTGATGTTTGTTTGATAATTGATTAAGACCATAAGTTGCTAATGGTAGCACCTTACAGGGTATATCTGGGACAAGGTGGACCGACGATCTAGTGAGGGTCGCGGGAGTTACTTAAATGCGGGTGGCACAGGACCGATCTGTGTGGAGAACATTGGGGGAGGCCTATGTCCAACAGTCGACGTCTATTGGCTGAATTGATGGTGATGATGATGATGTATATCATTACTGGGGCAGTTTTTAAACCCTAATTCTTTCAAATTGACATCAAAATCTTTAAATTTACCGATTATTTCGGCCTCGATGGCGTGGTGGCTAAGATGTTCGCCCGAAGAGTTTCTTTTGCCTTTTCTCCTTTAACCATACTTTGGCTCTCATTGGTCCATTACAAATTTGGCAGCAGAAGTCACTATACACTCCAGGTATTCAAAGACACATTACATTTTAAGCTTTCAATAAGTTGTTGACGGTCAAGATTGCATTTAATTATGAGCGCTCAACAAGTCACAAATATCGCAACAGTCGATATTCACTTTTCCTTTCTTAACTCTAACAAATTATTGATTGTGACAAACTGAGCGCCTACATGAAAATGACAACTTAATGTCAATATTTTTGTAATGATCAAACTGTACTTATATATGTTTTTTAAACACCTTGGTCGCTCAGGTGTATCTAACAGTTGATATTCACCTTTCTTAACTAACAAATGATTGTTGATTGTGACAAACTGAACACCTACGTGAAAACGGCAACATAGACGTCAATATTTTTTAACATTTTGCTCAGGTGTATATGCTACTGACAGTAGGCATAGAATATTCTAATAGGGTATCCCCAGTTTAGTTTTGCTTTAGAGTCCCCAGTTTTCCCAAGTATTTCAGAATCTAGCAAAATGTCATAGCCTAGCCAACAATCTAGCGCCTATATTCTAAGACTCTCACCTCTGTCCAGGGCTTTTGCTTTCACTGCTGGCATTATTGCTTGAGTCCTCGTCATCTTCCCTGGAGGTAGCTGCGGAGAGGACCCTCGAAGAACCAGCGTTGAGCTCGCTGCCATCGTTGTCTTCTATCTCGGAGTTGCGACGACTTGTGCCTTCTTCTGCCTGTGGGAGAAGAGAGATGGATGTAGTTGTATGTGTTTGTATAAAAATAAAATCTGGAAAATATCTTTAGGTTACAGAGTGACAAAGTTCTTTAAGCGTATATCACTGCTTTTAATATTTCTAAATTGAACATTTAGCATTCAATATCATACATTCAGCATCAATATGACCTTTGTGTTTAAACCTACCAAAAATATCTGAGCTTTTAATAAAACTGTTGTCTCCTATAATATTCAATGTTGCTGTTTTAGCTAAACAGCCTTTCACTACGTTCGTCAAATGTTTTTCCAAGCATACTCATAACCTTTATGGACTACTAGATGTAAAAATATTCCCCTAATGCACGTTGGAGATTAAAAAAAGATTTTAATATCTACTCCCCGTGCATGTAAGTTTATGGTAAACGTATTTCAATTACCCCTAATGGAAGTTATTAGAGGACAAGATGCACTTACACTATGCTATTACGTTTACGGTGAAACGTAACATACAAACATACATGAGGCATATAATAATCAAAAGCAGCTATGTACAGAATATTTGTTTGGCGCTTAGCTGTTTTTGATTTTAGCCTCACTTAATATGTTTTATTATACCTGTACTTATGGTTGGGCATTGAGAAAATCTTAGGTATTTTAGTTGCAGTAAGTTTGACTTCAATAAAATATTAGTTGAAAGATGAAACATAATTAGTGATACTTTTAAGCCTGTGAAAAAACACAAGACAACAGGGACCGGAATACGGTTTCTGAGTAAAGCTTATTAATAAGGTTACCCTATTATTAGGTTACCCTTGTGACCTTATAATATTGGCAATGTCGATTCATTATAAAGATACAATTTACGATATTAGCTGGCGTGGCGAATTTAATTCTTTTGAATTTTATTGACTTTTGCACCACCCTAAACAAAACAAAACACACACGTAGACATACAATTTTTAGAGGGAATCCATATGAGACCAAAGTTAGACATGGTTGTAAAATGTTGCTGTCACTTAGTGTATCAAAAAGTGTCAAAAGAGAGTGACAGCATAAGTTTCAAACCGAGCGAGACTAATTTTAAATCACGTTATGTAATAAGGGTTCAAGAGTTTAAGACAGAATCTCTTCATAACACTTGACGTTAACGGCTTTTGCAAAAAGGGAACCTCGCACTCTCCTATGGGTTGTCCAAAATACAAGCTTAAAACTTTACAACTGTACTAACTAGCTATTTTGAACCGCTTTTTAAGAAGACTTGAAAAAATATATTTTAATACCTACTCAATAATCTGTTTTATTGCATTCTAAAAGGTTTGTAGGTACGTAATTATAAAAGATATATTTTATATTAATTAGACACAATTTTGGACCCTGTTGGGCACAACAATTTAGATAAGAGGACGACGACATTCAAGTCAAAATGAAAATTTTATTTGTTTGCTTAATTTTTTAAAATAGTAAATGTTCGAAAATTTTATGTAAGCAGTTAAAAACGACGTTATTTTTAAAAATGCACTCTTTATACACATTCAGATGTTCATGCTCGTGCCCAGATTAAGGTGCGAGTGCTTTTGGGTCATTCTTATCGAGGCATCATTACCGTGGCAGTCTTCAAATCCATATTTCGTTAAAAATTAAACCCAGAATCGATAAATATGTAGTTAATTTTAAATCGAAGAGGCCTACACTTTTCGGTAGATTTTAATTTTGGAGTTAAATAGGTTTGAAGTCTGCCACGTTAATGATTATTTTATGAGAATGACCCTTTTATCAAATCATGCAATAACAATCAATTGCTGTAATTCGTTTACACATGAACGGAAAATAACGTGCAGTACCTACCTATTCGATACCTGTAAAAGTTGATAACCCTGTCTTTTCACTTCTGCCAAATTCAGGAAATTTTTTGTACTCCCAATGAATAGCGAAGGAAGAAGTACATTATTATGAGAGAAAATGGTGCTCAAGCAGAGAGAATTTGCACGAAATAAAATATAAAAGTCCTATAACCGATATTCGGCTACGGCGGCCAATCTTGAAGATCAGCCACGTCATCATTATCATCATCATTTCAGCCAATAGACGTCCACTGCTGGACATAGGCCTCCCCCAAAGTTCTCCACACAGATCGGTCGGTCAGATGGTTTGCACTTGACCTCATCTCACCTGATGGAGAGTGACAATGAAAATGAAATATTGATATTATCGCAAGAAACATAATTATTCTGTGATCTAAAAATGTGCGAATGTGACCCGTAAGCGATAAGTATGCGTTACTCGTGGATTTATTATTTCCCTCCTACATTGGTCCATGGGCTATTAAAATCTTATTGCTCTGTGGTATGAGGTCAATGTACGAAATTCTCTCCGGTCTACGGCCAAAATATTAGCCGCTAGGACTTTGAATATCAACCTTGGCAAATATAACATTAAATTTCTGTAATGTCTAGTTCTTAAGTTGAAAATTTTGTGCTATAATAGTATATCTATTTAACTATCTTGGCAAAAGTGTAAAGGCAGTGATCTGTAAATGTCAATTTTGGAGACAATCGGCTGGGCTGTTTGAAAATTGGAATAAGTAACTTAAGCTAGTTGTAGTTTATAAGTATTTTGATAATTAAGCCTGTATAAATTGTATCTCCTTAGATTGTCTCAAACATTGGCGTTTTACACAAATAAGCAACCCTACCTAATGTTTCAATATTATGAAGTTATAAAAAATAAAGTTTGAAGTTATCATTTACCTTAATAAGAAGTAAGTTCTAGTATAAGTATTAAGGAAGTAAAATTTACTTATAAGTATAATGCTCACCTGTATTCTTATAAGTGGAATAGTTTCTTCAATATTTTTGTACATAATATTAAAAGTGGATTATTTTAAGTGCACTTGTATGAACAGTATCGCTTCTATTTTACAGGAATTTACATAATGATCTGAAAATTATATCGCAATGAAGCGCTAACATATGGCGGTACTAATGGTAAGCATGGCCTTTAAATTCTAGGTCTAATATAGGCCAAATACGCTTAGAAAAAAAGTTCCATTATTATTATTAACTACCTATGCTTTTAGGTTAATCCGAGGATAAACCTAGGGTATAATATAACGCTCCAATTCCTATGGAATGACAGTTTTATACCATAGATTTACAGTCGGATAAAGATTGGACGAATCGCATTAAAACTTTATGAAGGAATTTTGAAGGATAACAGTCCTACAGAAGGACTCCATAAATTGATTGGTACTTAAATTAGGAAATAAAAAGACAGCAGCGCCTTATACCTACTCGTAAAACAATCATGAAAATTAGAAACTTGCCCCCAATATCCAAATAAATTTGAACATTGAGATCTTTTAAGGCTTGTACATGCGCTAACGGCCTTGAGGATATAGAGAACACTCGCGCTCGCGTATATCAACAAACAGACTATTATTAATTAAAAAATTATAAACCCAAGAAACAAGAATTCCTGGTCAGGGATTGTAGTGTACATTGTATTGTATTGTATATAAAAAAATCAGTCATCTGAACTGTTTAGTTTCGTAGTTTATCCAATATTATGCATAAAATCGATGTTTACGTTATATTTTTTTCCTAATGAACTATAAACATTGAATAAAAATTCTCATCAGACATTCAAGATCGAAATCTAGTCTATAAAATGTATTTTTTTTAGGTATCGTTCGTAACAATTTACCGACTTTAAACATACACAAAAGTGCCCAATCCGCGCATTACAAACCTTAAGTAGGTATGTAAAGTAAAAGAGATGTCCCAATTTGTATGGAGGCTCGACGAGCACTGTAAAGATGTCTAAATACAGGCCAAGAATCTAATGCTACAAACAAAAAATCACATGCAATCATGGAACATTCCATGCATGCAATAAAGCAATACAGAACAGCACTTGTAGAATATTCTTTATGATAGACAAGCTAATGTTTGATGATTTGATTAATATACTATGGGCCACTAACTACGAAATAGCTGAAAACTAAAAATTAAACAATAGTTTAGAGCAGTGTTTCCCAAACTTTGTTATAACATGGCCTGGTAATTATCATACTGACTCTTCGTGACCCAATGACTACTTTCAAACTCAAGCTGGTTTCATCAAGGTTACATAATACACATTTATTAATAGTAGAAATGTTTATATACTATACCTACTAGGTATGTACATTAATATTTTGGCATTTAGTCACTATTTAGTTAGTGCGAAGTATGCAGCTGTTTCTCATTTTTTACTAAAGAATCCAAAAGGTATTACTCATGTTTTGAAAATAAGGCAAAACTGTCGCGACCCGGTTATTTCATTAAGATGGCATGGCTCGGCACCGGGTCGCGACCCGGCATATGGGAAACGCTGGTTTAGAGGACACGTAGCAGCGGTAAACGGTTGCCGTTTGCCTGTTTATAATATTTACACACCCTTTTGATCACGATGTGAAAAAAAAAATATACTCGTCGAGTATGTAATAGGTACAGACAGCTACACATTAGGTTACCACAACCTGTCAAATTTCTTCAATTACCTATTGATAATTATTCAACTTAATGTGTTTGACAGTAAGATGACAATCCAGTGAAGAAATTTGACAGTTTTGTATACTTTGATGTGTGGCTATACGTACCTTCTTTTTATCCGGTTTTCAGCGTACTTACATAGTTTGATCAGGAAAATGTATGAGATGTTGTCCCATTTGGTTTATAACAATTTCTAACACAACATAACTGTTGCATTGTTTGTACTCTTAATAGGTAGAATGTATAAAAGGTCCCACAACAAGCCCACATATTACGAGTATATGCGGCCAACTAATCGTTAAGACTTCGCAGTGCTAAAAATAAAAACGTCCGTAACTTCTCTACGCCATTGGAAATGAAATAGCAATTCCAATATCGCCCTCACAATTAGCTCTCATCCTTTGTGAGGAAATGTGTGAGGAAATATGCGAAGAAACGTCTTAGCATTTCAATATTTCGAGTAGTTATACTTAATTACCTACCATGGCGATACCATACCGAAGACAAAGATTTTAAAACATCGCCGTAAAAAACATCGTAAATTTTACCATAGGAGATACGCTTCGGCAAGAATGGACCAGTTCAACTGGAGTACCACGGTCTTACAGAAGACCGGCATTTCGCCGAGCGAGTGATGGTGCCGGAGGCCCAATCGGGAGGAACAGTGGCTAAAAGTTAGCAGCGCACTTGTGACTCAATGGGTGCGTATGAGCGGCGGCAATCGCTTAGGTACCATCAGATGTTCCGTCCGTTGGTCTACCTTCCTACAGCTACCTATAACATAAACAATAAAATTGAAAAGTGTATCCAATCTATTTGCAGGATGCTAGATGCAACACATGGGCGGCTCTTCAAACGACATTCGATTTGCTCACAGCTTTGGAAAAAGAATTGTGGGTCTACGTTTAATTGCGAAAAAACTGAACCAATTGTTAGAGAGCTGTTTGAAAAAGGATTGTGGGCTTTCTGTGATTAGAAATCTTTTACGAGCTAGTATTGAGTTTTTTGATCCACTCTCTCAACCTCACTTTTCATGGTCCATTCCAAGAAGAAAACTAGGAAACCGTCACTGCGGAAGGAATGATGAAGGATTGTGAAGCAGGTCATAAACACTGATGACTTCCTCCCTCAACTTTGCCAAAGTCTCTTCTTCGACATAATACCAATTTGCTTTTTCCCACAATCAGTCATACATTCTTTATCCTAATCACTCTCCACATAGCTTCCTTGTATTATTCTTAAATTAATAAGATTTTTCGTTTATCATTTTGTCTTTTTGAACGCCCTCTTTGTCTAGTGGTGTAAATACCGGGCTGTGATCTCAGGTTTCCAAATATTTAATGTTCTCTGAGATCTCAAGTTCGATTCCCAGGACGACAAAAAGTATGTTTCGATTTTTTTTTGGGTTTGGGATCACCAATCTGCATTATACTTAATTTTTTTCGTGCTTAGCTGAAACAATTAGTTAGCCGTCTCTGCCGAAATATAAGATAGAGACCCTGATTATTTCCAGCGATAAAAAGATCTCAGTTTTACCTACCACTAAACGGTGTTTACAGCAGAAACGATCCAATAACGAATGGACGAAACCTGTCGATGGCAAATTGCATCCTCCAGATGTCGAGGCGAGCTCAAACGGGCGCCCA
Organism: Cnaphalocrocis medinalis; assembly: GCA_014851415.1. Taxonomy (NCBI): domain Eukaryota; kingdom Metazoa; phylum Arthropoda; class Insecta; order Lepidoptera; family Crambidae; genus Cnaphalocrocis; species Cnaphalocrocis medinalis. The sequence goes on from CM026295.1 coordinate 933,319, forward strand.
AATTGGTTTACGTTTTCACTCGTTATAAAGTCGACTTGCCCGATTTGTTTGGGTATGCCACTAGCATTCTTCAATTAATAAGTGATAGTATTATCTTTTAGTGAATGGTGCCCTGGAATTAGGCAAGTCAAATCCTAGCCGTCCAGGGTCAAAATAGGGGGTTCTACTTGGATCCAAGCAGAATAGGACAGGGTTCTTTGACGAAAAAGGAAGGAGACCTATACTCAGCAGTTCTACCACCTATCACATAAAAAAGTGGGTGTTTTCGGGAGTGGGTATAATGATGAATGTTATCTTGTCTAAACAATTTCTCAAGTTATTAGCATTTAACTTAGTTGGTATAAGCAGTCACTCAGTTTGTATGCAGCTGTTAGACGTGTGTGTGTGTGTAAGCCTATACACCCCTATTTTGATTTTGCCCTAACATACCAAATCTCAACCAGTATGTTTGCACAAAGTTCATATCTGCCCAAAAAGATTCCTCAATGTAAGGGTGCACAATAACAGAAAACGCGCCTTGAATACAAAACCTTCCACGATTCCCTTACAAATTGTTGCAAATATATCTTCCTTTACGTTGGTAAGGTAACAGGGTAACACCTCAGGGCATTTTATTGAGTCTGATTTACCCTCCCAATGGACCTAACCGAGAAGATACTTGTAGCTTGGGTCAGCGGGTGAACTGTTTTGCATAACCAAATCTAGGGCCCAAAACAGAGGCGAGGTATTTTCGATTCGTTAAATTGAGGACTAAAACTTTTCCACTTGTAACTTTTGAAAGCATCTACGTGTGTGAAATCTTGGTTTAAACTAATGTTGTCACTTTTATAAAAGTGCATCATTTTTAAACTATGATTTTAATCTCCGTTTTGTAACCCTTTGAAGTACAATCAGTGGTTAAGTAAACGCCTTAGAGTACCTAAGTAAGATCATAAAGTTTTGTTATATCATATTGGTCTAGTGGTTTAAGTACCAGGCTGCGATCTTAGGGCCCTGGGTTTCATACCTGGTTCGAGTAAAAAAGTATGCTACAGTAATTTTGTAAGGAGAAAATGTCAATTAACATTGACACTGGTATGGAGAACGCCTAGTTTTGGTTTTTGCCGGGAGCCAAATAACAGTACGACGATTTACCTATATTATACTCAGATTTTTAAAAATGTGGAGTAAACTGACAGATGCAAATGTCAAGTTTCTATACATTTTGACATTTTGCATCTGTTAAATTGAGTGATAATGTATGGGGATGACACATTGACACCTGTCAGTTTACTCCACATGAGTATACCTATATAGTGTCAGAAATACTACAGACTAGTACAAATCGTTTTGACGTAAAAAGATCGTCGGCAAAAATGTCGAAAAATCTGGAAATTTACTTTTTGTTACTGTTGACCCACCATTGAAAGCACAAAGTCGAGAGCCACTTAGTCGGATTTCCCAGGGCTAGGGAATTCTGCGGGTCCTAATGAAGTAGGTATAGTGAGTAGCACAGGGCAATGAAATAGGGCAGTAGAGATGTGATCTTGCCGTCTATCAACTGTAGCTTTATAGGATTTTTAAGATAAGTAGCTATCTCGACTATCGTAACGTAGCTGATTTTATTTGCAGTTTTCTGGTCCTGATATATCAGTAATGAAATAGAGCAAGAGAGCCATCCATCATCATGGGCAGCTCTGGCCTATGTAGCATCCGGGTGCAATCCTAACCTAGAGCCCTCCATCAATTAATGGTTAGGAGGGCTCTAGGCTTTTTGTTATAGTAGAGGATGTTAAAGAGAAGAGGTAGGGGGAAGATCATACGTAAAGCCCACCGTGGTCATCTTAAAGAATTATTGAATAGTACAAAGTTTTAACAGTGGGAGAGCCACGCTTCGGCATAAATGGGCCGGCTCGACCGGAGTAACACCACGTCCTCACAGAAAACCGACGAGAAGCGCTGTCTATGCGCTGTGTTTCGCTGCGTGAGTGAGGGTACTGGAGACCCAATGAAAGGGAAGGGGGGAAAATGGTAAGCAGCGCATTTTTGACACCACTGGTGTTGCAGATGTCCATGGGCGGCGGTAATCGCTTACCATCAGGTGATCCGTCCTCTCGTCTGCCACCTATATCTTTAAAAAAATATGGTAGGGTAACAATTTTTTGTACCATCGACAGTTTCCGATATTTTATTGAAAATGCCCAGCTCTAGAGTTAAAAACGCCCTCTCACTCAGCCGCCACCGAGCTTATTTTGTTCGCTACTGAATTGCAAAAGATTAGCTCTTTAGCGAGATTTTTCGTAAACAAGTTATCTCATCTCATCGTGTAATTCCCGGCTGCGTCCAAAGCTGTCGCTTCGGAGGCCGGGGTACGCTAGACCATGATTCCGGAATTGAGGAGTTTTTATAACAATGAAGCGACTGTCTGACCTTCGCATCCCTATTACATAACCATTCCTATAACGGAACCAGACCAACTGAATCATGGTTAACACTTTTTATAAATTATCCAAAATATTCAGGTTTTCTACGATCCTTTCCCTCCATCGCTGAGCGAATGGTAGAAATTCGCTCATATACTTAAAAAATTCAGAACTCTAAACTCTCTTATAGTAGGTGCGTTCATATACACTGAGATATCGTTTGATTGCTCTGACTAAACACTAATAATAAATACTATAGGCAAGTAGTTGCTATACCGAGACGAGCCAGCGAAATGTCTCAGATTTAAGACATTGTTGTTTAAGTACCGAATCCCCGATTGCCCTCATAAAAGTTATTGATTCAATTTTGAATCACTCATGCCAACAGTGACAACGTGACTCAGCTATCAGTCTAGTGATCTAGCTCTTCGATAATATAACTAGATACAAAATCACATACTGATAGGGTTTGAAAAAGTGATAACAGCGCTGTCATTAGTAGTTCTAGCGTCACTGCATTATATTTTCGATCCTAATTCATAGTTATTATTTTTAAATTTTGAAAATTCCAACTTGAATTCCTTTGCGAATGGTGCCTTCATTGGTTGGAGGCTTCTATACTCTGATTCATAATCATGTAAAGTAAACTGACAGATGTCAATGTGTCATCCCCATACATTATCACTCAATTTGACACATGCAAAGTGTCAAAATGCATAGAAACTTGTCATTTTCATCTGTCAGTTTACTTTACATGATTATGAATCTGAGTATAGTATTCACGCTGCTAGATACAGCGTAAATACTATACTATACAGGTTTATTCATAATCCTTTAACAGGGAGAGCAGATCAACTGCAGTGTCTCAGAAACTATCCGAAACGTGCAGGTTCCCTTACGATGTTCTCCTTTACCTGCCGAGATAATGATAGAATGCGTTTCTTCAAAACCTTATTCTAAGTAAATGTTTTTCTGAATACTGCATCAAAATCGACTCACCCTTAAATCATCAAGTCATCGACTCATCCAAAAATCGTCGAGTCATCGACTCATCAAAAGATCACCAAGTCATCGACTCAATGTGAGATCGCGGCTAAGCATTAGGTACACACGTTAGAAATCAAATTAATGGACTAATTCCTTTTTTGAAGTCAGTAAAACTGCAAGCAGTTTATCGATAAATTACAAACTCGCAAGGCTTATATCAATCGAATATTTGCAATATTACTGTATCAGCCATTATTATGAGCATTGTAGAAGGGCTTCAATATTAATTTTGATTCTGTTCAAAGATTTTGTATAATCCAGCAGTCCTTTCAGTTCGTTAATTAACTGTAATTCATTTTACAGTCTTTGTTTACTGAAGATTGTGGCCGTGACTTGATTGGTTATTGTTTTGTAAGATGTCGGTTGGTGTCCCTGATTTTCAGGGTTGCCAGAAATAACTTACATTTTGTGGAAAATTGTCTAATCGTCTTATAAAATAAATTGAAACAATTAGGCGAATTGGAGACGGTGGGGCGGGGAAACAGCGCAGGAACTGCTTTTCACTGGTTTTCTGTTAGGCCGTTGTATCACTTTATCGAGTCCACCCATTCATATGCGTTCCTACTAGGTATATAGGTACTTAGATTATACTCTCAAATTCCCTAGTCTCAAGTTTATGATTATACCCTTGAATTAACGGTACATTAGAGTTACATTAATGTTAATTAACGTTTGTACAAATGGTACATACATTCAAATGCTTAGTTTTCTAAAAACATTTCCAAGTAATGTAATGTTCTTGCGAATACCTAAGGCTGTGTTTGGCGGAATGATAACGGCTAGAGGGCATAATACAATTGTGTAATAACGTGTTAATATAGCCAGAGATTCAGCATTACTCTTAAGTAGTTATAAGACTGGAATCAAATTTTCGAGTAACGAATCGATTCAAAACAATCATGAGATAATTCGAATCGCTATTCGAATTAGCGATGATTCAAATGGATAATGTATGATGGTCATTGACTTAAAATATATTCTCATTTAAAATCGATTTATGACTCCAATCAAAATGAATTGTGAGATACTTACGTTAGCAAACTAAGAAATTCTTCCAGAAAACCTTTGGATAGCGGAATAAAACAGCGTATTGATAAGGTAGAGGAATAAAAAATAATTAATGTAAAGCCTATGGGTATTATTTTTGTCATTTTTGAACCAAGTTGTACTCGTAAACATCTCAGAAAACAGAGATCTGATAAATTACGGTGTATTTTTGAAACACGCTCTGAAAAGTGATATCAACTTAAAAATTTTTGACTTCCTCTCTTTGAAGCATTTGTTTGTCAACCCTTGACTTTTAAGAGTTCGCGCACTTGCATCCTCTCAGATGAAAGTCAGCCCAGTCTTCGGGCCTCGCAATATCAGGCGGTAGTACCTCTCGTTTGCTGCTGAGTCGGCGAGTATCGGATCAACGTTATGAGGTTTGTGCCCACACAACACGGATTTTTCAGGACAAGGGAAAATGAATAAATGTTTTGTAAAGGACTTAAATTTAAAAGATATTTTTTGAATCTTGAATTTTGAATCGTTTGTTTTTATGTGATAAGTGGCGGACCAGTAGATAGAGTACCTATATAATGCCCAATTATTGTGTACCTCATTCCAATTTTGTAGGATTGCCACCACCCATTAGACATCCTAAACATCAGAGGATTGGCCTCCAGTCTACATGGGATCGTGGGATCCTGGATTTGATCTCCGGGTCAGGCCAAAAAATTGTATTTGGATTTTTTTATTCTGAAATTCTCAGTGTCAGTCCCGAAGTTGGTGGTCTTTAATGTAATAGGAGACAGACAAAAAGTCGGATCGCTTGAGGGTAGATTGCCACCACCTAATAATGGACAATTGCAACACCAATGGAGTCACTTAAGTGCATTGATAACCTTTAAAACGCATATTCGCGAAACGAATCAAAGGCCGTGGTATCTCTGTAGCGCTACCATGAGTTGACATCGAAAACTGACATAACGTAAACTATTGCTCTGTCTGTTCAAATGCATCACAGTGTAAGAGACAAAGCGATAGTTTTCCATAACGAGGATAGTATTTCAAACTCATGGTAAGGCCACTGATCAAGCTTAATCATGTAAATCATGGCTTCCTCACACTCAAAAACATATCTTTAACGAATGACTAACCTTCTCAAAATAAAAAAAATATCTTTTGTCCTAAGGACTTCATAAAAGCACGTACATTGTTGTAAGTCGTAAAGTAATGACAGGACAAGATATTTCATAACCGAAAGTTTGTTTCTTCTTTGCAATTTTTTCTCGATACATAAAGCTAATGGATCACGTGACAGGAATAGGTACGGGTATTAGTGAAATATATTACTTACCGAAACTTTATGATTGTCGTCAAAAAGAACAACAAAGAGAAAATGTGATACAGTCTTATACATACTTCAAATAGAGATACGGGTGGCTTCAACTGATCTTGAGCAAAATCGAAGGGCTTCTAAATATAAGTAGTGGACTGAAACCGCATATTTGGCGTAGTTGTTTCATCTGACAATTAATAGAGAAGATTAAGGAAAGTCCACAATATAAGGTAGTGGACTAGAATCGCATTTGTGGAGCGGTTGTTTCATCTAGCAATGAACAAAAAGACTATTTGCAACTATTCTTTAAAATGCAGAGGCGTCAATGAGATAGGTAGGTAGAAGTTCGACCTTTGCTACCTAAAGTATTTCCAAAAATGTTGTACTTTCATAAATCTTATTTAGTTTTATGGTTCGACTGTCGGAAATACATTGGTTGGTCTCTAATCTTGGTAATTAATTATAATTACCAAGAACAATTACGAGAATAAGTTCAAAATAATTATATTTTGAACTTATTCTCGTAATTGTTTTGTTCTTACTGATTTTATAGGAGCGATGAAAGTCTATTTTGGCTAGTATGGTGTTTATTGAAGATAGTATCAATTGTGTAACAATATAATTATTAAAGCTATTGAATCTTCTATACTATTTATAAAATGATAAATTCTAGAGACATCGACAAATTTATATAAAAACCGAAAAAGCGAAACACTAGTGCGATGCAATCAACGCCTAGCACCATCTATAGGCAGATAGTTGAACTAGGTACTATCGCGAAACGAAGTAAGGGCGTGTCATCTTTAAATAAATAAAGAAGCAAGTAATAAAGTATGGGTAGTCCACGGATGAAAGAAATGTCTCTACTTTCCTCAAACATTTGGTCAACCTCATGACCCAGTTCCGTGTTGTGTTGTGTTCACGGCCCTTCAAAGGGCTTTTCAGACTTAATCCGATAGTTAGTTTTGAAGGCTGACGAACCTCCCTATGTCGAGGGCAGCAAGATTTAGAATCGCATTGCAATTTAGCGGCTTTCTGTCATGTGGTGATAACAGAAATCTAGATGTTATTGAGCCAATTTAGTTTTTAAGGGGAAAGGTTAAAGGTGACATTCGATTGGATAATTTCCCGGATACAGGAGCTGATGTTGTCTTTTGTCAAAGAAAAGAATTTGGTAAAGCTTTGCCTTTTTGTAAATTGGGTTTTGTTGGGCAGAAAATAGGTTCCGGTGAAATACGAATTGGTAAAACCTCTTTCCAAGTGATAACAGGTAAACGTGAATATTTATTTGTTAGATGACAGTCGAGCAGACGGATTACCTGATGGTAAGCGATTGCCTTCGCCCATAGACACTTGCAATACGAGTAGAGTCACAAGTCCGCTACCAACCTTTAACCCCCTTTTCCCCCCAAGTGGGCCTCCGGCACCCTCACTCATTTGACGAAACACAGCGCAGGCGCTGCTTCTCACCGGTCTTCTGCGAGGCAGTGGTTGTTAAGTGGTGTACAATAAAGGAGCACAAAACCGGTTTATATATTTGTGGGCTCAAGTGTTATACAAATCAAAGATGCCTTATTATGAAAGATTCATAATAACAATACGCCACAAAAATTTAGGAAAACTAGGCAATTCAGGAATCAAGATTTTTGCATTTATAGTAAAAGTGAGGTTAAGAAGGTACTTACCTATAATAGGTAAGTATAGGTACTTATACGGGACGCATAGTCCAAAATTATATCCAATTGTATAAGATATTTTTCCTTGATAAAAAGCCATCCATAACTTTGAAATTAATAACATTATTTCGATGAAAAACATGAAATTCATCTTTTCTTGACAAACGTTTTATTGACACTTGTCAAATAATTTTTTCTTTATTGGTTAGTTTGTCTTTGAACTGCAGCTCGAATCATCGAAATCATATTTATGTCATAGATTAGGAACAATATCGATTATTATCAATTTCTTACACGATTTTCATATATTTAGACGATTATTGTGTAGTCATCGAATTCACTTTATATCGATATTTATTTTTATTCGATGTTTTTAAGATTTCTAATAATATTGTAAAATGATCTAGTATTTTGTGAGTTTCTTTACAAAAATATAGCCGATTTTTGAGGATGCTTTTCATTTTGATAACTTTGGGCCCAGAGATCCCCATGTCCTTTCCGAAATCTCTTGTGTACGTCGTAAAACTATCCCCGCCCTGCAAGCGAATTAATCTGTTTCCATATTTTATAAGGTGGTGGCAATTAACTCCTGGTAATATCGTGGTAAAGCTTAAGCTGCGGTGGAGTTGCTAATCCGGTACTCTACGCGTCGCAAATGAAGTGGTTAGGTTATAATGCTATAACCACACTAATTTAAGTTTGACCTGATATTATGTGAGTTAGATCTTGAGTATATAAACAATTTGCAAACCGGTACGGCATTTTTTATGTGATATGTGGCAGACAAGTAGACACATACCTGCAACATCATTAGTCACAAGTGCGCTGCCAACCTTTAACCCTCTTTCACCCCAATTGGGCCCTGGTGCCCCCACTCACTCGACAAAACACAACGCACCAGTATAAAGTTACTTAGTACGGAGTCAGGTCAAATATATATGTAGGTATGAGGTGTAAAACAAATGAAAAAAAAATGTACCTAATGTTTATTACTTAAACTAGTGGCCGCCCGCAACTTCGTTTGCGTGAACTTTATGACTTTTGACTTAAAGATGATTATTTAAATAGAATTTAACAAAAATATTACTTATTATAAATCTTCGTTTATAGGTTAATAGATTTTTAAGGCGGCTCATTAATATTTTATACGAAATGCTAAGGAATGGAACAACTTGCCGGCTTTTGTATTTCCAGAGAGCTACAATTTGGGTGTCTTTAAGTCGAGAGTGAATAGGCTTCTTCTGGGAAAGCACGCTACATCTTAGACCTCATTGTCACTCTCCATCAGGTGAGATGAGGTCAAGTGCAAACCCATTTAATATTTAAAATATCATCTTCTAATGAAAGTAACCCCCAAATTATTTTTTATTCCATTAGGGGATGTAAGTATTCTATTAAAGTTTGAATCTTATATTTTATCCATCAATTCTGTCAAAGAATGTGTATGCAAAAGTTGGAGTAAATTGGGCCAAGGAAACACGTAGTCCCATGAACAAACTTTGAACCCCCTTTTCGCTCCATTAGGGGTTTAAGTTCGGAATATCCTTCCTTATAGGATCTCATCCAAAAATGCTCATCACATTTGACAATTTTCCATTCCATTTCATTCCATATTTGTTATAGTGTAGCTGGGCTCTTAGAGGTCCAAACCAGATGTTCCATGATCTTTGATTTTTTTTTCATGGCATCATAAACTGCTCATCAATCTGAACAACTTTTGTTAAGGTGCCATTGACCTACCTCTTATAGTTTAGCTGGGCTGTTGTGGTTCTACGTCAAGGAGCCTGGTCTTCAAAATGTAATATATCCTATAAGTTGCCCTGATATTACAGCTATACAATAAAAAAAGTTTCATTCGAATTGGTTCAGTAGTTTCCGAGATTAGCGCGAACAAACAGACAAACAGACAAACAGATAAACAGACAAACAGACAAACAGACAGACAAAAATTTTAAAAATCATTGATTCATGTTCTGTTACTGTTTTTTAGTCGTCCTAAGTTATTTTGAGATAAATATCTTCAATGTACAGACACAGCTTTTTTACATTTTTATTATATGTATAGAAGATAAATATTTTCAATGTACAGACACAGCTTTTTTACATTTTTATTATATGTATAGATAATGTCTGCTAAAAATTGCTCCCAGCGATAACACCTCCTACGTGTTATTATCCATACTATCCATACTAATATTATAAATGCGAAAGTAACTCTGTCTGTCTGTCTGTCTGTCTGTTACTCTTTCACGCCAAAACTACTGAACGGATTTAAATGAAATTTGGTATACAGATGATCTAGACCCTGAGAAAGGACATAGGCTACTTTTTATTGCGAAAAGGGGGTTGTAAGGGGTTAAAAGGGGGGTAAAAAGTTACTTTTCCACGCGGACGAAGTCGCGGGCGGCCGCTAGTATCAACATAAATCAAGAAGTGTCACAGTTATCCTATGGTGAGTTGTTAATGCCTCACCCCCTGAGTTACGTAAACAAATTTCTCCCAAAGCGAATCTGTTCGCGAGTACAGATGGCGCGTTGTCGGGTTTTAGATTGCAGTTATTAAATTACAATCAGGCGCTTATTTGCACGCCATTTTAACTGTTTGTTACCTACTACCTACCCCTCTTCTACCTACCTTGAACATCTCGGGTTGTGACAGCCTATGGCGCAGTGGCTAACCAACAACATTTGTTCAACGACTTATCGAAATTCGTCGAAAAAAATGTCAAGTCCCAATACAAGACGACGATGTCACGTAACCGACTTTGTTTGAAAAGCTAATATTTTTTATGCGTATATCAAAAAGCCACACTACGAATGTCGTTCAGAATGGTTGATAAAACACGTGGTTAAAGGTATGTGATTGTTCACAGATACAACCTGTATATAAAAGACATGTTTACCTATCTTGTCGATCATGTTTTTACAGGAAAAATATTTCAGAGAGGTTGTAGGTTTTCTGTTTACGTAAGGTAATTTTGACTGCCAAGCCTTTTGTATTTGAATATAATAAGTAGGAGGTACCTACTTATTATTGAAGAGTGGCTTCTGGAAAACTTTGTTCCGAGTTATTATTTTTCTTGCTTCGAAAATATTATGGATTCCTTCAAACGAAGCGTGAAGAAGCATCTCGCGGGCCAGTATGGCAGTGCCAACGGATGTGATGCCGTGCCGTCGCGTCCTTTGTAACTGCAACGTGGGCTCACCTCTTGCTTATCATCAAGCTGAGGTGGCATTAGGTACTTAAATTACGAAGGTAAGTAATATTATTATTGAGTCAGGTAATGCCTAAAAGTCCTAAAGGTTATAAAGTTGTATATCCCATTTTTATTCACTACCTACAAAGATGAAAAGATGTTAGGCAAATAACCACCACCACTGTGTGTGTGTGTGTGTGGTTTTCTGTGATACCACTGCCTCACAGAAAATCGGCGTGAAGCAGCTCCTCTGCTGTGTTTCGGCGAGTGAGTGAGGGTACCGGAGGCCCATCGGGGGGGAAGGGGTTAAAAGGTTAGCACGGCACTTGTTGCATGTGTTCAAAAAAATAATAAAAAAATAACTAAACCTATCAATTAGCCAGACTCCCAAAATGCATTAAAATTACTTATAAAAATAAGATAAAGATAATTTGTTATTTACATAAAACATGTGTTTCATTACATAGCATAACATGGGTTGGTACATTATCCAAGTAGACGACACAAATATGAATCACCTTTGTATCATATTTTTGTTTAATATTATGTGATGCTTAGTTCTTTGTGTGCAATATAGTGTATCTATCTATCTGTGTATTTCAATATCTTGATATAATCGTAATTGCTTTTATAAATGTTGTTTGGGTTCAAAAGAAACATTCGAAACGTCCATCAAAGTGCCATAGAGGAAATCTCTACCATTCTGCCGACTCAAGCGAGAGCTTCCAATGAAATGTTTGCGAAAACAAAACCCTGATAGCGGATTTGGCGGATGCCTCGCATAGTGTTGTAGGATCACAGTAAAGTTAGGTACCTAGGTACCAAACACATCACTATGAAAGTGTGACGAGCGAAGTGACTTTGTAAAAGCGGTTTACAATGGAGACATTTTATGTTTTTTTTTTTATGTGATAGGTAGCAGACGAGCAGGCGGATCACCTGATGGTAAGCAATGCCGCCGCTCATAGACACCTGCAACACCAGTAGAGTTAGAAGTGCGCTGCCAACCTTTTATCCCCTTCCCCCCTCGGGTGGGCCTACGGTACCCTCACTCACTCGGCGAAACACAGCACAGGGGCTGCTTCACGCCGGTTTTCTGTGAGGCAGTGGTATCACTCCGGCCGAGCCGGCCCATTCATGCTGAAGCGTGGCTCTCCCACAGTTTGTTTTATTCTTAAATTATTCTTCGGAATTAACGGCCCAGCTCGACTGGAGTCCACGGCCTCACAGAAGACCAGTGTGAGCAGCACCAGCGCTGTGTTTCACCAGGTGAGTGAGACCGGAGGGCCAATCAGGGGAAAAGATTGTTAAAAGGTTGATTGACTTCAGCTAGCATCAGCCTATATACTGTCCCACTGCAGGGCAAAGGCCTCCATCATAGAAATCAAGTCATCGCCACTATGATGGGATTAGGCTTAATCACCACGCTTGCCTAATGCGGATTGGTGATCACAAACCCGAGCTATGTTCGAAAAATACGAAACATACTTTTGCTCGACCCGGGATTCGAACCCGGTACCCCGAGATCACGGCCCGGTACTTAAACCACTAACACACCAACGGGGCGTTTCATGCTGCAACCATGACATAAAAGGATAAAATGTGCAACCAAAAAAAAAAGTGTCAAATCGGTAAAAACTCAGTGGCAAAATAGTAAAGATTTCTCTCTGCCGTTCGGTCTGTTGCGGTAAAGCTGGATGTGATAGCAGCTCGAGCTGTCTCCGAGCGACAAACGTAATCCGTGCAGTGACATCTGTGCCCTGGAGAGAAGCATCATTTTTGTTTGCATCGGCGGGTTTCTAGCCACCATTTTGCAGCCAAACATTAGTGGAAAACGTTTGGCGAAATAGTTTTGAGACTTCAAGTTGGCGACGAAGTGTGTGTCTTTTAAACTTAGAGTTTGTGTGTTGAAACCTTATTGTTGACTTGGAGATTGTGGGTTAAAACATTATTGATTTGGAGGTTGTGAGCAAAATATTATTTATTATTGACATTATCATCATCATCATCATCAGCAACCCACACTCATCCACTGCTGGACATAGGTCTCCCCTAATGCACGCCACTGCGTCTGATTTTCGGCCACTCTCATCCAGTCCACACCAGCTAGCATTCGAATGTCATCATCCCATATTCTTGTCGCAGGTTTCAACACTACGCCTTGGGCGCCTATGGTCCCGTTGGAAGAAACTAGTTTTAACTGATATTCGATTCAGACATCAGTGAATTCTAGTGTTAACAAAGGCATTACGTAAAAACTAGTATTAACTAGAAAAACGCGTTCTAACTAATAACTAGTTTTAACTGTAACATAATTATACATATAGAAACTTAATAATAAATAAATCATGATAATTTCTACATCCACCTAAAGTGATTCCGATGTTTAGAGTGATGGTAACAAATCAGCGACCTCTCTGATCTCGCATATATTCATGGGTAGTGGTTATTATTAGGTGACTCGCTTCGCTTGCTTGTCTGACGCTTCTAGTATTAAAAGAAAATAATTATCAGGGTACCTACTTCCGATATTAGATCATTAAGTTGAAAATACCCTATTCACAAGGCATTTAACACGCTGAAAAAAACATAATACGCATTGTATATCTGAAGCCTGAAAGCTTAGCCAAAGTGTTTGATTGCTCATACATTATTCAGACTGAAACTGGATACGGAACATGTAGCCCGTTTTCCTCGCGAATCGGCAAGGGATTGATTTCAATCGGGTTGAAAATCAGGAAAGAAACTATAATAGAGTTATTCGCAAATAGTATATGGTGAATGATAACCCTATTTACAGATGTCGATAGAGACTGCTTTACGCCGGTTTTGTGACGAGCAGGCGGATCACCTGATGTTAAGCAATTGCCGCCGCTCATGGACACTTGCAACACCAGTGGAGTTACAAGTGCGTACGTGGTATTATTCCGTTCGATCCGGCCCGTTCATGCCGAAGCGTGGCTGTCCCACTGTTTTATACGTTTATCTATAACTAGTGGCCCGCCCTCACTTCGCTTCGGGACCGTAATTCAGAAATGAACCAACAGATGGCGCTGTGCTAAATTACATTGCGCAAGCGTTTCGTGTTTTCGGTTTACCTATAAGCCTTGTCGTTGTCTATAGAAGTTATCTCTTTATAAATAGTATAGAAGATAGGTTTATCTATTAAGCTTACGATATGTTTATCTATAATAAGCAAATTTTAATTCATAACAATATTTATGTAACTCAAATTAATTAACAAAATTAATGTAAAGTACCTACGTAAATTAACCATAAACCCTCAACAGACAGATCAGCTCAAAGTAAACTTCATCTAACAAATTCACGCTTTAGAAAATTAAATCGGACCTTTTAAGCCCACTGTCCACTGAGACGTCCCAGGAGCGGCAACTGAGCAGGAAGCGAGGCGGAAAGTTAGCGGTAACTGCATTAGCTAGCTTCCGCGCGGGCAACCGTTGCGAATTGCGCATTTACCTATCGTTAGTTCAATTTTATGAGAGTGCTACCACGTGGCAGCTTGTATTACCCTTGTTATATTAATACAGTATACAAAACACAGACTCGTGCAGTATTTAATCAATGAATTTATCCGCCGATCTAAATGAATTTATGAAGGAATCCGCCGATCAATGAATTATGACTGGCCGGATGGCGCATTTGGTGGTGACCCTGCCTCATACGCTAAAGGTCGTGGGTTCGATCCACCCTGAACAAAAATTCGTGTGATGATCGTCTGTTGTCTGATGTCTGTAATACAAGTGCTTAAGCTACTGAGTATGGAGTCAGGTCAATGTATGAGATGTTGTGAAAAAAGAAGTATTAAAAAATGACACCAACTGCCACGTTATTTCAGTTCATTTTCTTTAAGCTTATAGACCATTTTGAACAATTTAGTTCCTTCTACTGCCTGCCACTAGTCTTCACGTTGAGTTCACATTAGCTAGATGAGCCAATAAATACTAACCTAACCTAAACTTACCTCTTCGAAAAAAAAAACATATTAATTCTGCTGCACAGCTCATAAAATAAATCAATCCATCCAAACGAAATGAGGCCGGACCACTAGTGACTTATAAGACGGTGTGATCTTCAAATGTTTTAGTATATTATTATTCCGTCTTAAGGCCCGCACTTGTAACTCTATGGGTATTGCAACTGTTTGCTCGTTTTCCCCTTTCATATAAAAAGCAAACTCATGTACGTGCCGCGGATAAAAATAAAATAGTTACACGTAAAACCCACACTTTCAATATATCTCAATATACGTAAGTACTTAACCGGTAGCTAGAGACACTTCTCCTGCACTCCCAACATTGAGGTAAAAACACGTAGAAATCAGGTCGCCCGTATTCATTGGGCGTGAATGAAACATTCCACGCACTTTTTTGGTTTCCGTTTACCAGTCCAACGGAAAAACTTTCATTAAGACACGCAAACTAGTTAGGTATATTTTGTTGATGACCGTAGCAAGATCGAGTTTTTTTCTTGATGAAGTTTGTGGCGGTTCCTCACGTACATAGAATTCTTATCTTTACAGACTTCCGTTATCTCTATCAGCTATGTCAGCAGAACTGAATATCGGATCACGTATGTGATAGACGATATGACGTCAGTTGTGGCAATATTATAACGTTGTAGAGATGGACTTACTTTACTCATTGATCATCGTTATAATATACCTAGTAGTCACACAAGATGTAGTGCTTCATTTCTCCCAGGTCACCAGTCGGTAGGTACCTATTTCACGGCGTACTGGTGACCCACCAACAATCTACCAATGACCGGCAAAGTGTTTGTAACTGATTTGTAGTATTGTACCTATTTGAGAACTCCGTATTCTCAGTAAAATGAAACTAATTATTTATTTACCTATTTGTCCATACATAATATTTAAAAATATGTATAATATGTAATCTACTACTGATTTGGAATGTAGATTTATATTTGGTAGCACTGCGTAGCTTACATCGCTAGTTCCACGCCTCCGTAGACAGTGGTACTAAGTAGTGTTTATCTTGGTTCGCCCCTTTGTACCCGTAAGTATCCCAAATCTTAATAATCCTATGTAACTATTAAAGTTTATTAATGTAATTCATCCTACCTGTATTGTTTTTCAAAGATAACAGTTGCTGTGGTTTATAATCGAGATTAGTCAAATACCCTATTGATAGAGCAAAAATGATTATTATAAAAACTGTAACAACGAGCAAGTGTGAATATGAGAAAACATATAACATTCAAATAAATAGGTAAAATCGTGAAATATGTTTCTTAAGAAAAAAAAACAAGTATTTAAATACTTTTTTTATAGTTCGCTGTTTTATAAATTAAAATCCCGAATTTGCACTCGAAAGGATATCCTTTACTTATAAGAAGTTGTGAATCGAGAATGAAAATTCGTCTTACGTACCTTAGTAATAAAATATTTCTTGTACGCAACCAGTAGCGAAAAAGAAAAACCATTCGTTTTTGGCACTGGTTGCGTAGCAAGAACGTCAGTTCTTCTTCGGCAACTGGTTGTCAAACTTAGTTGCCAATGCGGCCGAAAGGGGTTTATCTATAAGCTTACGATATGTTTATCTATAATAAACAAATTTTAATTCGTAATAATATTTCACTTGTAAATTAAATTAATTAACAAAATTAATGTGGTACCTACGTAAATTAACCAGAAACCCTCAACACAGATCACTTAAAGTAAACTTCATCTAACAAATTCACGCTTAGAAAATTAAATCGGACTTTTTAAGCCCACTGTCCACTGAGACGTCCCAGGAGCGGCAACTGAGCAGGAAGCGAGGCGGAAAGTTAGCGGTAACTGCATTAGCTAGCTTCCGCGCGGGCAACCGTTGCGAATTGCGCATTTACCTATCGTTAGTTCAATTTTATGTGAGTGCTACCACGTGGCAGCGTGTTTTACCCTTGTATTTATGAACACGCTATATAAAACACAGACTCGTGCAGACGTAAATGAATTATGAATGAATACGTTTCGCTTGCCGCAAATGCGGACGAAAAGTACAATCGCGAATTGGTATGTATAGCTACTAGCGAAGTTGTGGTGTACCTACTGATGCTATTTAAATCATGTGTTAAGATGCAAAGGCCTATAATTGGTTGTATGAATGAATTACGACACCGATTGCCACGCTTCTTCAGTTAATTTTTTTTAAACATATAGACCTTTTAGAACAATTTAGTTCCTTCTCCCGCCTGCCACTAGTCTTCACGTTAAGTCCACATGAGCTAGATGAGACAAAAAATCCACTAACTGACTAACCACTCCGAAAAAAAGTCATATTAAGTATGCTGCACAGCTCATAAAAGTAACCAAACGAAGTGAGGGCGGGCCACTAGTCAGTTAGAAAACGGTGTGATCTTCAAATGTTTTAGTATATTATTATTCCGTTTCATAAAGCCCGCACTTGTCACTCTATTGGTATTTTTACTGTTTGCTCGTTTTCCCCACTCATATAAAAAACAAACTCATTTTGGTGGCGCGGATAAAAATAAAATAGTTACCTACACGTAAAACCCACACTTTCAATATACTTAACCGGTAGCTAGAGACTGCACTCCCAACATTGAGGTAGAACACGTAGAATCAGGTCGCCCGTATTCATTGGGCGTGAATGAAACATTCCACGCACTTTTTTGGTTTCCGTTTACCAGTCCAACGGAAAAACTTTCATTAAGACACGCAAACTACTTTAGTTAAGGTATATTTTGTTGATGACCAGTTGCAAGATCGAGATTTTTTCTTGATGGTGTTTGTGGCGGTTAACTCACGGACATAGAATTCTTATCTCTACAGACTTCCGTTATCTCTATCACGTAAGCTATGTCAGCAGATCTGACCACGTATGTGGTAGACAATATGACGTCAGTTGTAGCAATTTATAAGCCTGTAAAGATGGACTTACTTTACACATTTATCATCGTTATAATATACGTAGTAGTCACACAAGACGTGGTGCATAATTTCTCCCAGGTCACCAGTACCTGCCTCACGGCATACAGGGTACTAACTCTCGTGCACTCGACATTAAAGTCGAATCGGAATTATGTATGGAGAAATGTATGAAATCTCTTAATTCGACTTCAATTTCGAATGGTGGTGACCCACCAACAATCTACCTACGACCGGCAAAGTGTTCGTAACTGATTTGTAGTGTTGTATTTGAGAACTCCGTATTCGTAGGTAAGTGAAATGAAATTAATTCTCTATTTACCTACCTATTAGTCCATACAGAATATTTATTAATGTCAAATATGATATCTACCACTGATTTGGAATGTCGATTTATATTTGGTAGCACTGCGTAGCTTACATCGCTAGTTCCACGCCTCCGTAGACAGTGGTACTAAGTAGTGTTTATCTTGGTTCAACCCTTTGTACTCGTAAGTATCCCAAATCTTAATAATCCTATGTAACTATTAAAGTTTATTAATGTAATTCATCCTACCTGTATTGTTTTCAAAGATAACAGTTGCTGTGTGTTTATAATCTAGGGTGTAGACCCTACCTGTAATATTATTTAAAGGCTTGGGTAGCCAGGTCTTAAATGATATTATATCAAAATTCGCATACAAAGCTGTAATAATATAGGGATTTGCTTCCATTACAATTATTGGCTAGGTCACTGTAGTGTGTAGCGCACCTCGCCCTTAGGGTAGGCTAGTATATAAGTTAATTAGTAGGTACGTAATAAAATACAGTCATAACGCAAAACTTGTCTCATTTCGTGGTCCCATCGTGGTTTCAAGGTCCCACCAGAATACCAGCGCTGCTGCGGCACCGCAGATAATGCCGTAGCAGCAAATGCTGAGGTCGGGACCTGATTGACCTCACACAAACATATATATACTACTACCTAATTGTTCTTTCTCCTTGTATATTCATTCTCACTGTATGTGTTATATTTTGTATTTTGTGATGGTCAATAAATGTATTTTCTTTCTTTCTTTCTTTCATTAAGACACACCTGCCAGGTCTAGAACTATTATACTATTTTTTTCTAATTTATAGCGACTACGTGAACGATGTTTGCTTAGTGGAGAAGAACGCCCGCCTTTTAAACAAGATAATGTTTTATTGAAAATAAGCTTCATACTGAACTAAACTGAAAGGAAAGAAATCTCTCCTGGTACAGCCATGTAATAAGAAGAGATGAGGAATATGTAACCAAAATAGTGATGGGTATGTATGTATAGGCAGAGGCATAGATGTCGGCCGAATAGAGATGGATGGATTGTGTGAATGATGATACGATGACGAATGACAGGGACGAATGGAAGAAGAAAACATACTGCGCCGACCCGAGATAATATGGGAACAGGGCAGGGAGATGATGATGACTGAACTGTAGAGTTGAAAAGGAGCCTTCAACAAAGGAGCCAACAAAGTAGCCTATTCACTCTAGCTTTAAAATTTGAGGTTGTTCTCATTGGGAAAGACAAACGCAGGCAGTTCTAGAAAAATGTACATAGGCTTGAAAAATCTAAGAGCTGCATGCTCAGATTTGAACCACGAGTTATGAAAGAAGCGTTCTTGTCCAATATGGTGGTAGCTCATCTATTCTACTCACTAGCATTCATAGGTATCTGTTTGAAATTGCCTGCGGCAGCTGAAATTGGACCAAAAGGAAGTGTAGTTTCCGAATTCTCGCTGCATATACGACCGGCGTCCATCAGTTATCTAAACTGCATCGTACAGCGCTGACCTTCGGTGACCGCATTGATTTTGCTATCTATACGTAAGGTCAGCAAATAGACGTTGAATAAAATTCAGAAATAGATTCAAACTTTTTTGGCTGTATGATGAAATTAACATAGCACAGCAATACTTTAATAGGTAAGAGTTTTAACCAAAAATTTTAAAGACCTTTATGATTTGGTGAAAGACGGAAAGTCAAGCAGTACGTACAGACAGCCACACATCAGGTTACCACAAACTGTCAATTTTCCTCAATTGATATTGAACCAAACGCATTTGACATTAAAGTCAGAATCGACTGAATAAATTTGACAGTTTTGTATACATTGATGTGTGACTTACCGTACTTTTTTTTTATGTGATAGGTAGCAGGCGAGCAGGCGGACCACCTGATGGTAAGTAATTGCCGCCGCCCATGGACACTTGCAACACCAGTGGAGTTACAAGTGCGCTGCCAACCTTTTATCCCCTTCCCCCCGAGTGGGCCTCCGGTACCCTCACTCACTTAAAAATTAACGTCGCGTTGACATGGTTTCTGTGATGTAGGCTTTTGCCACCCTTTGCCCTGCAGTGGGTCAGTATATAGGCTGATGCTTAACTTTACTGAGGTTTATCCCTGTTTTAATTAATTATTCTTATAACTGTGGGAGAGCCACGCTTCGGAATGAATGGGCCGGCTCCACCGGTGTGATACCACTGCCTCACAGAAAACCGGCGTGAAGCAGCCCCTGTGCTGTGTTTCGAGTGAGTGAGGGTACCGGAGGCCCACCCTGGGGGGAAGGGGATAAAATGTTGGCACTTGTAACTCCACTGGTGTTGCAAGTGTCCATGGGCGGCGGCAATTGCTTACCATCAGGTGATCCACCTGCTCGCCTGCTACCTATAACTTAAAAAAATAATGTACATAGGCTTGAAAAATCAAGAGCTGCATGCTCAGATTTGAACCACGAGTTATGAAAGAAGCGTTCTTATCCAATATGGTGGTAGCTCATGTATTCTACTCACTAGCATTCATAGGTATCTGTTTGAAATTGCCTGCGGCAGCTGAAATTGGACCAAAAGGAAGTGTAGTTTCCCAATTCTCGCTGCATATACCACCGGCGTCCATCAGTTATCTAAACTGCATCGTACAGCGCTGACCCTCGGTGACCGCATTGATTTTGCTATCTATACGTAAGGTCAGCAAATAGACGTTGAATAAAATTCAGAAATAGATTCAAACTTTTTTGGCTGTATGATGAAATTAACATAGCACAGCAATACTTTAATAGGTAAGAGATTTAACCAAAATTTTAAAGACCTTTATGATTTGGTGAAAGACGGAAAGTCAAGCAGTACGTACAGACAGCCACACATCAGGTTACCACAAACTGTCAATTTTCCTCAATTGATATTGAACCAAACGCATTTGACATTACAGTAAGAATCGACTGAATAAATTTGACAGTTTTGTATACATTGATGTGTGACTTACCGTACTTTTTTTTTATGTGATAGGTAGCAGGCGAGCAGGCGGATCACCTGATGGTAAGCAATTGCCGCCGCTCGTGGACACTTGCAACACCAGTGGAGTTACAAGTGCGCTGCCAACCTTTTATCCCCTTCCCCCCGAGTGGGCCTCCGGTACCCTCACTCACTTAAAAATTAACGTCGCGTTGACATGGTTTCTGTGATGTAGGCTTTTGCCACCCTTTGCCCTGCAGTGGGTCAGTATATAGGCTGATGCTTAACTTTACTGAGGTTTATCCCTGTTTTAATTAATTATTTTTATAACTGTGGGAGAGCCACGCTTCGGAATGAATGGGCCGGCTCCACCGGAGTGATACCACTGCCTCACAGAAAACCGGCGTGAAGCAGCCCCAGTGCTATGTTTCGTCGAGTGAGTGAGGGTACCGGAGGCCCACCCGGGGGGAAGGGGATAAAAGGTTGGCGGCGCACTTGTAACTCCACTGGTGTTGCAGGTGTCCATGGGCGGCGGCAATTGCTTACCATCAGGTGATCTGCCTGCTCGTCTGCTACCTAACACATAAAAAAAATCAGGAGGAAAATCTAAGGCGTGTCGCACACACACTCAAGAGTCGAGACGGAAGCGTTCAAGAGGCGCACCGCCTCTGACTTTTCTATACAATCAAATATGTCAACGCATACTACCAGAGTCGCGGCGCAGTCGAGGCGGCGGAGGTGCAGGGTCGAGTCGGCGACGCAGCGCGGGCGCACGGCACGCCGCCATTTTGTCATTCCGTTTTCGAGGGTGGGTGCGTTTAGATGTCATTATGCTCTGCACCTCCGCCTCGACTCTTATTTCACACCACCGCCTCGACTGTGCCTTGACTCCGCCTCGACTCTGGCAGTGTGCTATCCGCCTAAGAAACTACCTTTATTCCAATGAACCTAAACTACATTGTAAGCTAGTGGTCAACCAGCACTCTAAAATAACTTCACACCAATTACGGAACTCTCTCCGACGAAGCGTCTGCGGCTAACTTCAAACGACTGGGATAGGTTTGGAATGACCCTCAAACTTCGGCGATGACTGTACTGTCACCCGTTACGTGACGTCCCATCGCGTACAATGTTAGTGATTTGAATTTGATTGTGTACAACCACACAATGTAAACTTTGTATACAAAATTGACAAATCTTTTTAATATTTTTTTTTTATGTGATAGGTAGCAGACGAGCAGGCGGATCACCTGATGGTAAGCAATTGCCGCCGCTCGTGGACACTTGCAACACCAGTGGAGTTACAAGTGCGCTGCCAACCTTTTATCCCCTTCCCCCCGGGTGGGCCTCGGTACCCTCACTCACTCGGCGAAACACAGCACAGGGGCTGCTTCACGCCGTTTTTCTGTGAGGCAGTGGTATCACTCCGGTCGAGCCGAATTCTCATTTTACTGTCAAACACATTAAGTTGAATATTAAATGGAATGTGATTTGACAGATTGTGGTAATGCGTGGTTGACTGTACGTCGGTTTTAATTGTGAAATTCCTGAATACAAAATTTTCTGGGAAGGGTCTGTTTTTGTCAGTAGAAGGGTCACTATATAATGATTAGGGTATTGATTAAAGACATGAAAAGGAAAACAGCAATGAAAATATGTTTTTTTATTATTTGATAGGTGGCAGACGAGCAGACGGATCACCTCAGACGGGCGGAGCGGACGGATGTAGAGAGCGTTTTGGCATGAATGGTGTTTCGGGACGTGAAACAGCGCCTGCGCAGTGTTTCACCGAGAACGGGAGGCCCAATCCGGAAAAATGGGAGTTTAAAGGTTGGTTGATGTACCTACCTATATGGGCGGCGCCAATCGCCCGCCATCAAGTAATCGGTCTGCTCGTCTGCCACCAACATAAAAAGTATAAATCCAACCTGCCAACACGCTGTTTCTTCTACCTAAAGGTTGTCTGAAAAAAATCGCTACAAGCGATAAGACCGCCTTGTTGTACTATTTATCGCTGTTGTTTCACTCAAGTATTATATTTTTGTGCAATAAAGAATATCTAGCGAATTCAAAAGCGATAGTATAAATTTAAACCTTCCAATAGCATATTAATTCATAATAGGTACTTTTAATTACCCCAAACAGATATATCTCGCTGAATTGAGCAATTGAATGAAATGAATTGGCACTTTGACCTTATTACCAGTCTATAAAACATGCCAAGTTTATGGGTACATTCCAGTAAATGTAGAAATATATGAGGACAGATCTTCTTTAGATAACATACGAGATATTCGACATGGATAATATGATTATTTCGCAACTACTTTTAGTTTAATTAAATGTTTGCTTAATTCAACTACCTTTTTAAAATGGCTGTATTAAAACTTAATCTTAAAATATTTGTTGGTAGATAAGTATATGTACAGGTTTTAAAATAGGTAGCAACAAGTCACTTTAATTACTTAATAAATTAAGTTAACAATTAACAATTAAATTTCATTAACTTAATATTTCATGTTCATCACTAATTTTGGAAAGTAGCATAGAGCGTCATATTATTATTAATATTTTATTTTATTATAATGTTGTATGACTTCATTGTTGAGGCCTAAGTCCAATAGCATGTCATAAATTCAATTCTTTGAAACATTATGAGTACACCGTACAACTTTAGTAATTTTCTTGTTATTTTAGATATTTTAAAAGGTTATTTATTTGCTTGTTTGAGACTACGTACTTAGCCCCCGGAAAACTTTGTTCTGATCTAATTATTTTTTTGCTTTTTCAAATATTTTATTATTTATTATCCTCCTAAGCGTGTCCAATACGCACATCATAGCTCATTAAAATGTTACTAATACGAATATACAGAACTAGTAAAAAGTCATTAAAATATAACAATAAATAAATAACCTATGTACCTAAATAATCACGAACCGTATATAAGATTCAACTAGATAGACTTGAAAAATAAAAAACTGGATATATTATAACAAAAAAATTAAAAATAAGATGATTAACGATTGAATTGGGTTCTACAATCCGATTAAATAGAATGGTAGATTATTTTTCACATCTCTTTTTTAGATTGATTGATATCCTACCAAACCCTGTATATCTGTGTCCCGGGGGAAAAGGGTCCAAATCAAATAAGGGAGGTACGTAAAACGAAAGGTACCGCCATCGTAAATGGGAAAACATTTGGTTCCATCCGACCAGTAATATACTAAGTGAGAAATGCGATCAGACATGTCGACTGTCCCTACGTGGATACACTAACGAAAATGAAAATTCTGTTTCTAGGTTTTTTTAAATAGGTACTTCCATGTTATAATAATACTCATCTTTATAGCAGCATTGATGGCTTGAAGAATAAATTTTTTTGAAAAAAAAAATTAAACAGGAGGTAATAATGGTAAGAAAACAACGCAAATTTTCTGTTTCGATAGTGTACGTACACGAGTGGCTAAGGTATTTGCGCGGAAAGTCCCGGTCCGATTCCCGGTCAAGTCAATTTAGGAAACTACATTTTCTAAGTTTTCTTGGGTCTGTGTGGTTTGACTTATTATCGTGTTTAGGGATTCCGCTGCGTCAACCGCGTAAAACAATGGTTCGTAATTATATTACTTGGTATAAAATGTTGTGTGTTAATCGCATTGCGTGCAACGCAGCGTTTATCGCATATAACAACCGCGACAAATTTGCTTTAGGGTGCGATACATCTTAGAACAAGTTCGAGCTACTGATTACCCTTACTATGTAGTCCCATTCCATGATTTGGTTCATACTTTATATTCTGAAGGCGGAAACCTACGTGACTGAGATATTAGGAGCCCTTTCCCCAAATAAATGACTTGGGAACCGACGTTTTCACTCTTTAATTGGATAAGGGCTTGTAACAAGGGCCTTAATCTCGCCATAAGTTGTCGGTTCATTTTTTGTTTTTACAAGGTTGGCTTGTTAGAGTTGAAAATATTTTTTTTACAATAATAAGCTAAGGGTTTGGGTTACAAGTGATTTGTGCTTCGTTTAGAAACCTAAATTGGATGAAATCCGATATGGTGAAAATATTTTTTTATTTGTGTTTCCTCTTTTGGCTGATATCTGTATCACAAATTGTGTGCATAGGACACAAATAATATTTAAATACATATATTACACCCAGACACTGAACAAACAAACAAAATATAATTAGGATTCATGGCATAATTTTATTGAGTGACCTAGACCTAATTCATAATTCATATTGATTTCATTCTAAAGCGCGTGGTTGTTTTATCAGTCAGACGCATGCTATCAAGGGATACCACGGAATTTGGGCCGCTGCATTAACCGCGTAAAACAATGGTTTGTAATTATATTACTTGGTATGAAATGATGTGTGCTAATCGCATAGCGTGCAACGCAGCGTTTATCGCATAAAACAACCGCGACAAATTTGCTTTAGGGTGCGATACATCTTAGAACAAGTTCGAGCTACTGATTACCCTTACTATGTAGTCCCATTCCATGATTTGGTTCATACTTTATATTCTGAAGGCGGAAACCTACGTGACTGAGATATTAGGAGCCCTTTCCCCAAATAAATGACTTGGGAACCGACGTTTTCACTCTTTAATTGGATAAGGGCTTGTAACAAGGGCCTTAATCTCGCCATAAGTTGTCTGTTCATTTTTTGTTTTTACAAGGTTGGCTTGTTAGAGTTGAAAATATTTTTTTTACAATAATAAGCTAAGGGTTTGGGTTACAAGTGATTTGTGCTTCGTTTAGAAACCTAAATTGGATGAAATCCGATATGGTGAAAACATTTTTTTATTTGTGATTCTATATCTGTACCTACCACAAGTGCTTAAGCTACATAGTACGGAGCCAGGTCAATGTATGAGATTGTTAGATTTTTTAAAATAATTAGCCTACTACACACTAGTCGTGGATTTGATTCCCACGTTTAATTATTAGGTTTTTTATGTGAGAAGTGGTAGACGAGCGGACGCATCACCTGATGGTAAGCGATTGCCGCCGCCCATAGACACGTGCAACACAAGTGGAGTCACGAGTGTGCTTCCAACCTTTATACCCCTGTCGCACAATTGGGCCTCCGATACCCTACAAGTCAGTGAATCGCGAGAAACCGGGAATGACCGGGACCAGTGGAGGACTCTTGTATCGGAGGCCAAGACACACTTTGGGTCGGTGAGCCATTGGAGTAAGTAGGTAAAATAATAGATATATCTATTACAGCCTAGCCGACCGAAGGGCCGATGCCTGGCAGGCCGGCCTAGGTATCGTTGGAAAGACGTCATAGAAAACGATCTGCGAGAACTTCAGGCCGGTGACTGGTGAAAAGTAGTGCAAGATCGGCCAAAGTGGCGTTTCTTGTTTCGGAGGCCAAGACTCGTTTTGGATCGCTGAGTCAGTGGAGTAAGTAAGTAAAATAATAGATATCTCTATTACCTACAGCCTGGTTATGTAATTAATGACCATGTTATTAAGGATCGTGGGTCCACCTCCGTGGGTCCCAGAGGTCAGTTTAGTGGGGGATGGGATAATGAGCTCATTAGGACAACTTACTGAGCACACATGTTGAGGACTAAATGCTGTGATATTTCATTTTAACTCATGTTTTTAGGACCTTCACTTGTTTCAGTGTAAACTTTTTTTAATCATTAGGACTTTAGGTTAAGGTTCAAAAAGTAAATAAAATAAAATAATTTATTTGAAACAAGATGACAAAAAATGTGTTTGATAAAGTCGACTCCGCATTAATTCAAAACTGTCGCAAAACACAGAACACACAGCAGACGTATCACCTGATGGTATCACTTCGGTCGAGCCGGCCCGTTCATGCCGAAGCGTGGCTGTTGATATCACGAATTAAAAATACATGTTTAAAGAAGCTAATCAACAACCTAAATTATTTTACTTCTGATCAGCAGGTTTTCGTCCTATTTTGATAAGAAACTGGGACAACATAATCCCGCTGATATTGTGCTTTGTCCCTTTTATATCGCTAAATATCAAAAGGTCAAATCTTCCCTAATTAGATTGAACTCCTGTGCTTGACCTTTTGGAAACTGCTACAAGTTAAGGAGGAAGTAAAACAAACCTTGGCATACTAATTAAAATTAATTCTCACAACATCTCATACATTGACCTGACTCCGTACTAAGTAGCTTAAGCACTGTGTCAAACAGTAAATAAATAAATAAATAAATTGAGACAACATCACATACATTGTCCTGGTCCCAAACTAAGGTTTTCCCTTGTGCTATGGAAACCAGAAACAACGAAGGTACCACAAACACCCAGACCCAACACAAATATCTGTTTCATCAACAAACATTTGTGTCGGTGCGGGAATCGAACCCGCAACCCTTACGTCTCAACCGGCGCTCAAACCATTGCGCTAAACGGGTCGTCAATGTCAGTCAGTGACAGAGGAAACACAGACATAACACTTAAATACCTACATATATTACACCCAGACACTGAACAGACACAAGTGTTCATCACACGAATGTTTGTCCAGGGTGGGGATCGAGCCCACGACCTTTGGCGTATGAGGCAGGGTCACTACCAAATGCGCCATCCGGCCAGTCCAATCTTCGGTCATATTTATAATCTCTAGATACAATAGACTTGATTTCCGGACGCTGTAAAACTCAGCAAGCATCGAAGGCATCGAAGCCGTCACATAAGCTACAATGGCGCAACCAATTTAATTTCATGACTTTATTGACACATTATACAAGTCAGTATAAATATTGGCCTATTAGCTGATTGCCTACACTTACCAATTAAAAACAATTACCATCAATAAGGGCTAATTGGGGTAGTAATTACGTAGAAACCGATCCTTCAGCTATCGAGCAGAAAATACTAGGCAATTTAGATCGTGTTAGTTACTGCGTCCCGCGGTTTCACCCGCACCTAGATATCATTATACTTTGAATACTTTTTTTTTGTACGTTGGGGGAATGCTGCCGGCCCGATGTGAAATTGTATATTAGGTATTCAAAGTATAGTAGTGTGTATACTTTGAATAGGTAGGTACCTAATATATAAAAATACGCCGTTAAATTTGAGTCGTTTAAATCCCGAAGCCCTAGGTAACACGAATATAACCCTTTTCAAATTCAAATCATTTATTGATTTTAGCATGTTGCATGATTGCCTGCTGAAAATACTTGTCGTTGCGTTTTTTTCCTTTGCAGTGTGAATTTTGGTCAATGAAATTGTTCTCAAATTTAAAATAATTTAACTTTTTATTCCAATCTTTCAAAATCATACTTTTCATAACGTAAAGATTCCTTAATTAACGGGACGGATTTCGAAAAGATTGGGTCAGCTCATGCCGGTTTTCTTTTATCTTTACTGAAACGTTAAAGGTTGTGAGAAAAAATAAAAGGTATAAAAAGGTTCCCCTATCTATATCCGAAAAGTAGTGAGACAAGTGATCCTTATCTCTTAAAGCTCACCAGGAATTCCGGCTGGTAATATTTCAATCAGAAGGTCTTGGCCTGTCCTATGGATCAATGATTAATGTCCTATTCCTAACGGCCTGTTCTACTGATTTAATCTTTTACAGATAAGAGTGAAAACAAAGGAAAAAGTTATGTCCAGAAAGTTTGACATTTGATCAGCCAGATGATCTTCTTTTTTTCTTTTTTTTATGTGATAGGTAGCAGACGAGCAGGCGGATCACCTGATGGTAAGCAATGCCGCCGCTCATAGACACCTGCAACACCAGTAGAGTTACAAGTGCGCTGCCAACCTTTTATCCCTTTCCCCCCCGGGTGGGCCTCCGGTACCTTCACTCACTCGGCGAAACACAGCACAGAACACAGAACAGAATCTTCTGTTGATTTTTAATCTATGAAAACTATCGGAGGAACATCCCCTTGCATGGAGTTCGGTTTGCCACTAAAATTTAAAAGGTATTTGCAAATAAATTACCTTTACCCCATTTTATTAATCATATTGTCTAAGCTTAGAAGCTAGCTATACAATGAAAAAAGTTTCATTCATATCCGTTCAGTAGTTTCCGTGATTAGTGCGAACAAACAGGCAAAGTTATTTTGAGATAAACATAAGTATTTTATGTACCTACAGAGAAGTTTTTTACATTTTTATTATCCGTACACAAGAAATAATAATAATATAATAATAAAAAAGAGATTACGTATAGACTTTTAGGTGTTTATGAAGATTAATATCTTTTTGCTGAGTGCTTTGGAACTATTTATTGAAAAAGGTACATACATCCCAAACTCAGTATATTTGTTATTTGATTGAACATTTTTAAGCTGGATTAGGTAGAAAAGTTATTGAAAATAGCCGCCATTCGAGCGGAAACCGTGATAAGAATTTTAATTGGTCGCTAGTCAATAACCATTCGGAAGTTTGAGAAATCTAGAAACTTCGCTGATAAATTAGGTCATCATTCGAAAATAGTTTATTGGCTCATCCCTTAAGTTTTTTGTTTCCCTCCTTTGATATTGTCCACATGTCAGTGATGATCACAATATTATTATGGGACCTAAATCAGCCGGGCTAAGATGCGCACCACGAGATAATTTTGTCGACACTCGTATTGCGTCAGCGCTAGTTGCTTCTCGCTCACCTGACAGGGCGAGGAGCGGGATAGAAGGATACGCTCTCGCGAACGAGAGTCGACAAAATTTTGTCGCGGTGCGCATCTTAGCCCGGCAGGTCACCGAACTTTTCGAAACTGATATCTATGTAATGTTCGATGACATGTTTTTGGCTGTATCCGACATCTTGTGATTTTTTTAATGATATAGGTGTCAGACAAGCTGACGGATCACTTGAGGGTAAGCGATTACCGCCGCCCATGCACACCTGCAATACCAGTGGTGTCACAAGTGCGCTGCTTGGCTTTTAACTCCCTTTCCCCTGGATTAGGCCTCAGGTACCCTCACTCACGCAGCGAAACACAGCGCATGCGCTGCTTCACGCCGGTTTTCTGTGAGGATGTGGTATTGCTCCGGTAGAGCCGGCCCATTCGTGAAGAAGCGTGGCTCTACCACTGTTAAAATCTTGACATTAATATCAAAGAGTTCGTTTGACAGGTTGTGGTAACCTGATGTGTGGCTGACTGTACCTATTTGCAACGAGGGCTCTAATTTTGCTTATCTGAGGTGAGCCAATATACTGTGGCACAATAAAAACAATGACTTTACATTGGCTTTTTAACACTCCATAAAAATCTTCACGCATATTTCTTAGTATCATTTACTAACACGTACGAAGCTCGCATAAAGATACTTATGTCAGGGAAGCAAAACATCGTAACTCAGCATTAATTACGCGAGAATCCTTACTAATTTGCTCCAATATTAGTTATGAGAACAACAAGAGGCTAGCGACCCTGTTTGGGGGTCCCTGGAAGAATATCTGAACGGTCAACTGTTAGTCTTTTATTTACACTCTGTCATAATCTTCAAATTAAGAACTCAAAGATCAGCCCGTTTTGACCAGCTTTATACGACCCCAGGATTATAGAAAAAAGTGTGTTAAATGACCATTACAGCACAAAATAAAGACTGACACAGAAGTCTGACTTAGCCTTGATTTTGAATTAAGAAGAGTTCGTCGACATATTATGCTAGGGTTGTTGCCCGGCATGAGTACATAAGCGCGCGGCCTCTACCATAGACCTCGACAGTTTGACAATCTTATGTCATAAGTTAGGAGTTAGGATTAATGTGGTCGAAAAGGCGTTTTTGCCCGTTAGTGCGCATGCGTGAGTACATGACACATTTTTAGCTCTTAGTGGGCAGTTAGCCTTCTGTCTCAGAGTCTTTATTTTGTGATTACAGGTTCGATTTTTCTCATTATGCAACAGTTATTTTCATCATACTAGCAAAAAGTAATTTAAAAGACAGTGTTATACTTTGATTTATCTTAATTTAAAAAATAAAACATGAGTTTTGACAAAGTGTGTGTTGCCAGACAATCGCACCGATCAACTTGGTCTCAAACTAGGGCAACCACTGTACAGTAGCAGATGATGTTGATTAACTGGGGGGGTCAACCCAGAAAACTCAGACCCAAGAAAACTTAGAAAATGTAGTTTCCTAAATTGACTTGACCGGGATACGAAGCCAGGGCAAGCAAGGGAAATATGTGGATATAGAGAAAGACCACCAACTAGTGGAACTAGCTGCTATTAATGATATTTCCGAATAGATATGATTTGGTGAATTTGTCCGAGAATATGACATTCCACTGTTGAGTGGTTAAAGAGCCAGCATCGCATAATTATGTGATACCCCGGATGTAGCAGACTTCCAATGGTCAACTGTGATCATTTACCATCAGGGATGCAGTCTCCTCGTTTGTACGTTATAATGTAAAAACTAAGCCAAGTACCAATATTCTTATCTCATTGTTCTTCCAGTCTGTTATTAAAGATGGGACGGCGACGGAATTCCTAATTACTGTTTCCCATTAAATCATGTTAGGACAACACAAAAATGCAAGTCAATTAGTAGATTAGAAAAAGAAAAATATAAGAAAAACAATGTTTTGCTTGATGCACTGGAGTTGGATTCTTCTTCTTTTTTATGATAGGTAGCAGAAGAGCAGGATCACTTGATGGTAATCGATTGCCGCCGCCTATAGACACATTATTGAAGGAAATGATATAATCCGATACTTCGTGGATTTTTTATGATATAGATAGCAGATGAATCGACGGATCACCATGATGATAAGCGATTTCCAGCGCCTATGGACACCTGCAACACCAGTGGTGTCACACGCAGGAGGCTGCGCTAGAATGCTCATATTAAGTAGTGTATGAGACTGGGTGTTCATGAAATGAAATGATTGGTGTAGTATCAATTGATGAGTTACTTATTTGAAATATGTGGTCAAATAATGAAATAAGTTGCTCTCTCTATTGATAATGCCTTTAGAATCAATCTCATGACCCGCCCTCACTTCGTTTCGGAACATTAGTTCCACCCCCTACCAAAAGATGGCGATGGCGTTGAATGCATCGCGCTAGTTTAATAACATTTATAGATGTCTATACAATTTATCTCTTTAGATACGGAACCATCTTTCTAACTGAACAGTAAGGAAATAAATATCATGTAATAACCTTATCAAAGAAGACTCACACAAGGAACTATTTATCTCCCTGGAGATCCCAAACTTCGGTTAATATTATATCAGATGTTGTGTGACTTATGAACTGGAGGTCGTAAGTTGGAATCCGATTACGCACCTGAGGGCCTAACACGAACCAGCCAGACATTATGAAGGAATCAGAGTTTTCCTTCCTGCTGCGATGCGTTTCATCGTGACGATACCGGAGGCCCAATTGTGGGCAAAGGGGGTTAAAAGTTGGCAGGGCACTTATGACTCTACTGGTGTAGCAGGTGTCTATGATCTGTCTGCTCATCTGCTACCTATCACAATTTGTGTGTCACATTTGTTTAGATGCGACAGGTGCATTCATATACATAATATTTGACTATACCTTTACATACTATATTTATACATACAAGGTGTATCTGTAAGTATTTACATAAATAACTACGTCTTCAACAATTCGCATAAAAAAAATTCAAACTTCACACAAAAGTCGGTCACGTGGCTTGTCATTTTGAATGGGGCCAATAAATTGTTTTACGAATTTTCAAAAGTCGTAAAAAAGAAATTGGTCAGAATAAAATGTCGGTAGAAAACGTCGTTCAAGAAGTGTAAACTGTTCCCAGATGTACCCTGTTGTTTACGGTGTCCATGAGGTACCTAAGTATAAGTAATCAAAGATTATTTGCCTATAATAACCTCTTTGGTTTAAAAAAGGAACAATAACTGTCCTTCTTAGTTTTTTTGACTGTCAATTGTTAATTTTCTTTTCTCGTCAAAATTGTATCTGTGTAGTAGGTAACACAAGGAAAATTTTGTGCAATGCAATCGACGTTCGGCGCCATCTATTATTGCAAAATGTAACTAACATTCTGAAAAGAATTGAGGGACACTTGTTTTAAACGAATTGCCTCGTCAATACATATTTCAATAAATGAGATTAAATGCGTAACATCACAATCCTTGTACCTAGTAAATTGAGGGAGCGAAATATGAGAGGGCTTCGAAGGCAATCAATCAGAACAGACCATACATATTTCATAAGTACTTGATTGCCCATACGCTGTCAGTGATTTAGCTGGCATCTGATGTAATATTCTCCAAACGCTATTCGGCTACGGTGGCCGATCTTAACAATAAGCCTCTAACGCAGAATAATTATATTATGGTGTTCAAATGTGTGCGCAAACACAGGTGCACTCTCTATGCCCTTACCAGAAGGTAAGGCGCTAGTTTTTTTGATACAGAAATAATAACCTTAAGAATAAGGGGCTATATCAAAAAAACTAGCGCCGCCAACCTATTTACACTGATCGTAGCGACAAATGATATTTTTTTTAAAAGTAAAACATTACAGACTTAGATGCAAGTAGATTGATTTTTTCGAGATGCAAAACAATCTTTTTTACACGTGACAAGGAACAATAAAGTTCATTATTGCTAAAAACGGCCACTTTTAGCAATAAATGTAAATAGATATACATAAATGTAAATAGTTTGGCGGCGCTAGTTTTTTCGATATAGCCCTTTAATTCGATGGGAATGAGATGGAATGGGATGGGATGGGAGTGTGACACGACCGAAGAGGGGTTGGCCGCAGGACTAACGACTTAACGTTCTTTTATTTTTGAGGCACGGTCACAAGACCGCTGACTTTAAGATTTTGGGCTGGCACTAAGAATTTCTGCACAGAAAAACTCAGGTACAAATTTTCGATTGGTCCATCTGGGAATCGAGCCAGAGACCCCACTGATGGGATTGAACTGACAAAAGTAAGCACGTAAATTGTAAACAACATATTTTTTTTACCCAGCCACCATTAAAATTTAGTGATTTTAACCCCAAAGGCCTCATTATACGTAACACAAATAAAGTCCCTTTAGCATTACTAGATCATCGAAGTAAACAAAATAAAAATCAGTTGTTCCATACATTATTGGTGAATATCCATTGTTATCTCAACGCGCAAACACGAGAGCGATATTTTTCGAGGCTTTTGATTTTCCCAATAAATAAGTACTTCAACTTTGTTTTCCAAACCATCTCCCGGACTACCATGTTTACATTACTTACTGAGAAAATTGACGGCTTACAAAAAAATATTGGCAATTTTTTCCCAATCGCACAAGCAAATAAACTCGATACAATTAAAAGTTGTTGGCAGGCAGGTGGGTGATTCTGTGATACAGTAATTATTTTCACGGGACACCGGTTTGAGGATTATCGACGATTTCCCGTTTATTAGGATAGGGGGTAGGGGGGGGGGGTGTTAGAATATACGAATATACGCACCAATTAACAGAAGGAAATGTTTTTAATTAGTTTCTGTTGGACATGATATAACTGCGAGTACATTTCTGCGAATGGGTGGTTTCCGTAATAATTAAGTTCAAGCATCTAATTGAAACTCAAGATATTAATATTCATTGCTCCAAGGAATTGTTCGAAGTGATTCCAGTCCCTTAGTTTGCCACCGTTTTAATCGACAACAGTTTATAAGTAGTCTTCAGCTGTATGTTTCTCAATAAACTTTCAGCCTTTACTTACGAGCAGCACCGACATAATAAGCGAGGGCGTTTTAAATTTATTTTCTACAATTAAGTATTTATTTCTATACTATTTATAAAGAGATAACTTCAATTGACAACGACAAGCCTTATAGGTAAACCGAAATCACGAAACGCTTGCGCGATGTAATTGCACACAGCGCCATCTATTGGTTCATTTCTGAATTACAGTCCCGAAGCGAAGTGAGGGCGGGCCACTAGTCATAAATAAAGTAGGTACTCGTTACTAAACTTATTTTAATAATGAAATAATAATTATGAGCTGTAAAAAATATTAATTATCAGCAAAATAAGTACCTAATAATTGGTCAGCAAATGTTTATTGTTGCTTTAGTAATTGCTGACCATTTATTTGTTTTGCTGACAAGTCTTTAATTGGATAGATTTAGTTTTTGTTGACCTGTTAAATAAACTTTATTATGTGACAGTCGCATCAACTTCTTTATCACTCATCTAAACAAGACTTAAAAACCTACACAACCAAGTTTAGCAGGAAAAATCCGCCGAAGTTAATGTTAAACTATGTATAGCTATGTAACAGTGTCTTGAAACCATAAGACCGTTCAATTGGATTACAAACGATCCATATGTTGGATGTCACCCGTCATTGTGTGTGTTCGCGATGTTATAAATATGAATTGGAAAGATTTTTTCTTATTTTGCAGCCTTTATTTCTATTAACTTTTATAACATAGTCGTTACTGTAACAGTGGTACTAAATGGAGTACATTTTTGAACATCCAACAACCAGTCTTCCATTCCTGCCACTTACCATCAGGTAGAGTTATAAAGAAATAAAACATAGGTTCTCAATAATAGAGTCCAATCTCGACTGTATACTCAAAATATTATCACTGTATTTTTTTTTGCCTATACGTTTCTCTACTGTAATTAGGTTAAAGAACACGCATTTTTTTAATTAAATCAAATCAAAACTTTTTTATTTTAGACTACATAGGTTCATGAGTTAGTAGAAATTTAAATTAAAAACTTATTAGTATGGTTATTGTAAATAGATTTATGGAAATGATAAATATTCAACTTCAAATTTGTCATTTGAGAATTGCTCTGGATACAAATTTATCCCTTAAGTCTATTTGTACCATGTACCTACTTTGTTTTAACGAATTTAACCCTTAAGTCTATTAATACAACTAACTAGAACATTCTCTATCTTACGTCACGAATCGGGCGAGCTAAAACCGTCGACGACAGTTTTAGCTAACATAGTTTTCAAACTTAGCATAAGTAATCCGATTTATTAGTCCAAATGAAGCCTTATTAAAATTCAAATCAAAATATTGTGAGCAAAACTCTCACACGAAATTGGGACTGTTAACTTTAACTCGTGTCTCACAAATTGGAAACCTTGTGCGATTCTGGCGAAAAACGGCAAATTAAATTACCAGGTGTTAAATTTAAATTTATGCATCACATTTCGCTGGCGTGGATGCAAAGCCTCACCCACCAAAAGCATTTTGCTCACGTTTTACTGTAGTTTTAAAAAGTTGCATATTTTTTTAAGAGGTGTTGGTATTAATGCAGCTAAAAGTTTCGTGTAACTTTTGATGACCCCAATTTAAACGATTAGTCTACATAACTTACCTTTTTTATGATATAAGGGGCAGACATACAGACGGATCACCTAACGATAATCTATTACCGCCGTCCATGGACACCCACATCGGTTAAAGATTGGTCAAATCGCACCAAAGTATAGTTTCTACTCCAGTTTCAGATAAACAAGAACAGTGTCTCTGTGACTACAACAAAGTTGTATCTGTTGCAAAATTTGTCTTAGCAGGCAAGTAATTTTTTCCGATAATACCTAATTAATTATCTTGGCCTCGTAATATTTTAGACGGATTTTCTCTTTACAAGCCTCATCGATCTCCGGAAGAAAAGCATAATCATAAATAATGGTGGAAAAGCCTTACACTCATTGAAAATTCTGGTTTGTTAATGAGGGCTTTCGCCCAAAAGCATTTATTTTCTTTGCACTTTGCGTTGTATACGGTAAGTCAGCCTTTATTACTTCTTCAGTGTTATTAAATCTTATAATATTATGAAATTTAAAAACTTGTGTGTATTGTTTACTTCGTCCAAGGCTTTCTGAAATTTTACGTCAAGTGGTACATAATTTACTTAAAATAATTTAAGGGTTTAAACTTTTTTTTTTAATGGCGAATTTAAACGATAGCTAGGTGCAGCTCGGTTTATAAAATAGTAAGTGGTAAAACGCAATGATTGGCTGCACAAGATTCGGTTTTATGACCTCCCGTCTGCTCTAAACTAACACTAACGGCTGGCGCAGCGACCCAAAGTCAGGCTCCGATAGTAAGTCTCCATCTAGGTCGGTCATACGCCACCTCCTGCCAGTCATCAGCTTAGAGTCCATGCAAATCTTTCTCAACTTCATCCCCCCAACTGGCCTTCGACCATTTTTTTTTATTGCTGTAGTAGGCAGACGAGCATGCGGCCCATCTGATGGTAAATGGTAACCGCCGCTCATAGACAACATCAATGCCGAGGCACAGTCATGCCGCTGCCTACCGTGAAAGAAGTACTCTTTTCAAACCTCGTTTAAAAAAGGACATTTGGCCATTAGGTAGGTTCTTTTTACAGCACGATCTTCTCCCATTCTCTCGAAGTAGTCCAGTCGAGTCAGCGAAGTCCATACGTCCCTGCTCCGCCCGCCTCGCCCGTTTGAAAAGGTGATTTCTTATCCACTGAGCTACTGAGAACTGAGTGGCTTACTGTACTGTGGTAAATCACAATCTTGTTTCATCTCCAAAGAGGGAAGCCTTCCCTCAAGCGAGCTGTCGCCGCAGACACCCCGAATAAAGGGGAGTGCTCCCTGAGCGAATGTTATTCGCATTTACCGAGGTTTTACTTAACTTTGTGTGATTTTAAGAGCTCCATCTCCTTTATTGTTTTGGTTTTGTTGTGATAAATGGCTGTGTAGTTTAGTACATTTAGTGCAGGGGTGCCCAACCTTTTATTAAGCAATCATCACTTTGATAGTTTCATACATTGATAGATAGGATTTATTGTATAGGCTGTTTATCTGCATTAAGTTCTATCTTAAGTTAGCTTCGCAGATAGAATGATTTTATCGCTAATGGATATTTATTCCAGACAACTTCGGCAAAAGTACAGTTTGGTTTTTAGTATCGGGATAGGATGGATCCACCAACCTATTAATACATAAAGTAAATCTACATAAAATAGAATAGAATAGGTTTTTTTTTAAATACGGGTAGTCTTGGTCGCTGGGCGTTACTTAAATTGAAAATATTAAATTGCATTCGCGATGCAGAATTAAGCACCATCTATTTGTAGAGTTTGAAACTTTTTTGGTATTTTTTTACAATACCGAATCGAATACTTTCCCTTGTTCGTTCTCTTAACTCAACCGTAGGGATGTAATGTTACTTTTTAAACCATTGATGTGGTAAACAAGGTAATGGCTCACCTGATGGGAAGCTGTTATCGTACGCCACAGACGCTATTCAATATCAAAGTTACGAGTTGGTTTTTCTTACCAAATTTACTCTACTCGCCTATTTAATATATTCTATACCTAACTATTTACCAATATTTTGTCTATGGCAGCCAATTTAAACGAACAGGTATCGACGAAGGACAGTTTATAGTGCACAAATATGTGCGCACACATTTTCTATTATTTTACTCTCATAAATGTCAATTGTGACCCCAGATTTAATAAGTATTATTGTTTTTTGCATGTAATTTGTTATGAATCTTTAATACATTTTCCCTAATATAATTTTTTGTTGTCAGTGTTTTAAGGAATCGATTTTTAATACCTTTAACTGTTGCACTAAGAGACGTCTCAATCACAATATAGGTCAATATTTTTACTTGAGTGACAAATAAAGTTTCATTAATGACTCTGAGTGTAGCAGTTAATTTGTGACCTATATACGGCAGCCGTCGATTACCAATGTAATGTATCTAATACATGTAACTAAGGCAATAAATGATTCGATTGATTGACCATCAGGTGATCTGTCTGCTCGTCTAGTACTTATGACATAAAACAAATATCGGGCCCACATAGAACAACAATTGTTAAGTTTCTAAGTGGCTCAGCCATAAGTTGTTGACTGTACCCCAATACATTTTAACAAGGTTCCCAGTCTAAAAATACGTTGGCCTCCACTTATTCATATTTTATCGTTCTGCACTCTACCAGATGGTCAGAGTCGCTGAGCCCACAGACAAGAACAGCTATTTTTAATCGAGGTTTTGTACTGGCAGTGAGTTTGGTATTTTCGATGAAAGACTAATTAATTACATAATAATAAATAATTTATAGGGGCTAATATTTACATATAATCGTACAAAAACAATTTAATAACTAAATTATTCATATTCCTAGAGTGTGCAATACGCAGTATTTTCTTTCTTTTCTTATTACATAATAATAAATAATTTATAGGGGCTAATATTTACATATAATCGTACAAAAACAATTTAATAACTAAATTATTCATATTCCTAGAGTGTGCAATACGCAGTATTTTCTTTTTAATCTGTGGCATAAAATAAGTGAGAAAATTATGACAAAAGAAATATGCGGCGAAATTTGAAATAAGAACATTGTTTTTTTCGCGCTATAAAAAGTAATCATAGTTTCAGTAGTTTTCACAAATCGAGAGATTTAACCCTCGCGGCCTCGACAAATTAAGATAAAGTCCTGCGTTCACAGAGCACAAAAATAAATTGTTGATCCAAAGATTTAAAAGTTTCACTATTCAACCCAGAACTCTTGTTCTGGCCACAAATTTTAGTTTTTATGCGACCTAACATCAAGATCTTCTGTAAAGATACTTTTTAACTGTTAAACTTTTTGGTCCGCAAACTGTGGTCGTGAGCAAAATGCTCACAAATAAACAAATCAGGATTTTTATTCGTTCAGAGCCGCAGTTTTTGCAAGTGAAGCATAATTTCACAAAATTTATTCCCACAAGTGAAGTTAATTACATTTACATAACTTTATCTGTGTCACGAAAAATGATAAATTACGGAGAAGGTAAAAACGTAAGAAGGAAAGAGACATAACACATTCATTATCTTTTAACACGGCTGGCGTATTATGAGGTTATGGCGTTATTAATTTCGTACAATGAGAGGTTGTAATGAATCATACATTTTGGAGATCTGTAGCTGGGGGCAATATTCGTGCGCTTGACATTAGGTTAATTTCTCATTTAAGGTTTTTCAATGTATTTAATTGAAAGGAATATATTTTTTTTACCGTATAAATGTTGTTTTTTTTAATATATTTTTATTATTTACCTAATATAACAATTTCCTGTTTCTTCGTTTACCAATCCATCCAACTTTTAGTTAATCTAAAATTCATACAATAAGTTGATTCCTAGTAGTAGCTTTAAAATTTGTGTTACAGATTTTGGGCAGCACATATCTGTATAATAAAACTTAAAAATACTGTCTTACATCCAGACCCTGAACAAATAACACCTAAAACATCTGCCATAATTGTTATTTTTTTGCAAACTTTGAATTGATTATAATTTGTATTACATGTCTTTTATTTTTGCTTATGATAGACACATCATCTATTTTTAAGTGACTTATCATTAGGGTAATTTATCTACGTTTTTTTGTAATTTTTATTACCCTACAACTTTCAAAGTCAAACACTCCCAAAGAGTTAGCCAAAATATAATGATTAATTTTATTTTCACATGAGTATAGCAGAGAAGCGGCAACCTTTACCCCCGGTTCCAATGGCACTTGTTCACATATGGCTCAAAGGTTCTCAGATTTAATGTATCACATGCGTCCTCCCTTTGATCTTTTGCTTTAAAGTCGCCAGCTTCAGAGGAAATTAATATCTCAATATTAATTCTATTTAATTTCTACATAAGGGCATAGAAGTAGGAGATTGTAACTTCAGAGAGAAAAATAATATTATTACTGCAGGGCGTTTTTTTAATCCAGAGAAAAGTGAGAGATTTTGCAATAGAATCTTCAGTAGAACGTAGCGAGAAATTCATCATCATATTTTTTATTGTGACATAGTCACAGCCGTTGGCACTGCCATACTGGCCACAGAAAAATATAACTACCTAAGTAATGGTCTGCGATATGCTTCTTCAAGCCATTAAATTAAAGTCATTTTTTTATTCAGGCGGCAGCGTGACTATGTTCTGTGGTAGCAGCTAGTCTTTTACAAGATGTTCCAAATTCAAAAAATGCGTGGCAAAGATAATTACGGCACACTCTTTATGAGGAATAAAAACTCATTACTTTCATTATTTCTTGATAATGTTATTATTTTGGCATATTTCATTCTTACATTTTATTTTTGTGTGTTTGATTACGTAAATAGATTTAAGGACCTTAAATGAAAGAAATAAATTTGGTCGCCGCTAAAAGTTTTTTTTTAGAAACTTCACCGTACAAATAACAATATAGATCTACATGCGTATTCAAACGTCATTAATTTCCCGTAACCAGATAAAAACAAAATCAAATCAAGCTGCTATCGCAAAATATTAGAAGAAACCTTATTTTAGAAAAACAATAGAACGAGACAATTTCAATTCAATTCAAAATTAGAACGCCTGTCAGTGAAGCCGAAACCAAACGAGAGATTTCGTATTATACCGACCCTCAGCCAAAGATTCAACAGAATTACGTCGAAAAAATTGTTTTTAAAAACACTCATGCATTTTATTAACCCTCCAATCCCGTTTTATCCCTCGAGTCCCGTCCGCAAATAAAAGAGGGGATCTCGGGTTATTAATTTTTCACCGCGACGACACTGATTTCTGGTCGAGTTTGGCCGTAGCTGTCAATATTTTATGTACTGGTGACACATTTTTGACAGTTCAAACCGAGTCTACAGCACAAAATAATTACATCACAGAAATTAGACTTTGACCTGATTTTGAATTTAGAAGAGTTCGTTGACATATGCTAGGGTTGTTGCCCGGCATGAGTACATAAGCGCGCGGCTCCTACCACAGACCTCGACAGTTCGACAATCTTATGTCATAAGTTAGGGATTAATGTTGCGAAAGGCCGTTAATTGCCCGTAAGTGCGCATGCGTGATACATGACATATTTTTAGCTCTTAGTGGGCAGTCAGCCTTTGTGCCAATATTATTTTGTGTCTACAGTAGTAGTGTGATTGAACTATATCTATCTATTTACTTTAGATTGTTGACTAAAATATAATGATGAAAATGTATGAAATGGAAATCGATATAATGTAAAACTTATGTCTGTAGAAAGGTCAAATAAGGACATCTGTTACAAGTTATATTTTACGATATATTATGTGAATAGTGTGACATTTTGACCCTTTACATTTTTTCTTCAATGCGTTCTCGAGTAGGATCCAATCACGTGTGACAGGTCGTTCACTTACCGGGTGAATGATCTAACCAATTGAGCTACAGATGATTTTACCAAGTCAAAAAATGTTTTATATTTTGCTTCTATAAATTCGTATTCGTTAAACAACAAAGGCTTAATACTTGACTACAGCTATTATGTATAATTAAACTACTGACCGCCCGCAACTTCATACGCGTGAAGTTATAAATAAATATATTTTATTAGATAAAGAAGCAACGGTATATTAACTTAAAAAAAGACTTGCGCTTATTATTACCACATTCTATAAAAAGATACTGGTTGCAAATTTATAGCAACCTTTTTATTCCGTTGTAAGGGGCTGAAACGGTGAAGGTCATCACACAATCGATTGTAGAATTTTAAAGCAATAAATAGACTTGATGCTGAAACAACAGTATCAAGGATATTAATAAAAAATAGCAAAGTTAAGAGTTTTCGAGTGCACCAAACTTTTATTGTAAACCACGATAACAACATGCGTTACGAAAGTATTCCTAGCGCGTCACGTAGCAACAACCTTATGCGTTACGAGAATATTCCCTAGCGCAGCTCGTAGCCACAACTTTATGTGTTACGAGAATATACGAGTACGTAGGACATCTCGTAGCAACAAATGAATGAATTACGAAAGTATTCCCAGCGCGTCACGGTAGCAACAACCTTATGCGTTACGAGAATATTCCTAGCGCAGCTCGTAGCTACAACTTTATGTATTACGAGAATATACGTAGCACGTTTCGGAGCAACAACTTTATGCGTTACGAGAATATACGCAGCACATATTCTCGTAGCAACAAATTAATGAGT
The DNA here is from genome assembly GCA_014851415.1 of Cnaphalocrocis medinalis. Lineage (NCBI taxonomy): Eukaryota > Metazoa > Arthropoda > Insecta > Lepidoptera > Crambidae > Cnaphalocrocis > Cnaphalocrocis medinalis. The sequence goes on from CM026295.1 coordinate 976,045, forward strand.
TACTACGAGAAAATTCCTAGCGCGTCACGTAGCAACAATCATAATGCGTTACGAGAATATTCGTAGCTCGTCTCGTAGCAACAACCGCATCTGCTACTTACATCAACAACAAAAGTAGTAGTTTAGATAGCGAACTAGTGGACTTAGTCTAGTTTGTTAGATAGATATTATCATTCTTTAGACATATAGAGTATATTTTTTGTTGTGAAACATTATCAATTTTTTTTTCAATCGAGAAGAATTTTATACACGAATATACTATTTTTAATCTAAATGACTGAGTACTTGTGTTTGCGCACACACTAGTGCTCTATAAATGTCTTGCGTCGATGGCTATTATCCAGATTTCGTTGACCTACATACCCGAAATATCGGTTAGGAGGACAATAGTGACCATGTGAAATATATCACCACATTTTCACGCACTCATATGGAAATACGCAATGGTATTGGATATAAAAATGAATTATGTATCGAACGATTGTGTACAAACAAAACTTATTTGTTGTGTTGCAGGAACGTAATGGAATTCTTGAGCCAGAGCTTTGTCTAGATATTGTATTCTAAAAGGTGAAATGGAAAAATTCCCAAGAAAGTCAATGCAGCTTCGTAGCAGTTTTACATGAGTAAGAAGTAGTTAGAATACACTGGAAGATAGACTGAGACAAAATAATAGTATTTTATTGATAGATAGCAGACAAATAAAAATGGTCACCACGTCCAATGGAATGAGAAGTGTGCTATCTATAGGATTTTTAGTTCATGAGTCGAATAGAAACAACAAATAAAATAGAATCTGCTTATTATAGAGGAAGATAAAGTTATAGTTTTCTCTATAATAAGCAGATTCTATATTAAATCATCACATGGAAGCCGTAATGTCCAACCAATACCTCAAACACCGTGGAAAAACAATTGGCCAACATTATAAAAAACATTTAAACATTCGATTTGTCGTAATCGATGATGATTTTTTTTTTAAATAACAGGAATAAATCTGATACTATCAACTTTTTAAGTCTTGAAATCAGAATCTACGTATATATACTTTTTTATATGGTAGGTGACAGACGAAGCATACGGACCACATCATGGTAATCAAAGGTTAGCAGCGCACTTGTGACTCCACTGGTGTTGCATGTGTCCATGGGCGGTGGCAATTGCTTACCATCAGGTGATCCGCCTGCTCGTCTGCTACCTATCACATAAAAAAAAAAATCGATTGCCGACGCTCATAGACACATAGAGTCAAAAGTGTGCTGCCAACGTTTAGCCTCCTTTCCCCCTATTCGGTACACCTCATTCACTCGACGAAACACAGCGCATCCGCTGCTTTATACCAGTCTTCTGTGAGGCCGTGGTATCACTATGGTCAAGCCGGTATATTCATGCCGAAGCGTGGCTCTCCCACAGTTAAAACGGTGATAGATGGCAGACGAGTAAACGGGTCACCACCACGTTGAAATCTACGTAGGTACGGTGGCCAGCACATCAAGTTACTACAATCTGTCAAATTTCTTCAATCGAACCTCACTTTTATGTCAAACGTGTTTGGTTCAATATCAACTGAGGAAATTTGACAGATTGTAGTAACTTGATGTGTTGGCCACTGTACTATTTATTTAAATTCTACTGCTTCACATTTACTAAATTAGTATTTTTAACAGTCCATAAAAATACTTCCGAAAGTAATCTTCTCGCCATCACAATAAAGAAAACTGACGTTATCTCCACAGGTACTATAAAGTGACGTCACAGATAAAACTGTGACGTCACATATCGGGTCCCGATTCGCGGGGTGCATGAATCACGCGGAAATCCGACGCGAACTTTGCACGTTGCCATTATACTTGGCTAGTGTTTTTAGAGTATCGATAGTTCTATCGATATATGTAGTGAGTTGTAACTAATACGTACAGAGAAGCTAACCCAAACATAAAAAGTGTCGCGAAGGAAGCGGTGACGGACAGCCGCGGGGGAGAGAGCGACGTTTCATACTTGTGTGAGTTGTTGCCGGCTGGCAGCAATTTATGGCGCAAAAAACCGGTTTACTGCAGCGGTTCTATATGCTAGTGCACTGTATGTGCAGACAGCTGCACATACAGTGAACTCCTGCAGCCTACCGAAAATTTAATATTATCTTGATGCCATCGACACGAAAAGAAGAAGAGATACGCTAGTAATATTAGTTCAATGGATACATGACTGTGTAAATAAAAAATAATGAGTAATAATGATAATAATAAATCTTCATTTTCAAATACGGTACATACATTAAACAATGGTGGCTGAAGCCTTATTTTTAGCATGACATACGGCTGCTGCCTCACAAATAACATGAAAAACATCTTCACTATTTTGTAATATACCTGTTAATGTACCTAACATAAAAGTTACATGTATATATGTACTTGCTAGTTAGGTTGTTGTGGGTACATAATTATTTATTTCTAATTATTTATAATAAATTCATATTATGATATTTTGTAGAAATTTATTTAAAACGACAGACATTAGCAATTGACGTATCCAGGTAGGTATCCAGTATCGATACCTAATATAGATAATCGGATTATGGTTACAACACTAATTAATAGATACTGATAGTGTTACGACATTGTATGTTTTATTTTCATAGTAACTTATATAGGTCAACGTTCTCATGTAAAATGTGTAGGTAACTAGTTATTAGGATCTCTTTTGTGTGATTAGGACATGCTCTGATAGGTTTCGTTAGGCATTAGGGCGACTAACTTCGAACATCTATACTATTTATAAAGAGATAACTTCTATAGACAACGACAAGGCTTATAGGTAAACCGAAAACACGAAACGCTTGCGCGATGTAATTGAATACAGCGCCATCTATTGGTTCATTTCTGAATTACGTTCCCGAAGCGAAGTGAGCGCGGGCCACTAGTATATTATAAATAGATACAGTATGAATGCGTGAAAAATGTCGCCAATTAAGGCTCCGTGCGCAAAAGAGCGCTATTTGTCATTTACAGAATTTAAAACGAATTATTCATTTCATCCATAACATAACATACGAAACGTAGCAACCCAGGCGCTGCTTCACACTGGTTCTGAGAGGCTGTGGTATCACTCAAGCTGGCCCATTGATGCGGAACACTGGGTCTCCCACGGATATTTTTTTTTTGTGATAGGTGGCAGACGAACAGACGGATCTCCTGATGGCAAGCGATTGCCGCCGCCCATAGACACCTGCAGGACCAGTAGAGTCACAAGTGCGCTGCCAACCTTTATCCCCCTTTCCCCCCAATTGGTGCGGTACCCTCACTCACTCGACGAAACACAGCGCAAGCGCCGCTTCACGCCGGTCTTCTGTGAGTCCGTGGTATCACTCCGGTCGAGCCCATTCATGCCAAAGCGTGGCTCTTCCCCTGTTTCGGATTGTTGGATAAAGTAGTAATCATTTTATTTTAAGCTCTATTTCACGTTCACGTGAATATTATTAATAGGAAAGGCCTATTAGAAAAGACGAAGAAATTAAATCTTGTAATTAGTTTGTTATCTAAGAATTAATTTAATTCATCGTCCGTAACAGTTGAAATTGAAAAGTTTCAGAGGAAAATTAATTAATTCGCAGCTCATTTTGGGAAAGTGATGGGAACTATTTCATTATCAAACAATTAGGATTTCCACTAGAGATGTCAGAGAACGTGTTGCAAGGAATGTGTTCGCTGTCACCAAGGACCAAGTATCTAATGGACTGGACACGCAAATAATAATATTCGTGTAAACGGAACAACTATACGAGTATACAGAAATCGCTTAGAGTAGAAGAGACAGAATCATGATTTTTTGTCTTTGTCAGAGTTCCACTTTTTTTTGATAAGCTCAGTTCTGTCAGTTGTGAACTGCGCCCAGCAAAGCTATTGCCATAGTAACCCATAGTAATTAAGTACGATTTTTGTTCGTATTTTTACTATCGTAATAACCAACCAAATTCAGTCGTAGTAAGAGATAACAGGCTACCGTACTGAATTAATCTTCAGTCACATCGATCCGCCATTTTGTAGTTATTTTTCATTTGGCCGGGTTATATAGATATCTGTCCCTTACGGTGATACGCGCTTAGCCACTCTATTTTGATATTTTCTCTAAGGCTGTCACCAATAGAGTTTACAAGGTTATATAGGGTGTATCAGTGAATATTTACATCCCTTTAACCACGGGTTCTACCAACCAATCTGAACAACATTTGTTTTACGACTCTTGAAAGTTCGTCTAAAATGATTTCTACTCCCCATACAAAATTAAAAAGTCACTTTCCAGACTTTGTGTGAAAAGTTGAAATTTTTTATGCGAATTTCTAAAAGTCATAGAACAAATATTGTCCAGAATTACATACTGGTAGAAGAAAAAAAACTTTTTTTTTTAGTTTTCATACAAATCAGACTGATCATGCGATCGAGATACCTAGTATGGGAAGTATTGGGAACTTCAAAGTGTATTTCGACTAATATTTCTTGGAAAAACTTTTACACTTACAGAATCTAAGTCGAGCTTAAGAATTTGGATGGTGAGTAAAAATTCACTTTGTACAGGTTTACTCGCGATATTTTTCTTTACCGCCGAGCGAATGGTAGAAATACGCACATAGATTTGAAAAATCCAGAGGTGCATGCTCAGAATCGAACCACGACCCTTCGTATAAAAGGTGCGTTCTTTTCCACTGAGGTACCATCACTCATTTAGTAGCTGCATAAAATAAAAGATTCGTAGGAATTATTTCATTAGTACGGTGTTTAACATTTCCTCATAGAAGAACTTTGTCTAGTTATTATTACTATCAAAAACAAAGATAACATTGAAGCAAAACTTTCTATTGACAGTTGACGGGATGCCATAAAAAAGTTACAAGGACACCATAAAGAGGGGTGGGCCAAACGCCTATATTCCCACCAACAACAACAATTCGATTACGTTTATTTGTCTATGGACAGTTAGTTCACAAATTATCTGCTGGAAGTTTTTATTAACATTTACAAAATGCAAACGTCGACGGCCATAATATAGCAGACGCATTGGAAACTCAATTGTTTTATGCCTTAAGGCTTTTGGGTCTTACAACGTTAATTAAAAAAAAAAGTTTAACCTTCGATCAACAGTTGTTTGTTGTTAAATGCTTAGGTTTAAAAAAATAAAAGATCAAAAATATTCAAAATAAGAACAGTAACAACTACACATCTAAGATAAATAAATCTGTGGCGCGAATATTCGAAACATTTAAAATCAAAAACAAAAGTAAGAATACAAAAATATGCTTACTTTGATGTTCACAATAAATCATTTACACCTGTTGTGTGCAAAGCAAAAAATAGGGGAGCGAAACTAGCAGGGTGTTTGTATGCAAAAATGCAAAAACTACGTTGCAATATGTAAAAACCTGTAAACATGCCACTAAAAATTATTGTTTCAAAAACATTTCAGTGCTTCTGCATACGCATTCCCAATTCTTACCACAGACGGCAAACGCACTACGTTATTTTTTTTGGTTGCCATTTGATACTGGCTGGTTTAATTTTGTACGCATATTTTTTCACTGTCACTTTTCTTTAAAAAAAATGTATACGTCAAAACTGCGCGGGAAATTGGACGTCAAAATTACGCGGGATTTGAACGTGAAAATTACATAGGGTTGGCACTGTGTTATAGGTTTGTTATTTCCACGTTTGTTTTTTTATTTGGTTGTTTTCGTCGCGATGGGATCGGCGCGCGGGAAGCCCGCCCGGTACCGTGGCTGACGTTCTACTGAACGCTACTTATAAATTGTACTGTCGTGTGCTGAAGTTTCAGCCGGTGTCTATTGAATTAGCTGTGTCGGTTTTTCATTAATGCGTTGCTAATTTTTGAGTTAACTAGTTCTAATGTTTTAAGTGCTGGTCAAAACTTTAGGATAGTTCAAAAGGATAGTTGCGTTTAATAAAAGACTTGAATCAAAGGACTGGAACTACGAATATGTATAGAAATTTCACCGTTTGAACAGTAAGCTGTATGAAGAAAATGAAATGAAAAAGTAAGTATATTTCATAAAATATACTTACTTTTTCATTTCATTTTATAAATACCTAATAATAAATTCATACTAGCTAACCTTACTCCAGATTAAAATAAAGATGGACAATTAAAAACATTGAATTAACTAATAACTGTGTTTTTGCAAAGTATATTTTTTCCGCTATCAAATTTTTCTGAAATAGTGTTATTTATTTAATAATAACCGTTTGTGTTAAAATGTTTCATTTTCTATGCTTTAATGAACTACTTTAAGTATTCTTACTTAATTGTTTTTGAATACCCGCATTGTTTGATAACATCCATAAAATTTTATATAAAAAATTAAAAAAAGTTACATTTAATTAACAATTCAATAAAGGCACGCTAACTGTCCTCTTAAATTCTCTTTCAATTTTTCAAATGCGTTCGAATATGGAATGAAAAAACCTAAATGGCGAATAAATTCTCGTAACGACTTTTTCAATCGCTTGTACAAATTCATCGGATGGCGACAAAAGTTCTAACATACATTGCTCGTTGTATGGTGTCAGAAAACTCATTATTTGTTTATAATTGGTTATTCAGTGAGTTTTTATGCGATTGATGGCGGAGTTCTTTTTTTATTACTGTTCGCAGTAGGGTTGGGACCTTTTTTGTACATCATAAGATTTTATACTCCACTTTCTGTACTAGGGCGTAGAAATAATTAAATTAAAAGAATCGGCCGTTGATCATTGATAGATATTCTTTATCCGAGTATCATTCATTAAATAACCATGTGACTGTATTTTACTATTGACTAATACCTAAAGTTTTTACCACCGAACTCAGAGACGTCATTTAACCTTAATGTTCGTTATCTTAATTATGGATAGTCCTTATGGTATCAAGTAAGGGTCAATATTTTTTCTTAAGTACCAATTAAAGTTAGTTAACATATCTGAATGTGGCAGTTGGTCTTTTAATAGTAAATACTTGTCACCTGATGATTTACTATATTCTGACCTGATAATACTGGCGTATTATCAGGTCAAAATATAGGAATATTTGTGCGATATATGGCAGACGAACAGAATGGGCACTATATGGTTTTAGACGAATCATCATTCCCAAGTGGAGTGACAATATTTCCCCTTCCCCCCGATTTGGTCCTCCGGTACCTTCACTCGGGGAAACACATCGGAAGCGCTACTTCACATTGGTTTCGTTTGAGTGATACTAAATGATGTTTGATTGGTTTTGTTTGAGCAATACAATATGTTTCTTTATAGACTACAGAACCCTAAAAAAGGCAGATCTTCTAGTGCTTAAGAAATAGCTTACTTTACAAAGGTCTTCAGTGTTCGTCTATTAGTAAGGAAATAACCTGCAAATGGGCAAAACTAGGCACGTTCCCCAAAAGATTGAGTGCGACCATTCCTTCCCATTTCGTGTTCACACGATATGAAACGTGCGAAATATTTCTAGGCGCTTGGAATAAAAATGGGGGCCGGTTTAGTGTTGTATCACTACTGTCGAAATTGAACCAATATACAGGGTGTATCTGTGAACATTTACATCCCTTTAACCACGTGTTCTACCAACCATTCTGAACAACATTTGTTCTATGACTTTTGAAAATTCACATAATAAAAATCATATTTCCTTACAAAGTCGGTCACGTGACTTGGTCATTTTATATGGGGAGTCGAAAAATTTTTCGAAGAATTTGGCAAAGTTGTTGAACAAATATTGTTCAGAATGGTTGATAGAACACGTGGTTAAAGGGATGTAAACTTTCACAGATACACCCAGTATACAGGATGTATTGATAAATAATAAAGTAAAGTATCAGCCTATATACTGCCCCACTGCAGGGCAATTATGTATCGTTTAAATACAAAGTATTCTATGGTTACAAAGTGTAACATAAATCAGCGTCGATTTTACTGTGCCCTGATATAATTTTACTGTGCCCTGATATGTTCGTCGTCGAATGCTTTCAAAACTAAGTACCTATATATTTGTAATAAATATATTTGTAATCTCTCTGTTGTCTAACATTATGCATCATACAAGCCGACTGTCCTTAAGTACACTATCGAAACAAAATTTGCCATTGTTACACCACTCTTTTAGTTTTTTAATTTTCAACAAAAATAATCTGTTTATTCTTTACGGTCAAACCCTTATCTCGCTATAAAGACGAATATTTTAAATAGGGATGTAGCTATTTGAAAAAAAAAACTATAAGTAATACGAATTTTCACTTTCGATAGTGTAAGTAGGGTCAGGTGCTTAAGATACTTAGTATGGAATCAGGTCAATGTTCAAGATGTTGTACAGTCAAGTTCAAAAATATGTATACACTTTAGTACCTTGTCACAATACATATTTATAAGAAAGTGGAAGTCGTTTTCTTATACAATGTACTGTGACAAGGTCCTAAAGTGTATACATATTTTTGAACTCGACTGTACGAATTTTTTTTTCCTTCAGTTACCTTAAATTCAATTTCAAAAAGAAAAAAAAGTACAATTCACCTTCAGAAACAGTTTCGTCTCCAAAACAACACACAAAAGAACAATAAACCTAGGAAGCATTCAGACTCAACAGAAGCGTCTGGCGGAGGAGCGATCGAATTAACTCGCCTAATAGAAACCCAGTGTTTTAGCAATTACTGCGAATCCTCACTTAATTAACACAAGGAAAACGAATTACAAGCCCCGGAAATATCCGCGCCGTGTTTGTGATGACTTTTATTTATGAGTGTACTGCCTTTTCGGGTCTTAATGTTGTTATTGTGACGCCTTTGCTTCTCTGAGATCGCGAAAAAAAAGACTACGATTCTCGTGTTTGTGATATTTATCGAAAGGATAAATTTTCTTTGATCAACGCCCCGTTGGTCTAGTGTTTCAAGTACCGTTCCGTTCTTAGCTAGATTAGATGACCGCCACCACAAGATGATGAATTTCATATTTTGATTCCCGTAACATACAGGGTGTATTGATAAATAATAAAATAAATTATCAGCCTATATACTGCCCCACAGCAGGGCAAACGCCTCCAACATAGAAATCAAGTCACCTCTACTCTGATGGCATTAGGCTTAATCATCACGGTTGCCTAAATGCGGACAAAACCCGAGCTATGTTCGAAAAATTCGAAACTTTTTAAATAACAATACATTAATGGTAATGATAATCAATAATTACTTTACTTAGAGTTACGAAAGTATTCTTATGATAAAAAAAGGTAACATAAATCAGCGTCAATTTTACTGTGCCCTATTCGTCGTCGAATGCTTTTAAAACTAAGTTACATATTTTGTACGGCGGTGTTAAATATAGTCTCTCTACTCACAGTGATTTAAAATTATATTTGTAATTCCTCTGTTATCTTTTAAGTATAATACAAGTGCTTAAGATACTTAGCACGGAATCAAGTCAATGTTCAAGATGTTGTACAGTCAAGTTCAAAAATATGTATACACTTTAGTACCTTGTCACAATACATATTTATAAGAAAGTGGAAGTCGTTTTCTTATACAATGTACTGTGACAAGGTCCTAAAGTGTATACATATTTTTGAACTCGACTGTACGAATTTTTTTTTCCTTCAGTTACCTTAAATTCAATTTCAAAAAGAAAAAAAAATATAATTCACCTTCAGAAACAGTTTCTTCCCCATAACAACAAACCTAGGAAGCATTCAGACTCAACAGAAGCGTCTGGCGAAGGAGCGATCGAATTAACTCGCCTAATAGAAACCCAGTGTTTTAGCAATTACTGCGAATCCTCACTTAATTAACACAAGGAAAACGAATTACAAGCCCCGGAAATATCCGCGCTGTGTTTGTGATGACTTTTATTTATGAGTGTACTGCCTTTTCGGGTCTTAATGTTGTTATTGTGACGCCTTTGCTTCTCTGAGATCGCGAAAAAAAAAGACTACGATTCTCGTGTTTGTGATGACTTTTATTTATGAGTGTACTGCCTTTTCGGGTCTTAATGTTGTTATTGTCGCGCCTTTGCTTGTCTGAGATCGCGAAAAAAAAGACTACGATTCTCGTGTTTGTGATGACTTTTATTTATGAGTGTACTGCCTTTTCGGGTCTTAATGTTGTTATTGTCGCGCCTTTGCTTGTCTGAGATCGCGAAAAAAAAGACTACGATTCTCGTGTTTGTGATGACTTTTATTTATGAGTGTACTGCCTTTTCGGGTCTTAATGTTGTTATTGTGACGCCTTTGCTTCTCTGAGATCGCGAAAAAAAAGACTACAATTCTCGTGTTTGTGATATTTATCGAAAGGATAAAATTTCTTTGATCAACGCCCCGTTGGTCTAGTGTTTCAAGTACCGTTCCGTTCTTAGCTAGATTAGATGACCGCCACCACAAGATGATGAATTTCATATTTTGATTCCCGTAATATAGATTTCACCAAAAACATTCTGTAAAAAAACTAGCCAAGTCTCTATGCTGCTTGCTCATCTCTAAAAAGTAATGAAATCTAGACAAAACCGTACCAAGTCTAAGGTTCCTTACTGCGATTCCTTTATTTTTGTAGGTAGTGTTGTGTGACTTGGCCGTTGAAGGGTACTCAAGAGTACAAAGGATGGTCCGGCAGTATTTGCTTCGCGCTCGACTTGGCGGGGGCACTACCGTGCTCCCAGATATCAAATGAAAGGGCTTGAGTAGTAAAATGCATACATTATAACAACTTGTCGGGGGTTTTATAAATTTAAATTTTACAATTTTTCTGCTCCAAAAAATAAAGTCCGATTTGTAATATCTTCTTCTATACTATTTATAAAGAGATAACTTCTATAGACAACGGCAAGGCTTATAGGTAAACCGAAAACACGAAACGCTTGCGCGATGTAATTGGACACAGCGCCATCTATTGGTTCATTTCTGAATTACGGTCCCGAAGCGAAGTGAGGGCGGGCCACTAGTGATTAATATAGGAGATTGGACTTTGTTCTTCGGAGGAAGCGAATTAATAAATGCACGGGCTTTTTCTTTATAAATGTGATCAAAGGTATCTATGTTATTACAAATACCATTTGCTTCCCCGTAAACAAGCCAATCGCAGTTCCTTTCCACTTGCAATCGTTTTCCCCGAAGGCAAACCAAAGATAATTTGCTTAAAGATAGTTATGTACTGGTAACTTGAGTTCTGCCGACGAGATCATATTCATCTGTCCATTTTGCCGAGTTATTCGAAACGGTGGGATTGAATACACATCTTTGTTTTAGAGCGATGGTAGTTTGATAGATATACTAAATTATTATACATTTTTTTATGTGATAGGTAGTAGACGAGCCAACGGATCACCTGATGGTAAGCGATTACTACCGCCCATGGATACCTGCAACACCAGTGGTGTCACAAGTGCGCAGCTTACCTTTTAATCCCCCTTCCCTGGATTGGGCCTCCGGTACCCTCACTCACGCAGCGATGCATACGTCGCTGCGTAAATGAGAAATTCTTCTAGCACCAGAACGTTTCACCACGCTTCAGTATAAATGGGCCAGGCCCGACCGAAGTGATACGACGGCCCACAGGAGACCAGCATGAAGCAGCGCCTGCGCTGTGTTTCGTCCAGTGAGTGAGGGTGCCGGAGGCCCAATTGGAGGAAAGGGGCTTAAAGATTGACAGCGCACTTGTTGTTGCAGGTGTCTATGGGAGGCGGTAATCGTTTGCTCTGTTACCAATCATATAGAATAATCTAAAATTTATTTTTTACTTATTTCATGAAAACTTTGATTTTCATAACTTCTTTACGGTTATAATATTTCGTGCAGCAAAAAATCTAGGGGCACAGTATTGCGCTCGCCAAGTCGAGCATACTATAAATTTACATGCACTCAAAAAATACCATTCGTTCACTAAAGTACTTGTAGCACACTTACTAATTTTTGTGGATAGGTTCAGTCAAGTTAACCATTTTAATATCTATCCCTATCTTCCATCCCCACTAAAACGTTTACTATTTCCTTCAAAACACGCGTAAACAAAACTCTATAGAAGTCATCAAAGACGACAACGAACAAATCAATGGAACAGAGACGAACTCAGCTGGATCGTTTTCATCGACTAATTGCTACGAGCCACGTCGTAGCACTTGTAGTAGACAATGGCTCGTAGACGGCGCTACGAACGCTTGGGTGGGTTATCTAATACTTACCTACAGATGCAATATAAAATCAGTTTGCTGAGGTAGACAATTTTGTTTGGTTGGCTAAAGCTAGTTATTTATTTTGTGGTCTATTGTGGCGGCTGATATCAACAATCGGCCACGTAAGCAAGATATATTATTGTAATGTCTGTGGTATAATATCTAAGGTTTTTGTCAGGGTTACATTGTGTTGTGATTATATTGTAATGGCCGGTTAATGCAGTTTTACTTTACTTCCCCAACAATCGCTCAATTATGATGAACAAGTGTGTGCGCAAATGATGATTACTTTTCAGTCATGTGGTCATGTCACCATTGTGTCCCATCAATATGAAGACAAGAGAATAGACAGTGCACTTGCGACTGCACACACACTTGTGCTCTATACTGTTATTCTTCATAGCTGGTGCTTAAAGCTGAACGCCATAGCCGAAATATCGATAAAAGGACATTAACCCCATCAGCCACGAAATACGTCCTGCTAGTCCAATTGTGGCTAGCTTTCATGATATTGTTATATCACATTTATCATAACTTCACTTGTAATAACAATCTAGATTAATTGTGATCGGCGATATTCGGCCTGTATTTGTTAATTACTTGGTTTCGTGCCAATAACTGATGTTATCGGAGTTGTCAATAACAATTGAACCTGGTGATAGAGCGCCCCAATTGAATTATATCCATTTTGTTTCGTAACTTAGGGGCCATTTTGTATTATACCACCACACGTTAGATACAATCTACAATGAAATAATGCAACAGGCTAATGAAGAGAATATGATATAATATCTTGAAAATACGTCAAGTTGACTGCGTTACAACAGCCGTGGTCAGTGGTCAGTCAACAGTGTCGCTTGTGACCACGGCTGTTGTAACGCAGTCGAAACGTCAAGCAGTAAGTGCTAGAATGTACTTAATTTTCGTCGCGTTCAGTCCCGTTTATGGAAGTATTTGTATAATGAACGTGAAGTTAAAAACATACCTCCATATTAGTTTTTTTTTATATACCCTCTAAGTTGTGACAAAACTTACATACTACATTTTTGTTTGAATATTGAAATCTGTCAACTGATAAAAGTTACTCTGTAACTATAATTAATATTGAATATCCAATTTATTAGAAGCGCTATTGGAACCGAAAATCATTTATCGCATACAGGGCAAGGGTTAGTGTATATTCGTAGTACGCTATCACTTAGTAATTACGTTGCACAAGTGCTACGACGTAGCACTGGCTATGTCGTAGCACTTGTGGACAATGGCTTGTAGCTGCTACAGTCTGCTCTTAGTTTTGAGCCATCTATATAGACGAAGAATAGTAGAGGGAAAGTTGCAACAGTATGATAGAATCATTTATTTAACAATTTTTTAATAAAACACTTTTAATAGGCACACACTTTTATACGACTAAAAGACTTTTATCAATAATAGTTAAGTAATTTTTTCTATCATACTGTTGCAACTTTCCCTCTACTATTTTTCCTACTAAATATTGTTTAGTAATTTATTGATAAAAGTTGTAACCCTATTTACTTTATTTTGCTCCTTTTTATCAAACTAATTCTTATAAACCGAGAGTATGCGATTAATATAGCCACGTTACCACTAAGCAATTACACACAGTAACTAGTTGTAGCACTTGTACAAAATGGCTCGATCGTAACAATGTTGGCCAGAAAATTGTTTTCGTGGTGCTAAAAGGAGTGGAGTATAAAAAGGTACAAAAATATGTGTAATCTACTAGTCGGCTTATTAAATTGTTTCTCTGAGGGCTAGTAAGCGTGTTCCCAGATTGTTTATCATTAGGTACAGTGACCAGCACATCAAGTTACTACAACCTGTCAAATTTCCTCAGTTGATATTGAACCAAACACGTTTGACATAAAAGTGAGGTTCGATTGAAGCAATTTGACAGATTGTAGTAACCTGATGTGCTGGCCACCGTACCTTTGAAATTTGTACAATCTGCGTCGTAGCAATTGTCGGGAATGACTCGTAGTAGCTACTGGAGAACCTTTCTGAAGGTGGTATGAATAATACGATACGATAATAGTACGAGGGGGAAAGAAGAGTAGAATAATTTGAATATAAGCGTAGTCTTTGCATTTAATAGATTGTTGCAACTTTAGATCAAAGCCATGACTAAAGCTTAATACCGGTTATGATAAATGGTTGGTGAGGCAGTGGTAACACTCCGGTCGAGCCGGCCCATTCATGCCGTAGCGTGGCTCTCCCACAATATAAACTCTGTGATTTTGACGCGTTTACGCTGTATGGGTTTTATGATTGAACCTGGTCGGCCATCAAAATAAACTGCGGTGATGCGGTTGAGGTTTAAGTTTTAGCATAGCTAATTAAAAGTGCTTATTTGGCCTACTATTATCGCCGTCATTTGCAAGTCAAATGATTAAATTGTGATGAATTTTGACGACCCGTTTAGCGCTGATATAAGGGTCACGTGGTTTCGATTGCCGCATCAACACAAATGTTGTTGATGAAACAGATAGGTATTTGTGTTGGGTCTGGGTGTTTGGTAGTTCCCTTCGTTGTTTCTGGTTTCCATAGCACAAGGGAAACCTTAGTTTGGGGCCAGGTCAATGTATGTGATGTTGTCTCAATAATTTTGAAGGTTTGTAGACATATTTAAATACTCTATTGCACATAATACGTTAATATTATTTTTGGCAGTGGGAGCGATGTTTTGACACTGAAGAGGATTGAAATGAGGGATGGCATATGGTGAGGATGATGAGGACGATGATGAGTGAGGAGGAGAAGGATTTAAATGACACAAGCACACCACATTAACACTTATAATGAAAACCTTAAATGATATAGTAACAGAGTAATTTGGCACGGGAGGGCTACAACAACTGACTGTAGGTATTAGAGACATTTCTTATATATGAATATTGTTTCATAAAGAACACTAGAATTTAAACTTAATCAGTGGCCGAAAAGGTTGGGACGATGTAGGTCGCCAACAGACACGAAACACTGTTACTTGTGGAACAGCATAAATTCCGACTTTTGCCAAAAACATCAAACAATATATCAAAGTGACATTCAATTGCACCCTTCTTTCTTTTATTATGATTCAATGATAACTGAAAAATGGACGTTGTGCTAAAAACGTCTGTTACATAATTTTGTAAAACGATTATGTAACGCTTTGTGAGTTATATCATGAATGTGCAAACAACTTCAATTGACGTTTATTAATGTATGTTGCCTGTATTAAATGCTTAATTATTATAAATTAAATATAGTACGATCACCATTACCGCTAAAAAAATATTAATACTTTTATAAAAGTCGGCCCTAAGAGCTTATACCATTTGTAAGTAATAAAGTAGACTTTCTATTAAAATTGGTTTCTGCGCATTCAAGGTCATAACTACAGCTTCTTGCCATAGACTATAATAAATGAATTGAATTATAAATAAAAAAGAAAAAATAAAAATAAAACGTTTAACTTACTAAAACGTGAAGAACATACAAACAGGGTGTATCTGTAAACATTTACATCCCTTTAACCACGTGTTCTATCAACCATTCTGAACAACATTTGTTCAACAACTTTCCTAAATTCTTAGAAAAAATTTTCGACTCCCCATACAAAATGACCAAGTCACGTGACCGACTTTGTATGGAAAGATGATTTTTTTTTATGCAAGTTTTCAAAAGTCATAGAACAAATGTTGTTTAGCATGGTTGGTAGAACACGTGGTTAAAGGGATGTAAATGTTTACAGATACATCCTGTATAAGATGTAAAGCATACCTAAAGGAGGTAAATATCCGAAGACAGCCGATAGCGCTGGGATGAAGATTAAGCATACCTGAAACCGAAAAAAACCTATGTAAAGTTAATGTTTCATGAACTTGAGTTTGTGTTAAGATGATAACTATGACACAGGTCCCTCCACCAGCCCATGGTCCTTCCTACCGTCTCGGCATAAGGACCGAATCTTGGGAGAAGCTCACCAGGTACTTGCTAAGGGCTCTTTCCCCGGTGCGTTTCTTCACTCCCTACAATGTCTGTGTCTTTAGCCCATCTCACGGTCACTTCTCCCCAAATGGAGCGTGAAACACCTCAGCACAAACGACTCGCGCTCGGGCAGTTCCACATCAATCGAACTCCTTCCTAATGTCAAGCCTTTTGTGTGCAAACGCACGCAACCGTCGAAAACCTTCTGCAGAGTTGACCATCTCTTGATGGTCAACTCTGCAGAAGATGATAACTAATCGGGTTATAACGTTGAGTTTCTGAACGAGGTGGATCTGCTTGGAAGCAGAGATCGCCACTCATAAACAATGTCGACACAAATGGCGTCTGGATTAATGCGCTTAATCCACATTCGCTAACTTCCAGACTTCTGGCTGATACTGAGAATTTCCCAACAGAAAAACACAGGTACAAAGTTTTGCCCTACCGGGGTTTCAGGCTCAGGGACCAAAGCGCAGCCGTTGCTATAAAATGCGCCCCACTAGCCTACTACCCACTGGACAATCAAGGCAAGGCTCGAAATTTATTACCCTACCCATCATTACATATCGGTAAGCAACTGCCGCCGCCCATGGATACCTGTAACACCAGTGGCGTCACAAGCGCGCTACCAACCTTTTATCCCCTTCCCTTTTAATGGCATTTGTGGGTATTTTCGGTAAAAATGTCGCCCAAGCGAAAGCAGATTTATTTCGCTGTAAGCCCAAGTACCTGTCAATTAAACGCTATACTATAATGTTTTGACGTCCCGTCATGGTAGGGAATGGGGTAAGGAAGTTGTAAAAACATTCTGTGGTCGGTAGAGGAACAAATTGCATCGGCTGATGCAATTCAAAGGTTTAAATTAGCATTTAGTGGTGTGAAACACTTGCTTTGACTTAATAGAGTCCTAAAACCTGCGATTTTGTCAAAAGCTGTCTCGACAGCATTCGTAGGTCGATAAAACGCTAAAAACCGGGGTTTTATTGAGTGACCGTGAATTTGACTGCCTACCTTTGATTATATTAATCAC
Source organism: Cnaphalocrocis medinalis (assembly GCA_014851415.1). Lineage (NCBI taxonomy): Eukaryota > Metazoa > Arthropoda > Insecta > Lepidoptera > Crambidae > Cnaphalocrocis > Cnaphalocrocis medinalis. The sequence goes on from CM026295.1 coordinate 993,253, forward strand.
AGCTGCCTACGTTATATCAATTATGTCACTTGATATTGGCGAAGTTAAACTCACAACGGAGGAGTAGAGCCATTTAATAAAAAAAATGTAAAAGTCTTAAGCTAGATATAGCGATAAGATAAACAAGATAATACAAGTAACAGGCTTCATCACAAACATACTGAATCTCCTATATTTTTACGAAGCTTGAGGAGGTCACGTTATATTTAAAGTAGATATACCTATTGAGAATAGAATGTATTTTTAAGGTATCGTGATTTGAAAAGGAAATTCCTACAAAAATAGTCATAGAAAAATTCTGTATTCTTTCTAGGGTTTATGGCAAATAGAAAACTTAGGTACCTACCTACTCGTATAAATATCAAATATGTAACCTGCCTAAGATAATATATTTCGACATTTTATAAGACTGCCTTGGCGGCAGAGATTTTTTTTTGTTTTTTTTTTTATCTGATAGGTAGCAGACTAGCAGGCGGATCACCTGATGGTAAGCAATTGCCGCCGCCCATGGACACATGCAACACCAGTGGAGTCACAAGTGCGCTGCTAACCTTTTATCCCCTTCCCCCCCGATGGGCCTCCGGTACCCTCACTCACTCGGCGAAACACAGCACAGGAGCTGCTTCACGCCGGTTTTCTGTGAGGCAGTGGTATCACTCCGGTCGAGCCGGCCCATTCATGCCGAACATGGCTCTCCCACAATTAATCACCAATTAGTTTCATTCGAGGTTCGATTTCGGTCCGCAAATAGAATGACGTCCCACGTGGGGGTCCCAGCCGCTCCTCATATACCTAGACTACGACCGGGGGGTACCAACAGCTATGTTGGAGGGCTCACAGTGGTTTGGCGGGCCCCGCCATCTGTGCAAAAATCTGGTGATGAAAGTCAACTCTCAAAAATGATTAGGATATTCTTTACCCATTCTCGCTATAGGAACAAGTAAGTATACACCAGGTTTTTTCAACCATACTCAGATACTGTCACACAAAGTCGCTAAGCAAAAAAAATCCAATAAGTTTCAGAGTGATTTCCTGCTCCCTCACTCTCCTGTCAATTACCCTGCCACTGTCACCGATAACAGGCTGTCACTTACACAGTGTCCTACGTGGACGACAGAGACGACCATGAGGGGCCAGCATGAACATTTTAAAGAATCCGTAAGGTTAATTGTCTTGACCACGTTAAGATGAGGTACGCTCTAGCGTAACTACTCAGCACTAACAACAACACTAGCTGAGGACTTCCTCAGCGCTAAGTATCTTTGTCGACGTATTGTGCGTAACTGTGGGAGAGCCACGCTTCGGCATGAGTGATACCACTGCCTCACAGAAAACCGGCGTGAAGCAGCCCCTGTGCTGTGTTTCGCTGAGTGAGTGAGGGTACTCGAGGTCCATCCGGGGGGGAAGGGGATAAAAGGTTGGCACTTGTAACTCCACTGGTGTTGCATGTGTCCATGAGCGGCGGCAATTGCTTACCATCAGGTGATCCGCCTGCTCGTCTGCTACCTATCACATAAAAAAAAAAATATCGTAGCATTTAATCTGTGGACAGGTACTCACGTTGCGACATTATCCTTTCTAACGTATGTGCTGTTAAGTTTAGTTATGCTTTCATACGATAGTAGGAGCTCTTAAATTTTTCATACAAATTACGCTATGATCGCAATGTCAGCAAAATTTTACTATCTGTTAATATTTATCTTGTGCGAACAGTGTCTTAAAATTAGCATGTGTTCCGGGTAGCATTCGTAGTTCAATAAAAATAATGGAGTAACTTTGACTGATTTCGACGGTTAACTACCCACTTTGTCAAATATCCTTACTAACTCAAAATGGGAGAAGCTACCGGCACAATAAAGTTTAGAACCTTATTATTTATTGATGCTTCGCTACATAATGTATAATTTTTGACACGATTCTCGCTCACGGATTACATAGCACGCATGTCGTTACTTGTCGCATCCCATCGCTCATCTAGGACGACGCTTTACTTACAGGATTATGAGGTGTTCAGAAATGTGCTCTAAATAGAACAGGGTAAGGTCCCCTCTTTAGAGTGTATAAATAGATGTGGATAGGTGATCCCATTACTACGTTTTCCAGTCATTTTCCTTGCCACATTATTTTGAACGAAGGATAATGGACTATGTTCAAGAATGGGCGTCTACTGGCTGAAATGATGATGATGATAAAAGAAAAAAAATCACTAAGACTTAATCATAAGTCTAGCTTATTACGATAATCATTAATTATCATTCTCGCTAGATGGCGCTAGACGCCGTATCGAAAAAGGAAATCATGACGTTCATTTGGATAGTGCTTCTTAACTAATGAAATGATATTATGAGATATTGTTTTTATCCACAGTACAAACATTTGTGTGCATAAACATGTCTGTTTATATTGGTCTGGGTGTTTCTATGTATTAGATAAAAGTATATTTTTACAAAAGAAAAGTAATATATGTATTTGTAATCCCACTGTTGGTTCTGATATCTGTAACACAGGTGCTTGAGCTACCTATCTCAGAGTCAGATCAATGTATGTGATGTAGTGAAATATTATTATTATTATTATAATAATATATTATTATCGTCGTAAGGCCCACACAGCAGACATAATGTAAAATCAATTGTTTTATGTCTTTTAAAAGGATTTTGGGTTTTACGACGTAAAAAAATAACCCTAACCTACATAATATAGGAGACCGGTGTGAAGCAGCCCCAGTGCTGTTTCGTTGAGTGGGTGAGGGTACCGGAGGCCCACCCGGGGGGGAGGGGATAAAAGGTTGGCGGCGCGCTTGTAACTCCACTGGTGTTGCAGGTGTCCATGGGCGGCGGCAATTGCTTACCATCAGGTAATCTGCCTTCTCGTCTGCTACCTCATAAAAAAAAAGGTATTTACTAAGTCCTATATAGGTTAGGGTTATTTTTTATGACCGTCCAAAAATCTTCAATAGCAAAAATAATTTAGTTTCATTTCAATCATTTCAAAATGGCCTGGTTTCTGAAAACAGCTGTTTTACATTACGGCTAGCTAGCCGAAATGTAAAACAGCTGTAAGCTCTGTTTTGTAAAACGGCAGATTATATGATCCGGCGACATATATACATTGTGAGATAACGTGACATCGCGTAACCAGCCGAATCTGACCAGTCTGTCACCGCAACATCCGCTCTACAAATAACCCTCCAATCAATATAATGTCATATGAAAGCCCAAATTTTCAAAGGCCTGACCTGGCGACGTAATATTACCCGCAGGCAGGTAGCTTTGTGCCAAATTAATTTATGCATAGCGCCAGTCAGGGGTATAATAAATCTCTGGGGCACATTTTTGCGGGACGACTCTATTTGGATTTCATTCTGTTGAAATCTGGTAAAGATCATTTTTCTATCATTACTTTATTAGATAGATAGATATAGCATTTATTCGCATAAAAAAACACAGATACAGAGCGATAAGACCGCCTTATTGCACTGACTATAGCTGTTGTTTCACTCATGTATTCTATTTCTGTGCAATAAAGAATATCTATCTATACAGAGCAGCATAGACAAACATCACATACAAAGACCCAAAAGGGCTTTTAATAATAATGATGAAGCATCTGAGAGATGTCTACTCAACGAGCAAACCACTGATTTCCAGCCATTATTATTATTATGTATATGCACGAGAATTGTATATCCTGTCGTTCGCTTTTGGCTACGATCGTTGCCAAAATGTACTACTGTACACTAAATGTTAACTACTCTCGGCGTCAAAAAAATCGCACATCTGCGTAGTTTTCATACTAACGCGCTCATATCACAGCTTCGTATATTAAAAAGTAAAACATTTTATTACAATATCTTTATGGTAACATTACCAAATGCTCGTCTTTTAATCCAACATTTTATCATCCATGGAATTTACTTGATTCGTCCAAAAATATTAAGATGTAAATCAGTTTTTCAGCTCCATAGAACACTGTATGGGACAATTTACAATAATGTCATACAATACTATTCTGAAGTATGCAATATTCACTATGTAGAGATAAATTTTCATGTTTGGAAATCCGCAGTCACACGTTGTCAAAGTGCTACGGTAGGTAAAATGAACGTGTGACTACGCCTTTCCAAACATGAAAATTTATCTCTACATAGTGAATATTGCATACTTCAGAATAGTATTGTATGACATTATTATAAATTGACAACGAAGGCTTGTTTTATACTTTTTCAGCGTCGTTTTTTGTCGTAGTTGGGTTTTAGTTTTTTTACTTTTTTTTTATTTGCACTATTTTGGTGTCCAAATGCTAGTAATATATATATATTTAAAATGTGCAAGTCAAGCGCTTTCAAATGATACCAAACACGGCATATTTATCATAACTTTATTTTTTTTCTATGTATGTTTTGTCCGCTAGAGGGCGCCACATTAGATTTTGTGAAACCTCATATAGCCTATAACCAGCGGACGATTAAGACGCTTATAATGATATGTCATTTGTCGAATTCTGATAAGTAGTTTAGAAGTTACGTGGAAACAGATGAACATACATACATACATACATACATAGCCTGCCAAAATCATAACCCTCCTTTTGCTTTGCCGTAGTCGGGTAATAAAAACCATGTTACGTAAAAAATATTGCAATCAAATGTTTTACTTTTTTATATACGAAGCCGTGATATGAGCGCGTTAGTATGAAAACTACGCAGATGTGCGATTTTTTTGACGCCGAGTGTAGTTAGTAAGCAAGCGAGTGGACCCGGAGTCAACTAATCTACACTTAAAAAAAGATCAGTCAGCAAAATGTGTATCAATAATAGTAGGGTGAGAGTCGATTAAAAATAATAAAAGAAGAAAAAAACATCTAGGTTATCTTCATTTCCTTGGTATGGTACTAGGGTAGGAGAGTATTAAAACCCCCGCAGTAGGTAGGGGACCTTACAAAAAACCAAGAACTCATGTTGCAGACAACTGCATATAGATGCGAGTACAGGTTACAAAATATTTATCTGAAGTTGTTTTTTTTATAGTATAGAAAGGCAAACGACCAAGCGGGTCACCTGATGGTAAGTGAATACCGCCGCCCATAAACATCAGCTACACCAGGAGTGCGGATGCGATTCCGGCCTTTTAGGAAGGTATAGGCTCGTTTCTTGAAGATTTGGATGTCGTACCAGTTCGGAAATACCGCTCTGAAAAGTTTTTGTTAAAATCTTTATCTCAAGTCAAAGTTAAAAACACATTTTCAAAATGAGTTTTGCGGCGCCGCCCCCCAAACCATGGTCCATCTCCTGGCATGCCCTTTATACGGTGAACTCCTGCAGCCTACCGAGTATTAAGCTAGGAAAATTGAATAACTTAGTGCAAACGACACGAGAAGAAGAAAGTTCGTTTTCGTGACCATAAATCAGGACTTATTATAAGGGGTTTCAAGCATTAAAAAAACAAAAGGTGACTTACTCCCTCGTTTAATCCGGTAACTGAGTACGTAATTTTGCCTCGTTATTTTCTCATTGAAATGAGTAATTGAGAGAGCAACATTGGAGTAAATGAGAGAAAACGCTTTTGCCGTCCGTTTTTGTTTTTTAATTAATGAAGCTTGACGAGCAGCTTTTATGAACGAAACTAGGGTTGTCAAAAGTAAAGGTATAAAAATTATTAATGTTCATAAATTTTCTTTATTTCTATGCTTAGACATAACGACGCCAAATTCAGGTATTTAAAAAACACATTCTAAGGTAGGTGACATACGAGCAGAAACATCACCTGATCGTAAGACATTGCCGCCGCCAACAGACACCTGCAACACCAGTAGAGTCACAAGTGCGCTGCTAAATTTTAACCCCCTTTCCCCCTAAATGGGCCTCCGGTACCTTCACTCATTAAGTTCCGGCCTTATATACGTACGCCATAGGTGTGGTATCTTCCGATCCCCACCCTGGACAAACATTCGTGTGATGAATACTTGTGTGTGTTCAGTGTCTGGGTGTATATATATGTATTTAATTATAATATTTGTGTTTCCTCTGTCAGCTGGATGTAGAAAGTTCCTTTGCTAAAGACATGATTTACGCCAATACTCTAGTTTCAAAAAGCAATTTAACAGTTGTACTGAGAGACGTTAATTAAACCTTAATTGTATCTGATATCTGTAACACAAGTGCTTAAGCTACTTAGTACGGAGTCAGGTCAATATAGGTATGAGATGTTGTGAATTTATTTATAGTATAGAAGATAAGATGTCCAAAACGACGTCCTTAAAAAAAGTGAAGATTGACATAAAAAGATAAAATCCAACTCAATTCCCACACGACTCAGTTTATCCCCGGCCTTGGAATGAGGTATTGGTTTTACTGTACAGTAACTTTATCTCCTACAAAATTCAGTTAACAACTTAATTTTCTTAAAATGTGTCGTCAACACATGAAAAGATACGACAGTTGTTAACTATTTATGACCCCCCTGTAGGGTGGCAATATTATCCCATAAAATACGGGCCATCCTGTATTGTGCTACAATTTTTTATGTAGAATACTGTACCTAGATCAGCGTTTCCCAAATGCCGGGTCGCGACCCGGTGCCGGGTCATCAAAACAAAATAACCGGGTCGCGACATTTTCGCCTTATTTTAAAAACATGAGTAACTTGGATTCTTTAGTAAAAAATAAGAAACAGCTGCATACTCCGCACTAACTAAATAGTGACTTCAATGCCAAAATATTATAATGTACCTAGTACTAATAACCAATTCTACTATTAATAAATGTGTATTATTTAACCATAATGGAACCAGCTTGAGTTTGAAAGTACTTAGTGGGTCACGAAAGGTCAGTGTGTAGATTACCGGGCCATGGCATTACAAAGTTTGGGAAACACTGACCTAGATATTTTGTATTGTGTTTAAATTTTCAACCTTTTTAGCGGTGACTGGAATGGTGTTGTGAATAACGCGTTTTTCATGTGATTGAGGGCAGACAAGTAAACGGATGACCTGATTGTAAATATAAATAGCTCTCAAATGCTGTATTTAGCTCTCAAGAGCTGCGCACTGTTCAATCTACTGGTGTTGCAGGTATCTAACGGAGGCGAAAATCGCTCACCATCAGGTGATCCATCTGCTCGTCTACCACCTATCACATAAAAAACCACTGTACAATAACACTTAGTCACCCTACACCACGGGTACGAACATTCCACAATCTTAATGTCTATATTCTATAAACACCGTTTAAGTGCTTTGGATGCTGTTATACCTCTATTATAGCTCTAGTATAAGCGTTTTATGTTACCATTTTCTTTTCAGTTTTGTGTTCGGATTTTAGGAGATACAACAGAGACACAAATCAAATATAGATAGATAGGTAGATAGATTCTTTATTGCACCGAAATAGAATGCATGCCATGAGTGTTACAAAAGTAATTAAACAGTAGCTAATAGCACACATCAAAATCCTAACTAATCCTAACTAATATTATAAATGCGAAAGTAACTCTGTCTGTCAGTCTGTCTGTTACTCTTTCACGCCAAAACTACTGAACGGATTTAAATGAAATTCGGTATACAGATGATCTAGACCCTGAGAAAGAACATAGGCTACTTTTTATTGCGAAAAGGGGGTTGTAAGGGGTTAAATGGGGGGTAAAAAGTTACTTTTCCACGCGGGACGAAGTCGCGGGCGGCCGCTAGTATATAATAACTGTCAAATTTCTTCAATCGACTCTTATCTTACTGTCAAATACATAAGGTTGAATAAGTATATTAGGTTAATATCAATTGAGGAAAGTAAGTAAGTAAGTAAGTAAGTAAAACATTTATTGACCACACAAGAAGAGATACAACACGACAGCAGTAAGACACGGAATACAATAAGATACAATAGGAAGTAGGTACATATACGAGAACAGAGAGAAACATTACGTGCTTACATATATTATTATAGACAGATAGGTGGTCAATAAGGTCCAAACTCAGCATATGCTGCAGCTGCTTCATTGAAGCCACTGCAGCGCTGGTTTTCAGTTTGGACCTTGAGTGACATATATAAATGAACGAGTGAATGACACGAACATGAAACAATACAACAGAAAAACCAAAACACAACAAGCCAATTAATAAAAAAAAAAAAAACAAAATTAGGAAAAGAAAGACAAAAACAAATGTTTTACAAAAACTAGGACGAGCAACTTATAATAAACACACAATACACAAATTATGAAAAAATAAAAAATAACCTACCCATCACCAAATTACATAAAAGTTATACACTATCCACGCCATGAGCGACAGTGGCGCCATCGATCAGATCCACGACCTTATCGATGCATTAAATTAATCGACATTGGAAAGAAAAAAAAAAAAAAATAAAAAATAAAAATGAAATCTGCGACCTTCCTGTCAACATGACAGCCACACCCATTCCGGCCGCACCCCGACCACATTTTGCCACGTATTATCGGTCTATCTGTGCCTCTTAGGCAATTGTAAAACCACGTTATTAATTATCATTACTGCACAGAATCCGAGGATGGGCTTGATCTGCCATGACAATAACACCACTGAGCAAGTTATAGTACAAATTGTTGAGAGATGGTGTATTGGTGTGCTTGTATGGTGTTTGGGTATCTGGCGTCGAAGCAGGTGAAATAATGTGTTGGTGCGACAGAACATTCAGTTAAGGAGAGTTTATATGGTGGGGTGAGCACCCATCAGCTTACGCAGGACCGCTAACGAGTGCTGGCACTCGCCCCCACCGCCCGCCGCGAATTACCCGAAGGTACGTTGCCGCACTTTTGCTCAGATAATAGATGTTTTTTGAAATTGTGTCTAAAAGAGTACAACGTTTTCAGGTCGCGCACAGGAGGCGGAATCGAGTTCCAGCACTTAGTACTTGCAAACCTGAAGGAGCCGCGGAAAGCCACTGTGCGATGCTTGACTGTGCTGAGGATGTTAGTACACGACCTTTTAGGGTACCTACTAGATTCCCTCGCCCAGGCAAGTTTGTTGAAGAGGTACGGTGGTCGTCGCTCCTCAATGACGCCGAACAGCATGGTGGCGAGATGCAGACGCCTGCGCGCCTCCATTTTCAATAGGTTCCCTGCGTTAAGAAAGGGAGTGACGTGCGCCCTAGGTGGGATATGAAAGCAGAAGCGCGCGCATGCGTTTTGTATTCGCTGAATCAGTGACTGCGTTCTGGCCAGCAAGCAGGGGCCATATACAGTGTCGCAGTAGTTCAGTTTGGATAGCACCAATGACTCGCACAAGGTAACTCTGACCGCTTCACTGAGATAAGGTCTTATTTTGTAGAGTAGTTTGAGTCTAAAGAGACAATTCCGTGCGCACTCAGCAATGTAGCTCTCAAAGTTTAGATGCCCGTCGATAATAAGTCCTAGGTTTCTAGCTGCCTCTACTCTCTCGACAACCTCCCCATTAATTGTGATGTTTAGGGGAATGTTATTAAATTTAGTGAGGTTCTTTCTTGTCCCTATGAGCAGTAGCTTGGACTTTTTGGGGTTGAGGACCAAGCAGTTGGACCTACACCATTTTTCTATGCGTTCCAAGTCTTCGTTAATTTTATTCACAGCTATGTTGTGGTCACTTGGTCTGAAGGACAGATATAGCTGCAGATCATCTGCATAGATGTGATACTGACACTCCTTGATGCATGTGGCAATATCTGCACTATACAGTGCGTAGAGGAGAGGCCCCAATGTCGATCCTTGTGGCACGCCTCTAACCACAGGCATATTGGCAGAGCGAGACTTGCTCCCATCAAGGTTGGTTAGCTCAACGCACTGCCACCTGTTCTTAAGGTAACTATGGAACCAACGCACTGTGTCAGCGCTGAACCCATAGTAGGCAAGCTTGGAGAGTAAAAGAGTAGTATCTATTGAGTCAAAGGCTTTCGAGAAGTCTAGCAGTAGCAGGACTGAGACCTCCCCCCCATCTTGTGCTATAAGCAGGTTATCAACCACATCCGCAAGAGCAGTTGCAGTGCCATGCCCTCTACGGAATCCGGACTGTCGCTGGGGCAGTATGCACAACGACAACTCTAATTGTCCGTACGACCAGAAGCATCTAATTCTTCTAAATTCATCACACCATTTCATCAAATTGATTTTTAAATATGAGCACATTCGAGCAAGGTTGACAAAATGTTATTTATGCATTCGTTTGCTTTCGTTATAAATGTGTTCATTAAGAAGCTGTAAGCGACTTGTCTAAAAACGCCTTTATATTGGCGTTGCGTCGATTTGTCTCACGCCGTGGTCGACCAGCGAATATTTTCTCCGACAATGGTCGTAATTTTGTAGGAGCCGCTAAAGAGCTCGATAATTTTCAAAAGCAACAAAATGAACTGCTTTCTGAGTTTGGAGCTCAAGAAGGCATAACATTCACATTTACCCCATCTTACGCTCCTCACTTTGGAGGTACCTGGGAATCCTTAATTAAAAGTTCCAAGCGCATAATAAGACGGGTTATGGGCACAGCCCATCTAACATTCGAGGAGATAACGACCCTTTTCGCACAGGTGTAATCAATATTGAACAGCCGTCCCTTGTGTCCATTATCTTCCTCTCCCGACGATCTCCTCTTTCTCTCCCCAGGGCACTTTCTGATAGGAAGGCCACTAAATGCTGTTCCATCCCGTGCTCTGGAAACTAGCAACGAAAACCAGCTGAATCGGTACTCTCGCCTGGAGAAGCTACGACAGCACTTTTGGAAAAGGTGGCAAATGGAGTATCTCTCTGAACTGCAAGTCCGCACGAAATGGAGACAAAATACAACGTCACTAAAGGTTGGAGACTTGGTCCTCATTTCTGAAGATTCCCTTCCTCCGCTATGCTGGCGCACTGGACGCGTTACCAAGCTGTACCCAGGAGCTGATGGCATATCCCGCGTTGCTGACGTGAAGACAACTACAGGATGCTATCGACGTCCCCTAGTACGCCTATGTCCTCTTTTAAACGAAGAAGCAGAAGAAGAAACAGAGTTGAAGAACTGAAGTCTTCAACGGGGGGGGAGTATGTTAACGCCTACCAAGAAAATAGAAGCAAAAACACTACGCGTCAAAACGTCATCGCTACTGTTCTGCCGTCCTCTAACTATAATGCCGTTAAGTGCCAAAACCACATTTGGAGAAAAATGGATTTAAAGAGCGCAAAAGAAAAAAAATTCGCTGTTTCTAAAGTAAACTGTTTATATACAACTTGTATATATCATTGCATTGGTATTTGCAAGAGCTTTAATACACACAAACTTTCACAACTCTATGTGTCATATATTTGATAATATTTAAATTTAAACGTTTTAACGTTGTATTATTTTACATATAACATTATAAAAACATAACTAGAATGCCGTTTCGACTACCTTAACGGCATTTAAGTCTTGGATTTTGAATAACTTTCATAAAATTGGAAAATGAGTTGGTGTATAATAGATTTACTGAACTTAAATGCCGTTATTTTTACTTAACGGCGTTCAAGTCTAGAATTAGTACATAAATTATAGATTTTACAGAATGTGTTTTTAAATAATGATTATTACTAGACTAAAATGCAGTTAAAATAAAAACCTTTTATCCTAACGGCATTTAAGCTAAGCACATACTTAGCTAACAATTTTGGAAATACAACAAAATGTATTTATGTTCAACATAATATAATGCATTTCAGTGTTTTAAATCACGATTTTTTAAAAAAAAACTCATTGAGATCAATTTTATCGATATTTAACATAATTACTTACTTAAAATTATCAGGTAAATAATTAACTGCTTTAAATAAATAGTAACTGCCTTTATTATGGCACTTATTTTAACTTTATGACAGTTTACCGTAATAATAATATTTAAAATATTGTATCGCACTTTTCAGATTATAGAGAAAATTAAAAAAAATGCCAAAACTATTTTGTGTTTTTTAACATTTCTGAGTAAAGCGTCTCGATTTCCGCGATCATCATCATCATCATCAGCCTATTGCAGTCCACTAAGACATAGGCCTCTCCAAATTCTCGCCACTCTGATCGATCTTCGGCTACTCGCATCCAGTTCCAGCCAGCCCTCTTGCGCAGATCGTCACTCTATCTGGCCTGAGGTCGTCCTACACTATATGTTTACCAAGATGCGGTCTCCACTCCAGAACTCGTTTACCTCAACGGTTGCCAGTTCTGCGGCAGATATATCCAGCCCACGGCCACTTCAGCTTACTAATCCGGTGAGCTATATAACTTTGGTTCTCTGTGGGATCACCTCGTTCCGGATTCGATCACGCAGAGATCTTTCCATATCCTACTAAGCGACTTTAAACTTGTGGACTAGCCGTGCTGTTAATGTCAACGTTTCGGCCCCGTAAGTCATGACGGGTAGCTGACGCACTAATGTCTTTAGGCACTGTGGAATCGACGATGAGAAGACTCGACGTAGTTTTCCGAATGCTGCCCAACAGGTACACATACTTTTGAACAACTTCGAGGGTGGCGCCATGGATCGCAATCGGTTCCGGTAGAACATGTTCATTGAACATGACCTTGGTTTTGTCCAACTTCATCCGTAGACCGATGCGTTTAGAAGAGTCCGCCAAGCTACTTAGCTTCTTTTTTAGGTCCTGTATCGTTTTGGCCAATATTACGACATCATCTGCGAATCGCAAGTAAGGAGGAGATGTGTACCAACGCCATTTATGTTGATGCCACGTCCTATCCATTTCGGGGAGATAGACGTCCCCTTATCTCACTCCTCGATACAATAATATAATGGTATTTAGGTTTTATTTGCTGATTTTGTACTTGGACGGATATAGTGGCGACTTCGTAAAGACTTTTTATTACTTGAATATATCGCCAATCTATTTGCCAACGCTGTAGGGACTCCAGAACAGACCAGATTTCAATCGAGTCAAAGGCCTTATCATAGTCCACTAATGCTACACTCAGTGGCTGATTACACTCCTCGGTTATCTATATAATCTGCCGCACTGTGTGAATGTGGTTTATGGTGTCATATCCGCTCTGAAATCCACCCTGTTCCGGTGGTTGAAATTCGTCGAGTTCGCAAGACGGTTCGTAATCACTCTTGAAAAGAGCTTATAAACTTGATTTAGAAGCTAAATGGGTCGATAGATCTTCAGCAGGCATTTGTCACCCTTTTTGAAGAACAGGACGATCACACTTCTACTCCACGCCTTCTCCCTTCAAATAGGACAGCGTTAAAAAGCACCCAGCCTCTGTACGAGTTTACCTCCTGCTTTGATCAGCTCTGTTGCTACGTCATCGTCTCCGGGGGCTTTCCCATTTTTTAGCTGCCCAAGAGCAATTTCGATTTCGCCAACGTTGACTTCTGGCAGGTCTTCGGTGAAGTGGCGTGTTAATGTTGCTCGAGAGTCCTTATTTTCAGGATCAGGTTGAGATGCATGCAAAGCGTAATCGGCTATAGAAATCTTTAACCACTGAAAGGACTGCTGGCTTTGAGGCAACCACTTCTCCACTTGCTGTATTTTCACCAGCTTCGTTAAGTGGCTTCTTTCGAGAGATTGCACGAACACCTTTGATCCCCGTTTCGAATCGATAGCTCTTTCAATGGAAAAAAAGGTAAAATACATGACCATTTGAGGCTACTTTTTGAAGAAGGAATTTATCAAAAAAGCCCCTCTCGCTCGAGGAAGTTAACAGATCTGTCAAGTCTTGTGTAAGAAGTTTTATAATTTTGCTATTATTTATGACCGATTTTGTAAAAATACAGGGACTCAAAAATCTTTGAACGCGTTTTCCCAACAAACAGTTTTTTTAATTGTGCCGATATAGTGTTTATTGAGTTCAAGTGCGTAGCAACCTGCAAAAGTCTGCCCTTGCAAATCTTGCACGGAATTCTGCGAGGCGTACGCGACTTCTAACACTCTGAGTCTCGTCTCTCCGCAACGTTTGGCACATAGCCGCATTATAGTTAAGCAATGCGAGTTAGCCGCATTTAAGTTTTGTAAACGTTTAAAATACTATAGCATTTTACATTTGGTCAGCGTTAAAAGTCAACTCATTTTTGCAAATTTTAAAACAAGAAACTTATTTTACCAGTCTTAAATGCCGCTATTGGACTTTAACCGCGTTTTTGTTTAGTTTTTTCACTTAACGGTGTTTTAGTCTTGTAATGCCATACATAACCTTTCCAAAGAACAGCCGAACAATATTGCCATTAAAGTACTTTAACGGCTTTATTGAGACGGAAATTCAAATAACGGCAATTTAGCTATGTAATTTCTGAATTTTTTCATCATTAATAAAAAAATTAAATCCCTTAACCGCGTTTTAGCTAAGAAATTTAGGTAACTGCATTCTAGCTATGTAATCTTGCAAAAATATTGCACTGACTCGTAGTTAATGACATACTATCTCAGAAACTAAACAAGATAGAAAAATCGGGAAAGATGGTTAGACGCGGAATTTTTTTCTTATTAGGATGGTATTCATAACTCAAAAATGACCAAATGTTAGTTAACGGCATTATAGCTAGAGGACGGCAGTGTTTTACTAAATTCATTCCTTACGATCGGCTGTCAAGTGAACATCAAAAATATTGTACTCTCTTGATTAAACATAATTTCCATCAAAATTGTCTCCGAGTCTATTTCCAAAAAAGTAAATTCCATCACGCCACGAAGGCGCGAACATTGGCATGTGCAGAAAGTTGACAGATTGTGGTAACCTGATGTGTGGCTGTTTGTACTTTCTTATTAAACTAGCGGCCGCCCGCGACTTCGTCCGCGTGGAAAAGTAACTTTTTACCCCCCTTTTAACCCCTTACAACCCCCTTAATATTATTATGTTGATGCAACTTAAACAAATTATTTCGACCAAATTTGGTACCATAAAAACGGACATTGTGACTAAACCTTAAAAGATAGACATATGCCGTCGCGGACTTTTTTTTAGATCATGTATAGAGGAATAATTCTTTCATACATATTTTTTGTGTATCTTGAACCGTTTCGCAGCGCACGCAAAGAAAGCCTTCAAAAATTAATAATTTTCCCCGTTTTTTACACATTTACCGCTCTGTCTTTGCTCCTATTGGTCATAGCGTAATGTTATTTAGCCTATAGCCTTCCTCGATAAATAGACTATCCAACAAAAAAAGAATTATTCAAATCGCACCAGTAGTTTCGGAGATTAGCGCGTTCAAACAAACAAACAAACTCTTCAGCTTTATTATATTAGTATAGATATTAGATGTTGAAAAAAATAATTACTTATGAGCGATAGTAGCTTTGAGGATAGGGATGAGCCTTTCATACGGGAGATAGTAGATTTGAAACCGAACATGCCTTTATTATTATTTAAAAACTTCGTACAATAGGCGAACTTAATGCCAAGAGGCATTCTCTAACAGTCAACCTTTGGGTCAATCAGAAAACTTTCTATATTTCTCAAAACTTTGTGGGTATTCCTACCTTAAGCACTTGTTCGCTTAGTTGCCAATTATTTTTTGCCTTTGGCGCTCCCGCGTGGCTAGATTACCGAAAAGTCATTTGTTCATACAGGTTCAGTAAAAGACTGTTCTACAAACAACTTTTACTTTTCAAAATTCTTTACCTTGCATAGAATACAACGTCAATACAATAAGCTTTGTAAACTGTGTGACATTGACATTTTCGCTGATAAGCCTCAAAAGTTTAGGCGTCAAGTACTGCAGTCCTTTGACAGCAGTAGGTACTTGACGCCTAAATCACCAGTCTGTTAATTTTTAGTTTAGTTAAATATTAAATTATATTAAAATATTATTAACCTTCTTATCGCATATAGTCCACATTGCATGCCGTGGCAGCCTATAAGTAAGATAGCACTTAGATTAAGGTTTTTTTTTATCTATTATGTATTGTTTGCATGTTACCAGTGTTTATCTTGTTGGTTGTCCTAATAAAATAAAATAAATAAATAAATTTATTAAACATAGTGGCCCGCCCTCACTTCGCTTCGGGACCGTAATTCACGAAATGAACCAATAGATGGCGCTGTATCCAATTACATAGCGCAAGCGTTTCGTGTTTTCGGTTTACCTATAAGCTTTGTCGTTGTCAATAGAAGTTATCTCTTCATAAATAGTATAGAAGACAATTTTGTATAATACAGGCACACTATTACATTTACCAAATAGTAGGTACACTTACATGATAATTCACATTCACTTTATGACCCTTGATCTTTTAAAGCTTGCACAAACCCACAATTATTTCACTTAACAGATACTGATAGGATGTTGTTGTGTTCTATAAACTGTTTGTTAAGAAAACCACTTAGGTATTCTATTGTATTGTTTCATGTGCGTGTCATTCATTCATTCTCTTTCATTTTTAAACGTCACTCAAGGTCCAAACTGAAAACCAGCGCTGCAGTGGCTTCAATGAAGCAGCTGCAGCATATGCTGAGTTTGGACCTTATTGACCACCTATGTATCTGTCTATGTATGTAAGCACTTAATATTCCTTTCCGTCTATCTACCTACCTCTTTTATGTATTCTGTGTCTTACTACTGTTGTGTTGTATCTGTTTTTGGTTGGTCAATAAATGTTTACTTACTTACTTACGTACTTAACTCGCATTACCAACCTTATAAAAATGGAAAAGGCCCACAAACAGTCAATAGGTTAAAACAAACTAAAGATGTATTTATATTGTTCCAAGAGAAAACAAGTTGTTTGAAATACGATAACTTATAGCTCGGTTAGTTATTGATGTATAATATATGCGGGCGTAAAGCGGAAAATGTTTTCCGCAAACATAATAGAGGAAACATTCATGAGAGGAAGTTTTGTGTGTATACAAAGCTTTACATATACAAGTACTAGTACTAGGGCGTATTGGTAAACATTTACATCGCTTTAACCTTGTGTTTTAGCCGTTATTCTGAACATTAACTTTTTCAACTCCAAAGATTTTTTAATACAATATGACCAAGTCACGTGACCAACTTTGTATGATAAGTTTGATATATTTAAGTAATGTGCATTTCCAAAAGTTGTTCAGAGTTAAGCTAAGTAAGAAAATTTGGATATTTTGAGATTTAGTTTCATAAAATTCTTAGATTATTATTCATTCTCACCGAGTTCAAATCAAATTGATGCTAAAACGACCACTTTTAACAATAATTTTGACTTTGGTTGGAATAGGTTTGCTTTTGCTATACTCGCAAATATAGTTTTTTACCAAAACATAAACAAAAATCATATGTGACTGCATTACAATGAGTTTTATTTATTACATAACCATAATAAATAAAAAAACATATCGACGTCGCTACTGTGTGTGACGCACAGCCTTAAGTACCAAACGCCATGCAACACACATTGTCTACAGACACCAGTTTAACACAAAAAAACAAGCATCTTAAATTACCACAACTACATTACTATTTCACGAAGGGAACAGGACATACAACTCTAGACATGGCGTTTACGCCCGAAGCCACGATAACCGCCAGATGTATAAAGCAGCGGGCAGACTGGTGTAATTCAATTGGCGGCGCCGCTTCCTTCCACCCCGCCTTTATGGCGGTTAGCAACTTTTGTTTATTTTCCGTTCATAGTAGGGTATTTAATGCAACATACAATCAGCCGGGCTAAGATGCGCACCGCGACAAAATTTTGTCGACTCTCTTTCACAAGAGCGCATCCTTCTATCCCGCTCATCGCTCAGTCAGGTGAGCGAGAAGCAACTTGCGCCGACGCAATACGAGTGTCACAAAATTATCTCGTGGTGCGCATCTTGGCCCGCCACGGTTCGGGAGTTCGGGGTGGCACAGGACTGATCTGTGTGGAGAAAATTAGAGGAGGCCTATGTCCAGCAGTGGCCTATGTTCAGAATATTTGATAGAAGACGCGGTCGGTCGCTCGGCGTCGCGGCGGTGTTCACTTACCATTAGGTGACTCGCTTGCTCGTTTGCCATCTTATATTATAAAAAAAATCTTCGCTCATGTTTGATGGAAACGCAGCTTTACCCACGCAGCGTGTAGGCTGTAGCTCTTGTCATTAACTCGGGGAACAAATGACGCGCACGTAACTTGCTTTTGCTACGCCACACTCAAAACACAGTGCCGTGTGTCAATCCACTAAGTACCTACCCTTTAATAAAAGACAACTTTTAAGTCAACAATCACTATGGTTATAAATTCTATCATCAGCTTTTCGTTGTTAGATAACATCGGATTGATTCTGATAATGTTTAATCATGATTCAGCGGGTCTGCTTTCCTTGTGAAAGGGTGGCTAAGGTCAGACAACAGTCATTTCATTGTAATTACCTATACCACCAAATCCTGGAGTACAGTCTAAGCAACAACAGCTTTAAACGCAACCAGGCCTGTCCCACTCGGCGTGTAGATATCGAACTTGCAAGTACATGCAGCGTCCCTACCGGAGGGGCAAATTAGTAGAAAATCACGAAAGAGCGGCGACGCACGCGCGACAGTTGCTTGCGATAGAAAGAGAACGCACTTCTAGGTATGAATAATGGTAGGCATTGAACGCTGGGCGGTCGGAATTTCAACGTTATGTTATGGTAGCCTGAGTCTTCATTTCCATAAACGGTTTTTAGAAGTGTGCTTTCTGTACATGTACTATTAAGTATTCTGTGACGCAACTAGGAATAAAGACAAAAAAAAGAAATAGACAGAGACAGACTTTTAATTTTATATGAAATATGGTACATAAAGGTTACAGTGTAACATGTTGAATTCGTAAAATAGTATGATCAATATGAATAGAGCCTAATCCTCGCAGCATGTAGGCTGTAGCTCTTGTCATTAACTCGGGGAACAAATGACGAGCACGTAACGTGCTGTGCTACGCCACACTCAAACACAAGGCCGTGTGTCAATCCACTACTTTATGTAAAAGACAGCGTTTCATCCGTTCATAAATTTCTTAAGTTTTACCCGTGGTTTACTCCCGCATAGGACTTTACAGCCACGAGCGCTGCTGTAAAGCCACACCGCGTGATGCTGCTTAAATCATCTATTAAAGATGCAAAGGCCTATGATGATGATGATGACCCGTGTGAGAACCAAGCTTCAGCATGACGCCGGTTCGACTCGAGTGATAACACGGCTTTCCAGAAAACCGGCGTGAAGCAGCGCCTGCGCTGTGTTTCGTCCAGTGAGTCAGGGTACCAGACGCCACTTGTTGTAGATGGGCGGCGGAAATCGCTTACTATTCTTGATCCGTCTACTCGTCTGCCACCTACTTATCATCAGTGGCGTAGCTACAAAGAGGCTAGGCGGGGCAGTGCCCCTCGATCCTTACCAGAAATCTCGATCGAACTGAACTTTTGGAAATTTCTTCGATTTTCAAAATAAATAATATGACTGACTATAATATGGTTGCAACTCCACATTAAAAACTCCTGCATCATGACAACTCAGTTATTTCAAAAACTTAGAAATGCAAAAGTTATGCCTGGGGAATTCCAAATTTTTTTTTGTGTATGTTGCAAGTTACCGGCACAGTAGGTACAGTCGAGTTCAAAAATATGTATACACTTTAGGACCTTGTCACAATACATATTTATAAGAAATTGGAAGTCGTTTTCTTATACATATGTACTGTGACAAAATCCTAAAGTGTGTACATATTTTTGAACTCGACTGTACATTAATGCAGGTAAAACCTTATCAGCTTATATAGCAGTGGCCCCAGGGCCCTTTGTTACCTAGCTACGCCACTGGCAATCAAGTTAAAAAAGGCTTGTACTTCACTGCCTAACTCGTTACACTAGACGCCCTCCCACGATCACGTAAACACGGTAGCCTGTAGACTATCTGTAACACTCTTATAAGCGTCTTGTTCTTGTAATCAGGTCTTTTTGTTTGTGGTGTAGACACTCTACTTTTCTTAAGATAATAAATAAAGAAATATATAAACGTCACACACATACTCCTGGTCCTAAGCTAAGGTTTTCCCTTGGCCTTTGGAAACCAGAAACCACGAAAGAACCACAATCACCCAGACCCAACACAAATATGTAGTCTTTCATCAACAAACATTTGTGTTGGTGCGGGAATCGAACCCGCTCAAAAAACTGCGCAAAACGTGTTGTTAAGATATTAATAAATTATTTCTCTCGTGATTATTCACCATGCTTGTTTGATTCGGATTGGTGTTCACAAACCCGAGCTACGATTGAAAATTTCGAAACATTCGTGAAGCATCGACTGCGCTCTGTTTCGTTGAGTGAGTGAGGATACCGGAGGCCCAATTGGGAGGAAAGGGGGCTTAAGGTTGGAAGTGACTGGTCAGGTGTTGCAGGTGTCTATGGGTGGCGGCAATGGCTTACTATCGGGTTAGGTGGCATGGTTAGACCTCAAAAAACTCGTCCCAGAATTTAAAGATATTTTTTTATATTGCCAGCAAGCACTACCATCAGACGATCCGTCTGCTCGTCTGCCACCTATCGCACAAAAAACGAGATCCCTGTATTTAAACCGTGCCTAAATAAATACTTTTTCTTTCTTTTCTTTCTTTCTTTCTTTCCTCTTTCTTTAGATCAACGCTGTTTAACTGTGGGGAGAGCCACGCTTCGGCATAATGGGCCGGCTCGACCGGAGTGATACCACTGCCTCACAGAAAACTGGCGTGAAGCAGCCCCTATGCTGTGTTTTCGCCCGAGTGAGTGAGGGTACCGGAGGCCCACCCGGAGGGGAAGGGGATAAAAGGTTGGCAGCGCATTTGTACCTCCACTGTTGTTGCAAGTGTCCATGAGCATGTCCAATTGCTTACCATCAGGTGATCCGCCTGCTCGTCTGCTATCTATCACATAAAAAAAAGCCAACGGGCGCTATAAAACAAGTAATTGTCCTTATTATTTTATGCTCGTGTTTATATTTATACACCTAACATTTCCTCCGTGAAAATCTGTTATGAACAGCCTAATGGTATTACATAAACCCTTTTTATGAAAAAACCCAGAACACGGCTTTTATGTCATAGCCCATAACATTTTTCTTAGGACCTGGGGTAGTAATATTTTGCGGAACGTAATCCGGTGCGGAGCAGAAATCGCTTACTTAGTAATAAAATAAGGACATCAGAGTTCAGACAGGGTTTTGGCTATGGGATCTACACGGACAGACTCATTTTATTTCTATGATTATTGTATTAGCATCTTGTACCTACCAATCATTGAAGCGGTGACTTGAATTTTCTGATGTTGTTAAAAAATAAAAAATCGTCCGTAACTTCGACCCACGCAGTTTTTTATAAATTAGGTTCTTTCAAACTCAAACTAATATAATTTATCGCATTACATGTGGTAAGATAGATTATAAATAATATTAAGAACAGCCCATGCACCCATGCAAGCATGCTTTGATTCATTGATTGATTAAGGGGCTATAGGATTGAAACTAGCGCCGCCAACCTCCTATTTACACTGATTGTGGCGAAAATATGATATTTTTGAACAAAACGAAATATTACAGACTTAGATCCTAGTATATTGGATTTTTCAAGATGCAATACAATATATAAAACACGCGACAAGTGACAATAAATATAATGTTCATATTGCTAAAAACGTCCACTTTTAGCAATAATTGACATTATTGTAACTTTTCGCGTGTTAGAAATATTGTATTGCATCTTGAAAAATCCAATATACTAGGATCTAAGTCTGTAATATTTCGTTTTGTTCAAAAATATCATATTTTCGCCACAATCAGTGTAAATAGCATAGCATATTCGCATAGCCCCTTAAAGCATTCATGTATGCATAATTCAATATGATTACAGTTGATAAATTCACACAAATTCATACAACACCTCGACCTGACTCCGTAGTTCCGAACTAAGTAGCTTAAGCACTTGTGTTACAGATATCAGACAGCAGAACACAAATTTAGTACTTAAAATTAAATACATTATTTTACACCCAACAAATAAATCAAATGTAGGTACTGTCACTTCATCAAAGAAGCAGCCTTAACTTACGATGCGCTTAAATATACAAACTAACAAACTTTAAAAACAGGGCTACTTATATTTTAGTCAAATAAAATACTCTACTTATATTTGATTCTATTCTATTTCCCACAGTGCGCTATATACGCTGATATTATTTGCGTTAGCTAACCACGCGAATCACTGCTTGTAGCTAGTAAGCCGTAGTTTCGCTCACTTTGATAGAAGCAGAGTGGCGCAGTGGGAAGCGTGCTGGGCCCATAACCAAGAGGTCCGTAGATCGAAACTACGCTCTGCTATTGTGGCGCAAAGGCTTTCATTTTGTTATTGATTACTTTTTTGACAATGTTTTCTTAATCCCCTACTTAATTGTGTATTTGATAGTGATAAAAAACAATCGAAAAGATTTTTATTTTAAAAATTTGATATTGATTTTTATTTACAGCCGCGTCTGCCGCACTCCAATTAACTTTAAATGTCACACATCACTTTGATAGACACAATGGTAAATCAAAACTTTAACTCTTATTTAAATACACTTAAGGACTATCCATAATTAAGATATTGATTATTAAGGTTAATTGACGTCTTTGAGTGCGGCAGTTTGTTAACGGTGATGTTACTTAATAGCGAAATACTTAGGTATTTATTGTCTTATTTAATTTACGGTTTTAAAATCAGTCTTAAGACATAAAGTCTAAATAAATCATTACAAGGAATATAATGCAGTGGGACATAATATTGGGTGATACCTACTTTACTATTACCAGTCTTACCAACACGCTGTTCTTGTAAAGTTGGTCTGGAAGAAATCTCTACTAGCGATAAGACCGCCTTATTGTACTGTTTATCGCTGTTGTTTTACTCATACATTCTATTTTTGTGCAATAAAGAATATCTATCTATCTACTTTGTTAATTATCATGGTAACATGACTTGTTTTCTATGATGGAGGCCTTTGCCCTGCAGTGAGACAGTATATAGACTGATACTTTACTTTATTTAATGTACCTATACCATTACCAAATACATACTATTTGGGCGAGTGATTTGTATCGCTCCCACTTGCAAATTACTTTCGTAATAGCAACAAAAACCCGGCTAAATGGGACATTACATCTCTTTAGTACCTACGTACATGCTTTTATGTTATGCTATATTCGTTCGTATAAATTGGCAATATTGTACATTAGATACCGAGATTTAAAAACCATTACATGCTAAAAGTAGGTTGGATGAACTTTGTGCATCTATAGTAAATCTTTATGTCGTTTAGCTTATTATAGAGGTAGCCTGATTGTCTTAACCGCCACTGATTTCTCAGATATAGATAGGTTTTATAGATTTATTGCACAAAGTAGGTATAGATATCTACAATTCTCCTCAAAAAATTAAAGCATACAATTTCTTTAACAAATCTTGCGGACCTAGAATCTTGTAAATTCGATTTATTTTACATAAAAAATTAATGACTTTTAATGAAAAATTTAATGATAAAAAAGGTAGGTACATGTTATCGTGAATAACAACTTCTAATGTTAGCGAAAGTTTATAAACACTACATTTTTAATTAAGCTTCAGTTTTAGTTACAGATTTTTTTTTCTATTCTAAAGTTATTCTTTTTTTTAGTATAAAGAACATTTAGATGATTTTTCATTGTTATCGTATCAACTAACAAGTTGTCTCAATTTATTATTTCTAGAAAATTCGGGAAGTGTAAGCTCGGTTTCAGATATCCCAATTCTTTTTCGTTTTGCCGGTGTCAACCGTCATTTTTCGCCGTATTGTTAGAAGCTTAGCTCTGCTTAAATATAAGTGCGGGGAGGTTTTGGTGGAAGCGATATATTGGCGCTTAGTAAAATATGTTGCTCTACCTTAACGAGTGGTAGGTATAGTAATATTTTCAACGACTTCTTTTACTCTTCTATTTTGATTTTGAGGGTCAACTATTGAACATTTACACGTTTACTAGTTACTAGTGGCCCGCCCTCAACTTCGCTTCGGGACCGGAATTCCCGAAATAAACAATAGATGGCGCTGTGTATACTACATCGCGCAAGCGTTTCGTGTTTTCGGTTTACCTATAAGCCCTTGTCGTTGTCTATTGAAGTTATCTCTTTATAAATAGTATAGGATTTAGAAGATGGCAGGTGAGTAGACGGATCACCTAATGTTAAGCGGATGCCCGCCGCCGCTTATAAATACAACAACTGCGCTGCTTATTATTCCATTTATGTTAATAGTTTTATGAAGTTTCTTCCATTTTACCAGTTGTATAAGTAGTTGACAGGAAATAGAAAAAGTTATCATGGGCAAATCGTCGAGTGACTGAGGGAACTAGCTGGCCAATTAGAGGGGTTACACGGTTAGTTGGCATTTATGCTCTGACTTGGTGTTGCAGGTGTCTATAGTCGGCGGCAATCACTTACCATCAGGTGATCCCGTCTGCTCGTCTGCCACCCTTTCACATAGTATATAGTAAACAGAAGCAAGCAATAAATATATCATAATAGTGTATCTAAATTATCGGTCGTAACTCGGGCGCAGATCGCTGTTTACTGCGCGCACATAAAACCGGCACTATTACCGATTTGTTCACATAAAACTGAAATATAGTGCGTGGAACTCCATACCTTTGTATGTAATTTGGACAGAATAAAATATTTTTTATGATATAACCTTTTGACCCAGAACAGCCACAGAGTGGGAACCCAAAAATCGACGGCGGCCACGAGGTAGACCGAGGAGGCGATGGCGGGATGAGCTCGACACCTACTGCGCCAACTGGACCGTAGTCGTCAGGATCGTGAGATGTGGAGAAGGGGTAGGGAGGCCTTTGCCCAGCAGTGGGACACGACGGGCTTTTAATAATAATAATATGATATAGGTGGCAAACGAGCCGACGGATAACCTGATGGTAAGCGATTACCGCCGCCCATGGACACTTGCAACACCAGTGGTGTCACAAGTGCGCTGCTTACCTTTTAACCCCCCCTTCCCCTGGATTGGGCCTCCAGTACCCTCGTCCACGAAGCGAAACACAGCGCATGCGCTGCTTCACGCCGGGTTTCTGTGAGGAAGTGGTATTGGTGGTGGTGGTGGAGTAGGTCCGAGCATGCATCTCTGTATCTATTGTAGGTATATTCCCGGTTTAAGAAAAGGTTTGTGGATTCGAGTCCCATACGAATATAGTGTCAAGGAAATTTTGCGTCCATTATACATACTTACTATTATTATAAATAGCGGCCGACCGCGACTCCGTTCGCGTGGAAAAGTACCTTTTTACGCACCTTTTCAACCCTTTACAAACCCCCTTTTCGCAATAAAAAGTAGCCTATGTCCTTTCTCAGGGTCTAGATTATCTGTCTACCAAATTCGATAAGTAGTTTTGGCGTGAAAGAGTAGCAGACAGACAGACAGGACAGAGTTACTTTCGCATATTTTTATAATATTAGTATGGATGGATGGGACAGAGTGTCTGTCTGTCTGTATGTTTGTCTTTCTTTCACGGCAAAACGTTGTTAAGTGGAGATAGTTGAAGGGATGGAGAGTAGCATAGGCTACTTTTTGCCCCTCCGTGCTACCCCGAATTTAACGCGCTAGTTTAATATTACAAAATGCAAACATTTTAGTCCCATAGTTTTAGCGCGTATGGTTACCATACCATCGGCCAATAAGATACGTAATTGCTTCGCCTCTTGTGTTTGCTCGTAAATTACTTCCAAGTGCCCAGTCTTCACTACTCTACTAGATACAGGCTGGAACATCCGCATCTCATCCTTAATCCTAGGAGATTAAGGTTTAAAGTCGCATTGTTTTTGAGAAGTATCCATAAGTGATCTTTACTTTTGAGTTCCTTTTGTATTAAGAGTGTACTAAAAGTTAATAAAGTGCAACGTTAGAGCATTAAGTCACTTACCTTAGGTAACGGTCGTGGTCAAAAAGTGTTTACCACCTTAAGGATCAAAATCGCACGTACACATGTAGGTGATAAGTTCTAATTGTCTATTACTTAATATTGGTCATATATAGGCTGTATTTTTAATGATATGACAGCTGACAGCCAGCTCCCTCAGTCAATGACAAATGTCATGTCATTTCAAAGAATTTAGGTTTCGACATTAAAGTCGAATTAGAATTTTTGTATGGACGAATGTATGAATCTCTAAATTCGAAGTCGTAGTCGACATTTTTTTGACGACTGTCCTAAAGTCGTACTCGTAGACTTAAATTAAATGTTGTTTATAATGGTTGGCAGAAGACATGATCAAAGCGATGTTCACAGATACAAATCTATAGGTTGATTTTTAGAATCACAATGTGCATGATTGGATTCGAGCCACAACCCCTCGAAAGGAAGACACTTTCTTACCCACTGAGCCATGCTGTGAAATGCGAAATATTTTTTTATTTTGTGAAATATTTTACCTTATTTTTTTAGATGCTTCCAAAACAGGTATAGGATACCTATACACCTCTACATCTTCATACGAATGTGGTCTAATTCCGTTGCGAAAAGGTCTCAGGTCAAGGTCGGGTCGCAGATGCTCAGAGCGATCAGGATGATCCCGAAATAATAATCGAATTGGCAGGTAAAAGGTTCATTCGATTACACCTCCCGACCTATTTTTGTATCGATGAAAGGTGACTGATGAAATGCTATTTACTTCCGCACGTATTTGTTTCTTTCCCCTTATATGGCAAAGGCAAAAGGGTTATTTCGAGAATCGATCGATTTTTTTACATAATGTTCACATTATTATTGTTTTGTGTGTGTTCAGCATCATGTTTGTAGTGTTCATCCAAAATGTCCAAATACTTAGCAAACATTCATGGTGTGTGATAATAAATTAACACAAGCTACCCAACAGCAAGTGGCAAGTTTTGGCTTTTTCTTCCCAAAAGATAGAATATGCCAAATTAATTGACATTTACGGTGTTCTGATTCTTTTCGACTACTGTGAATGATTCTGTTGCAATTTGGCTAAGTGGTTGTGTTAATATTAAAGCATGCCATTAACGTTACTTAGTATTTGGACATCTTATATGTAACTTGACAACACAATTGAATATTCTTATTAAACTCACCTTCTCGGCGACAGCCATCAGCATCTACGTAGAGACCCACATTTCGTAACAATAAGCAGTGACATGAACTGCCCTCGCCATGGAAAACGAGTTACCCAAACGAGATTACGGCGCGGCTCCCGAAATAGCCGCCCTTAACCTCGTTCCAGGAAAGCATAGTAATGAAGTGTGGAAACTTCTGGAATTATTATTTTTTCTGCGAAATAGTACACTCTTTAGGGTTCCGCAGTCCAATCGCAAAAAAAATAACACTATAGATATTAGAAGTAGAAATAATATTGAGTTAACTAATTTTTTTTTCTAAATGAACAACGCATCAGCGACCTCTCTGTAGCGCTACCATGAGTTACAGTGACAGAACTCGCTAGCGTCTGCGTAAAAAAAAATGTATGAAAAAAGTGTACAGCGCCTCTAGCGGTCACTTGAGAAACTAAAATCTGTAGTATCGAGTTACGCGCTAGCTACGTAAACGTACTCGCTAGCGAGTAGCGTTTACGTAGCGCTACGAGTTGACAGTGAAAACTGACATAACGTAAACATTGCTCTGTCTCTTTCAAATGCATCACAATGAAAGAGACAAAGCGATAGTTACAAATTTGACGTTAGGTATCGAAAAATACCTTTCGATTGTAGTTAAGTAACTCACTTGCCAAATATGGTGTGAAAAGGTGTTTTGATTTTACAAAATATTTAACATATTGAGTATAATGTCGGAAAAAAGATATCTAGCGTGGAACACATATTGACGGCGGCTGCATTTCAAGATGAACGACACTCACAAGCAAAATTTCAAACTGATATGTACAAGTGGGCTGGACACCCTCTTGAACAGAAATATAGGCTTGATACGGTGGTTTTTGAGGATTTGTGTGATTTGCTGGAGTCTAAGGTAAGGACATATCCTGTATAACTCAAGGTAGGACATGATACATGGTAGGTATAATCTAATGTTGATTAAAGATTTTTTGGAGATGATCTTTATAAAATACTAGCGGCCGCCCGCGACTTCGTCCGCGTGGAAAAGTAACTTTTACCCCCCTTTTAACCCCTTACAACCCCTTTTAACCCCTTACAACCCCCTTTTCGCAATAAAAGTAGCCTATGTTCTTTCTCAGGGTCTAGATCATTTGCATACCAAATTTCATTTAAATCCGTTCAGTAGTTTTGGCGTGAAAGAGTAACAGATAAGACAGACAGACAGAGTTACTTTCGCATTTATAATATTAGTTAGGATAATTATATTAATTATTATATTTTTACTTTCAGGTGGGCATTTGTTCAAGAGGTATTAGAAAATGAAATCGGCAGTACAGCCACTGACTTATTATTGAGAAGAGCATTACGCGACCAATTGGCAAGAAGACTAAAAACTCAAGAGAAACAAGATATAAAAAGATATAATATTTGAATATATTAAAAATTACAAAATTATTTAACTATTCTTTATTTTATTTCTAAAATATAATAATGTATTCCTAATTCTAAAAACTGCCCAAATAATTGTTGCCACCGTTCTAGACACCTTATTTCGGCTTCTCTTCGCCTGTTTCTCTCCCGCTCTGTTTCTTGCTGGATATTCCGCATTCAGTCAGGTCTGACAAAAACCTGCCTTGCTAGATCTGACTGCATCCGTGTACGGGTCCTTCTGGGGATGGGGGATGACGGGTCTTGGAAACAGCCTCTACGCTGCCGGCGAGGCGTTAGAGGCAAGGGAGGACTCTGACGAGCTCGGTGCCCTGCTCTGTCGGATGGTAGAGGGGTCCTTGCAGCCGACGCCACGCCACTGCGGCGCACTGGTTCTCATATTTAAAGAGACGTGAGAGAGATTAAAACAAGCAACTAAACTTTCAATTTTGCCACTAAAATTCACCTAATAAAGTCTTTCACCCATGCTGTCATCTTAGAATTTATTCTAAGTCTGTCACATTGACAAAAATAATACCAATACAATTTAAAAAACATCATAAACATCAGCTTTACCCACTGCTATAAGACATTTAAAATAAGTCGGATTATCTTAATTTTTTAATTTCGTGGCTGTGGATATCAAGCTTTTTGGGTATATCTATCGAACTCTGTCTTTTGAGTGCAGTTAGAAAGAAACAGCTACATAGGGCGTGATGACAAGCACGTCACTTTCTGCGTAAATAACGCACTCGCTATCGAGTTAACGCTAACGTTTTTAAACCCTACGTACGTGTTCAAACGAAATCTATTTGACGCACGTTTACTCGCTCGCTATCGACTGTAGTAACGTTACGTTACTTTCGATGCAAACTCTGGGTTACTTTTAGCGCTACTGATCTCGCAGATGTTCATGGCAGCGGTGTAGCTTACCAGCAGGTGACCCGCTTTTTTTAGATCATGTATAGAGGAATAATTCTTTCATACATATTTTTTGTGTATCTTGAACCGTTTCGCAGCGCACGCAAAGAAAGCCTTCAAAAATTAATAATTTTCCCCGTCTTTTTACACATTTACCGCTCTGTCTTTGCTCCTATGGTCATAGCGTAATGTTATTTAGCCTATAGCCTTCCTCGATAAATAGACTATCCAACAAAAAAAGAATTATTCAAATCGCACCAGTAGTTTCGGAGATTAGCGCGTTCAAACAACAAACAAACTCTTCAGCTTTATTATATTAGTATAGATATTAGATGTTGAAAAAAATAATTACTTATGAGCGATAGTAGCTTTGAGGATAGGGATGAGCCTTTCATACGGGAGATAGTAGATTTGAAACCGAACATGCCTTTATTATTATTTAAAACTTCGTACAATAGGCGAACTTAATGCCAAGAGCATCTCTAACAGTCAACCTTTGGGTCAATCAGAAAACTTTCTATATTCTCAAAACTTTGTGGGTATTCCTACCTTAAGCACTTGTTCGCTTAGTTGCCAATTATTTTTTGCCTTTGGCGCTCCCGCGTGGCTAGATTACCGAAAAGTCATTTGTTCATACAGGTTCAGTAAAAGACTGTTCTACAAACAATTTACTTTTCAAAATTCTTACCTTGCATAGAATACAACGTCAATACAATAAGCTTTGTAAACTGTGTGACATTGACATTTTCGCTGATAAGCCTCAAAAGTTTAGGCGTCAAGTACTGCAGTCCTTTGACAGCAGTAGGTACTTGACGCCTAAATCACCAGTCTGTTAATTTTTAGTTTAGTTAAATATTAAATTATATTAAAATATTATTAACCTTCTTATCGCATATAGTCCACATTGCATGCCGTGGCAGCCTATAAGTAAGATAGCACTTAGATTAAGGTTTTTTTTTATCTATTATGTATTGTTTGCATGTTACCAGGTTTATCTTGTTGGTTGTCCTAATAAAATAAAATAAAATAAATAAATTTATTAAACATAGTGGCCCGCCCTCACTTCGCTTCGGGACCGTAATTCAGAAATGAACCAATAGATGGCGCTGTATCCAATTACATAGCGCAAGCGTTTCGTGTTTTCGGTTTACCTATAAGCTTTGTCGTTGTCAATAGAAGTTATCTCTTCATAATAGTATAGAAGACAATTTTGTATAATACAGGCACACTATTACATTTACCAAATAGTAGGTACACTTACATGATAATTCACATTCACTTTATGACCCTTGATCTTTTAAAGCTTGCACAAACCCACAATTATTTCACTTAACAGATACTGATAGGATGTTTTGTGTTCTATAAACTGTTGTTAAGAAACCACTTAGGTATTCTATTGTATTGTTTCATGTGCGTGTCATTCATTCATTCTCTTTCATTTTTAAACGTCACTCAAGGTCCAAACTGAAAAACCAGCGCTGCAGTGGCTTCAATGAAGCAGCTGCAGCATATGCTGAGTTTGGACCTTATTGACACCTATGTATCTGTCTATGTATGTAAGCACTTAATATTCCTTTCCGTCTATCTACCTACCTCTTTTATGTATTCTGTGTCTTACTACTGTTGTGTTGTATCTGTTTTGGGGTCAATAAATGTTTACTTACTTACTTACGTACTTACTCGCATTACCAACCTTATAAAAATGGAAAAGGCCCACAAACAGTCAAAAGGTTAAAACATACTAAAGAGGTTTATATTGTTCCAAGAGAAAACAAGTTGTTTGAAATACGATAACTTATAGCTCGGTTAGTTATTGATGTATAATATATGCGGGCGTAAAGCGGAAAATGTTTTCCGCAAACATAATAGAGGAAACATTCATGAGAGGAAGTTTTGTGTGTATACAAAGCTTTACATATACAAGTACTAGTACTAGGGCGTATTGGTAAACATTTACATCGCTTTAACCTTGTGTTTTAGCCGTTATTTGAACATTAACTTTTCAACTCCAAAGATTTTTTAATACAATATGACCAAGTCACGTGACCAACTTTGTATGATAAGTTTGATAATTTAAGTAATGTGCATTTCCAAAAGTTGTTCAGAGTTAAGCTAAGTAAGAAAATTGGATATTTTGAGATTTAGTTCATAAAATTCTTAGATTATTATCATTTCACCCGAGTTAAAATCAAATTGATGCTAAAACGACACTTTAACAATAATTTTGACTTTGGTTGGAATAGGTTTGCTTTGCTATACTCGAAATAGTTTTTCAAAACATAACAAAAAAATATTTGACTGCATTACAATGAGTTTTATTTATTACATTAACCATAATAAAAAAAAAAAATATCGACGTCGCTACTGTGTGTGACGCACAGCCTTAAGTACCAAACGCCATGCACACACATTGTCTACAGACAAGAACACAAAAAACAAGCATCTTAAATTACCCACAACTACATTACTATTTCACGAAGGGAACAGACATACAACTCTAGACATGGCGGTTACGCCCCGAAGCCACGATACCGCCAGATGTATAAAGCAGCGGGCAGACTGGTGTAATTCAATTGGCGGCGCCGCTTCCTTCCACCCCGCCTTTTATGGCGGTTAGCAACTTTTGTTTATTTTCCGTTCATAGTAGGGTATTTAATGCAACATACAATCAGCCGGGCTAAGATGCGCACCGCGACAAATTTTTGTCGACTCTCTTTCACCAAGAGCGCATCCTTCTATCCCGCTCATCGCTCAGTCAGGTGAGCGAGGAAGCAACTTGCGCCGACGCAATACGAGTGTCACAAATTATCTCGTGGTGCGCATCTTGGCCCGCCACGGTTCGGGAGTTCGGGGTGGCACAGGACTGATCTGTGTGGAGAAAATTAGAGGAGGCCTATGTCCAGCAGTGGCCTATGTTCAGAATATGTGATTAGAAGACGCGGTCGGTTCGCTCGGCGTCGCGGCGGTGTTCACTTACATTAGGTGACTCGCTTGCTCGTTTGCCATCTTATATTATAAAAAAATCTTCGCTCATGTTTGATGGAAACGCAGCTTTACCCACGCAGCGTGTAGGCTGTAGCTCTTGTCATTAACTCGGGGAACAAATGACGCGCACGTAACTTGCTTTGCTACGCCACACTCAAACACAGTGCCGTGTGTCAATCCACTAAGTACCTACCCTTTAATAAAAGACAACTTTTAAGTCAACAATCACTATGGTTATAAATTCTATCATCAGCTTGTCATTGTAAGAAAACATTGGATTGATTCTGTAATGTGTAATCATGATTCAGCGGGTCTGCTTTTCCCTGTGAAAGGGTGGCTAAGGTCAGACAACAGTCATTTCATTGTTGTAATTACCTATACCACCAAATCCTGGAGTACAGTCTAAGCAACAACAGCTTTAAACGCAACCAGGCCTGTCCCACTCCGCGTGTAGGTATCGAACTTGCAAGTACATGCGGCGTCCCCTCCGGAGGGGCAAATTAGTAGAAAATCACGAAAGAGCGGCGACGCACGCGCGACAGTTGCTTGCGAATAGAAAGAGAACGCACTTCTAGGTATGAATAATGGTAGGCATTGAACGCTGGGCGGTCGGAATTTCAACGTTATGTTATGGTAGCCTGAGTCTTCATTTCCATAAACGGTTTTTAGAAGTGTGCTTTCTGTACATGTACTATATTAAGTATTCTGTGACGCAACTGGGAATAAAGACAAAAAAAAAGAAATAGACAGAGAAGACTTTAATTTTATATGAAATATGGTACATAAAGGTTACAGTGTAACATGTTGAATTCGTAAAATAGTATGATCAATATGAATAGAGCCTAATCTCGCAGCATGTAGGCTGTAGCTCTTGTCATTAACTCGGGGAACAAATGACGAGCACGTAACGTGCTGTGCTACGCCACACTCAACACAAGGCCGTGTGTCAATCCACTATTATGTAAAAGACAGCGTTTCATCCGTTTCATAAATTCTAAGTTTTACCCGTGGTTTACTCCCGCATAGGACTTTACAGCCACGAGCGCTGCTGTAAAGCCACACCGCGTGATGCTGCTTAAATCATCTATTAAAGATGCAAAGGCCTATGATGATGATGATGACCCGTGTGAGAACCAAGCTTCAGCATGACGCCGGTTCGACTCGAGTGATAACACGGCTTTCCAGAAAAACCGGCGTGAAGCAGCGCCTGCGCTGTGTTTCGTCCAGTGAGTCAGGGTAGGTACCAGACGCCACTTGTTGTAGATGGCGGCGGAAATCGCTTACTATTCTTGATCCGTCTACTCGTCTGCCACCTACTTATCATCAGTGGCGTAGCTACAAAGAGGCTAGGCGGGGCAGTGGCCCTCGATCCTGACCAGAAATCTCGATCGAACTGAACTTTTGGAAATTTCTTCGATTTTCAAAATAAATAATATGACTGGACTAGAATATGGTTGCAACTCCACTTAAAAACTCCTGCATCATGACAACTCAGTTATTTCAAAAACTTAGAAATGCAAAAGTTATGCCTGGGGAATTCCAAATTTTTTTTGTGTATGTTGCAAGTTACCGGCACAGTAGGTACAGTCGAGTTCAAAAATATGCTACACTTTAGGACCTGTCACAATACACATTTATAAGAAATTGGAAGTCGTTTTCTTATAATATGTACTGTGACAAAATCCTAAAAGTGTTGTAGCAGTGGCCCCAGGGCCCTTTTGTTACCTAGCTACGCCACTGGCAATCAAGTTAAAAAAGGCTTGTACTTCACTGCCTAACTCGTTACACTAGACGCCCTCCCACGATCACGTAAACACGGTAGCCTGTAGACTATCTGTAAACATCTTATAAGGCGTCTTGGTTCTGTAATCAGGTTCTTTTTGTTTGTGGTGTAGACACTCCTACTTTTCTTAAGATAATAAAATAAAGAAATATATAACGTCACACCCTACTCCTGGTCCTACGCTAAGGTTTTTCACTTGGCCTTGGAAACCAGAAACCACGAAAGAACCACAATCACCCAGACCCCAACACAAATATGTAGTCTTTCATCAAACAACATTTTGTGTTGGTGCGGGAATCGAACCCGCTCAAAAAAACTGCGCAAAACGTTGTTGTTAAGATATTAATAAATTTTCTCTCGTGATTATTCACCATGCTTGTTTTTGATTCGGCATGGTGTTCCACAAACCCGAGCTACGATTGAAAATTTCGAAACATTCGTGAAGCATGGACTGCGCTGTGTTTCGTTGGGTGAGTGAGGATACCGGAAGCCCAATCGGGAGGGAAGGGGGCTTAAGGTTGGCAGTGACTGGTCAGGTGTTGCAGGTGTCTACGGGTGGCGGCAATGGCTTACTATCGGGTTAGGTGGCATGGTTAGACCTCAAAAAAACTCGTCCCAGAATTTAAAGATATTTTTTATATTGCCAGCAAGCACTACCATCAGACGATCCGTCTGCTCGTCTGCCACCTATCGCACAAAAAACGGGATCCCTGTATTTAAACCGTGTCCAAATAAATACTTTTTCTTTCTTTCTTTCTTTCTTTCTTTCCTTTTCTTTAGACCAACGCTGTTTTAACTGTGGGAGAGCCACGCTTCGGCATAAATGGGCCGGCTCGACCGGAGTGATACCACTGCCTCACAGAAAACTGGCGTGAAGCAGCCCCTATGCTGTGTTTCGCCGAGTGAGTGAGGGTACCGGAGGCCCACCCGGAGGGGAAGGGGATAAAAGGGTTGGCCCAGCGCCATTCTGTACCCTCCACTGTTGTTGCAAGTGTCCATGAGCATGTCCAATGCTTCCATCAGGTGATCCGCTGCTCGTCTGCTATCTCTCACATAAAAAAAAGCCCCAACGGGCGCTATAAAACAAGTAATTTTCCTTATTATTTTATGCTCGTGTTTATATTTATACACCTAACATTTCCTCCGTGAAATCTGTTATGAACAGCCTAATGGTATTACATAAACCCTTTTTTATGAAAAAACCCAGAACACGGCTTTTATGTCATAGCCCATAACATTTTTCTTAGGACCTGGGCCTGGTAGTAATATTTTGCGGAACGTAATCCGGTGGGACGCAGAAATCGCTTACTTAGTAATAAAATAAGGACATCAGAGTTCAGACAGGGTTTTGGCTATGGGATATACACGGGCAGACTCATTTTATTTCTATGATTATTGTATTAGCATCTTGTACCTACAATCATTGAAGCGGTGACTTGAATTTTCTGATGTTGTTAAAAAATAAAAAATCGTCCGTAACTTCGACCACGCAGTTTTTTTATAAATTAGGTTCTTTCAAAACTCAAAACTAATATAATTATCGCATTACATGTGGTAAGATAGATTATAAATAATATTAAGAACAGCCCATGCACCAATGCAAGCATGCTTTGATTCATTGATTGATTAAGGGGCTATAGGATTGAAAACTAGCGCCGCCAAACTCCTATTTACACTGATTGTGGCGAAAATATGATATTTTTGAACAAAACGAAATATTACAGACTTAGATCCTAGTATATTGGATTTTTCAAGATGCAATACAATATATAAAACACGCGACAAGTGACAATAAATATAATGTTCATATTGCTAAAAACGTCCACTTTTAGCAATAATTGACATTATTGTAACTTTTCGCGTGTCTAGACACTATTGTATTGCATCTTGAAAAATCCAATATACTAGGATCTAAGTCTGTAATATTTCGTTTTGTTCCAAAAATATCATATTTTCGCCACAATCAGTGTAAATAGCATAGCATATTCGCATAGCCTTAAAGCATTCATGTATGCATAATTCAATGTGATTACAGTTAATAAATTCGCACAAATTAATACAACACCTCGACCTGATTCCGTAGTTCCGAACTAAGTAGCTTAAGCACTTGTGTTACAGATATCAGACAGCAGAACACAAATTTAGTACTTAAAATTA
Organism: Cnaphalocrocis medinalis; assembly: GCA_014851415.1. Taxonomy (NCBI): domain Eukaryota; kingdom Metazoa; phylum Arthropoda; class Insecta; order Lepidoptera; family Crambidae; genus Cnaphalocrocis; species Cnaphalocrocis medinalis. Next base: position 1,029,533 of record CM026295.1, read on the forward strand.
AATACATTATTTTACACCTAACAAATAAAATCAAATGTAGGTACTGTCACTCATCAAAGAAGCAGCCTTAACTACGATGCGCTTAAATATACAAACTAACAAACTTTAAAAACAGGGCTACTTATATTTTAGTCAAATAATACTCTACTTATATTGATTCTATTCTATTTCCCACAGTGGCTCTATACGCTGATATTATTTGTCGTTAGCTAACCACGCGAATCATGCTTGCTAGTAGTAAGCGTAGTTTCGCCCACTTTGATAGAAGAGAGTGGCGCAGTGGAAGCGTGCTGGGCCCATAACCCAGAGGTCCGTAGATCGAAACTACGCTCTGCTATTGTGGCGCAAAGGCTTTCATTTTGTTATTTGATTACTTTTTTGACAATGTTTTCTTAATCCCCTACTTAATTGTGTATTTGATAGTGATAAAAAACAATCGAAAGATTTTTATTTCATAAATTTTGATCATGATTTTATTTTACATGCCGCGTCCTGCCGCACTCCAATTAACTTTAAATGTCACACATCATTTTAAAAGACACAATGGTAAATCAAAACTTTGACTCTTATTTAAATACACTTAAGGACTATCCATAATTAAGATATTGATCATTAAGGTTAATTGACGTCTTTGAGTGCGGCAGTTTGTTAACGGTGATGTTACTTAATAGCGAAATACTTAGGTATTTATTGTCTTATTTAATTTACGGTTTTAAAATCAGTCTTAAGACATAAAGTTCTAAATAAATCATTACAAGGAATATAATGCAGTGGGACATAATATTGGGTGATACCTACTTTACTATTACCAGTCTTACCAACACGCTGTTCTTTACTCTACCTAAAGTTGGTCTGGAAGAAATCTCTACTAGCGATAAGACCGCCTTATTGTACTGTTTATCGCTGTTGTTTTACTCATTACATTCTATTTTTGTGCAATAAAGAATATCTATCTATCTACTTTGTTAATTATCATGGTAACATGACTTGATTTCTATGATGGAGGCCTTTGCCCTGCAGTGAGACAGTATATTAGACTGATACTTTACTTTATTTAATGTACCTATACCATTACCAAATACATACTATTTGGGCGAGTGATTTGTATCAGCTCCCAACTTGCAAATTTACTTTCGTAATAGCAACAAAAACCCGGCTAAATGGGACATTACATCTCTTTAGTACCTACGTACATGCTTTTTATGTTATGCTATATTCGTTCGTATAATTGGCAATATTGTACATAGATTACCGAGATTTAAAAACCATACATGCTAAAAGTAGGTTGGATGAACTTTGTGCATCTATAGTAATCTTTATGTCGTTTAGCTTATTATAGAGGTAGCCTGATTGTCTTAACCGCCACTGATTTCTCAGATATAGATAGGTTTTATAGATTTATTGCACAAAGTAGGTATAGATATCTACAATTCTCCTCAAAAAATAAAGCATACAATTTCTTTAACAAATCTTGCGGACCTAGAATCTTGTAAATTCGATTTATTTTACATAAAAATTAATGACTTTTAATGAAAAATTTAATGATAAAAAAGGTAGGTACATGTTATCGTGAATAACAACATTCTAATGTTAGCGAAAGTTTAAAACAATACATTTTTAATTAAGCTTCAGTTTTAGTTAGAGATATTGTTTTTCTATTCTAAAGTTATCCTTTTTTTTGTATAAAAAACATTTAGATGGTTTTTCATGGTTATCGTATCAACTAACAAGTTGTCTCAATTTATTATTTCTAGAAAATCGGGAAGTGTAAGCTCGGTTTCAGATATCCAATTCTTTTTCGTTTTGCCGGTGTCAACCGTCATTTTTCGCCGTATTGTTAGTAGCTTAGCTCTGCTTAAATATAAGTGCGGGGAGGTTTTGGTGGAAGCGATATATTGGCGCTTAGTAAAAATATGTTGCTCTACCTTAACGAGTGGTAGGTATAGTAATATTTTCAACGACTTCTTTTACTCTTCTATTTTGATTTGAGGGTCAACTATTGAACATTTACACGTTTACTATTTACTAGTGGCCCGCCCTCACTTCGCTTCGGGACCGGAATTCCGAAATAAACCAATAGATGGCGCTGTGTATAATTACATCGCGCAAGCGTTTCGTGTTTTCGGTTTACCTATAAGCCTTGTCGTTGTCTATTGAAGTTATCTCTTTATAAATAGTATAGATTTAGAAGATGGCAGGTGAGTAGACGGATCACCTAATGTTAAGCGGATGCCGCCGCTTATAAAATAACAACTGCGCTGCTTATTATTCCATTTATGTTAATAGTTTTATGAAGTTTCTTCCATTTTACCAGTTTGTATAAGTAGTTGACAGGAAATAGAAAAAGTATAATGGCAAATCGTCGAGTGACTGAGGGAACCTAGAGGCCCAATAGAGGGGTTAAAGGTTAGTTGCGCATTTATGACTCTGACTTTGGTGTTGCAGGTGTCTATAGTCGGCGGCAATCACTTACATCAGGTGATCCGTCTGCTCGTCTGCCACCCTTTCACATAGTATATAGTAAAACAGAAGCAGCAATAAATATATCATAATAGTGTATCTAAATTATCGGTCGTAACTCGGGCGCAGCTCGCTGTTTACTGCGCGCACCTAAACCCGGCACTATTACCGAATTTGTTCACATAAAACTGACAATATAGTGCGTGGAACTCCATACCTTTGTATGTCATTTTGGACAGAATAAAATATTTTTTATGATATAACCTTTTGGACCAGAACAGCCACAGAGTGGGAACCCAAAAATCGACGGCGGCCACGAGGTAGACCGAGGAGGCGATGGCGGATCGAGCTCGACACCTACCTGCGCCAACTGGACCGTAGTCGTCAGGATCGTGAGATGTGGAGAAGGGTAGGGAGGCCTTTGCCAGCAGTGGGACACGACGGGCTTTTAATAATCATAATATGATATAGGTGGCAAACGAGCCGACGGATAACCTGATGGTAAGCGATTACCGCCGCCCATGGACACTTGCAACACCAGTGGTGTCACAAGTGCGCTGCTTACTTTTAACCCCCCCTTCCCTGGATTGGGCCTCCAGTCCCCTCGTCCACCCGAAGCGAAACACAGCGCATGCGCTGCTTCACGCCGGGTTTCTGTGAGGAAGTGGTATTGGTGGTGGTGGTGGAGTAGGTCCGAGCATGCATCTCTGTATCTATTGTAGGTATATTCCCGGTTTAAGAAAAGGTTGTGGATTCGAGTCCCATACGAATATAGTGTCAAGGAATTTTTGCGTCCATTATACATACTTACTATTATTATAAATAGCGGCCGACCGCGACTCCGTTCGCGTGGAAAAGTACCTTTTTACCGCCCTTTCAACCCTTTACAACCCCCTTTTCGCAATAAAAAGTAGCCTATGTCCTTTCTCAGGGTCTAGATTATCTGTATACCAAATTCGATAAGTAGTTTTGGCGTGAAAGAGTAGCAGACAGACAGACAGACAGAGTTACTTTCGCATATTTTATAATATTAGTATGGATGGATGGGACAGAGTGTCTGTCTGTCTGTATGTTTGTCTTTCTTTCACGGCAAAACGTTGTTAAGTGGAGATAGTTGAAGGGATGGAGAGTAGCATAGGCTACTTTTTGCCCCTCCGTGCTACCCCGAATTTAACGCGCTAGTTTAATATTACAAAATGCTAATAAGTTGCTACAGTAAAATAAAAAAATACATTTTAGTCCCATAGTTTTAGCGCGTATGGCTACCATACCATCGGCCAATAAGATACGTAATTGCTTCGCCTCTTGTGTTTGCTCGTAAATTACTTCCAAGTGCCCAGTCTTCACTACTCTACTAAGATACAGGCTGGAAACATCCGCATCTCATCCTTAATCCTAGGAGATAAGGTTTAAAGTCGCATTGTTTTTGAGAAGTATCCATAAGTGATCTTTACTTTTGAGTCCTTTTGTATTAAGAGTGTACTAAAAGTTAATAAAGTGCAACGTTAGAGCATTAAGTCACTTACTTAGGTACGGTCGTGGTCAAAAAGTGTTTACCACCTTAAGGATCAAAATCGCACGTACACATGTAGGTGATAAGTTCTAATTGTCTATTACTTAATATTGGCCATATATAGGCTGTATTTTTAATGATATGACAGCTGACAGCCAGCTCCCTCAGTCAATGACAAATGTCATGTCATTTCAAAGAATTTAGGTTTCGACATTAAAGTCGAATTAGAATTTTGTATGGACGAATGTATGAAATCTCTAAATTCGAAGTCGTAGTCGACATTTTTTTGACGACTGTCCTAAAGTCGTACTCGTAGACTTAAATTAAATGTTGTTTATAATGGTTGGCAGAAGACATGATCAAAGCGATGTTCACAGATACAAATCTATAGGTTGATTTTTAGAATCACAATGTGCATGATTGGATTCGAGCCACAACCCCTCGAAAGGAAGACACTTTCTTACCCACTGAGCCATGCTGTGAAATGCGAAATATTTTTTTATTTTGTGAAATATTATTACCTTATTTTTTTTAGATGCTTCCAAAACAGGTATAGGATACCTATACACCTCTACATCTTCATACGAATGTGAGTCTAATTCCGTTCGCGAAAAGGTCTCAGGTCAAGGTCGGGTCGCAGATGCTCAGAGCGATTCAGGATGATCCCGAAATAATAATCGAATTGCAGGTAAAAGGTTTCATTCGATTACACTCCCGACCTATTTTGTACGATGAAGGTGACTGATGAAATGCTATTTACTTCCGCACGTATTTGTTTTCTTTCCCCTTATATGGCAAAGGCAAAAGGGTTATTTCGAGAATGCGATCGATTTTTTTACATATGTTCACATTATTATTGTTTTTGTGTTTGTTCAGTCATCATGTTTGTAGTGTTACATCCAAAATGTCCAAATACTTAGCAACTATTCATTGTGTGTGATAATAAATTAACACAAGCTACCAACAGCAAGTGGCAGTTTTGGCTTTTTCTTCCCAAAAGATAGAATATGCCAAATTAATTGACATTTACGGTGTTCTGATATTTTCGACTACTGTGAATGATCTGTTGAATTTGGCTACGTTGGTTGTGTTAATATTAAAGCATGCCATTAACGTTACTTAGTATTTGGACATCTTATATGTAACTTGACAACACAATTGAATATTCTTATTAAACTCACCTTCTCGGCGACAGCCATCAGCATCTACGTAGAGACCCACATTTCGTTAACAATAAGCAGTGACATGAACTGCCCTCGCCATGGAAACGAGTTCTACCCAAACGAGATTACGGCGCGGCTCCCGAAATAGCCGCCCTTAACCTCGCTTCCCAGGAAAGCATAGTAATGAAGTGTGGAAACTTCTGGAATTATTATTTTTTCTTCTGCTGAAATAGTACACTCTTTAGGGTTCCGCAGTCCAATCGCAAAAAAATAACACTATAGATATTAGAAGTAGAAATAATATTGAGTTAACTAATTTTTTTTTTCTAAATTGAACAGAACGCATCAGCGACCTCTCTGTAGCGCTACCATGAGTTTACAGTGACAGAACTCGCTAGCGTCTGCGTAAAAAAAATGTATGAAAAAGTGTACAGCGCCTCTAGCGGTCACTTGAGAAACTAAAATCTGTAGTATCGAGTTACGCGCTAGCTACGTAAACGTACTCGCTAGCGAGTAGCGTTTACGTAGCGCTACGAGTTGACAGTGAAAACTGACATAACGTAAACTATTGCTCTGTCTCTTTCAAATGCATCACAATGAAAGAGACAAAGCGATAGTTACAAATTTGACGTTAGGTATCGAAAAATACCTTTCGATTGTAGTTAAGTAACTCACTTGCCAAATATGGTGTGAAAAGGTGTTTTGATTTTACAAAATATTTAACATATATTGAGTATAATGTCGGAAAAAAGATATCTAGCGTGGAACAATATTGACGGCGGCTGCATTTCAAGATGAACGACACTCACAAGCAAAATTTTAAACTGATATGTACAAGTGGGCTGGACACCCTCTTGAACAGAAATATAGGCTTGATACGGTGGTTTTTGAGGATTTGTGTGATTTGCTGGCGTCTAAGGTAAGACATATCCTGTATAACCTCAAGGTAGGACATGATACATGGTAGGTATAATCTAATGTTGATTAAAGATTTTTTGGAGATGATCTTTATAAAATACTAGCGGCCGCCCGCGACTTCGTCCGCGTGGAAAAGTAACTTTTTACCCCCCTTTTAACCCCTTACAACCCCCTTTTAACCCCTTACAACCCCCTTTTCGCAATAAAAAGTAGCCTATGTTCTTTCTCAGGGTCTAGATCACTTGCATACCAAATTTCATTTAAATCCGATCAGTAGTTTTGGCGTGAAAGAGTAACAGATAGACAGACAGACAGAGTTACTTTCGCATTTATAATATTAGTTAGGATAATTATATTAATTATTATATTTTTACTTTCAGGTGGGCATTTTGTTCAAGAGGTATTATAAAATGAAATCGGCAGTACAGCCACTGACTTATTATTGAGAAGAGCATTATGCGACCAATTGGCAAGAAGACTAAAAACTCAAGAGAAACAAGATATAAAAAGATATAATATTTGAATATATTAACAAATTACAAAATTATTTAACTATTCTTTATTTTATTTCTAAAATATAATAATGTATTCCTAATTCTAAAAACTGCCCAAATAATTGTTGCCACCGTTCTAGACACCTTATTTCGGCTTCTCTTCGCCTGTTTCTCTCCTGCTCTGTTTCTTGCTGGATATTCCGCCATTCAGTCAGGTCTGACAAAAACCTGCCTTGCTAGATCTGACTGCATCCGTGTACGGGTCCTTCTGGGGATGGGGGATGACGGGTCTTGGAAACAGCCTCTACGCTGCCGGCGAGGCGTTAGAGGCAAGGGAGGACTCTGACGAGCTCGGTGCCCTGCTCTGTCGGATGGTAGAGGGGTCCTTGCAGCCGACGCCACGCCACTGCGGCGCACTGGTTCTCATATTTAAAGAGACTGAGAGAGATTAAAACAAGCAACTAAACTTTCAATTTTGCCACTAAAATTCACCTAATAAAGTCTTTCCACCATGCTGTCATCTTAAAATTTATTCTAAGTCTGTCACATTGACAAAAATAATACCAATACAATTTAAAAACATCATAAACATCAGCTTTACCCACTGCTATGACATTTAAAATAAGTCGGATTATCTTAATTTTTTAATTTCGTGGCTGTGGATATCAAGCTTTTTGGGTATATCTATCGAAACTCTGTCTTTTGAGTGCAGTTAGAAAGAAAACAGCTACATAGGGCGTGATGACAAGCAACGTCACTTTCTGCGTAAATAACGCACTCGCTATCGAGTTAACGCTAACGTTTTTTAAACCCTACGTACGTGTTCAAACGAAATCTATTTGACGCACGTTTACTCGCTCGCTATCGACTGTAGTAACGTTACGTTACTTTTCGATGCCAACTCCATGGTAGGCCGCTACTGATCTCGCAGATGTTCATGGGCAGCGGTGATACTTACCAGCAGGTGACCCGCTTGCTCGTTTGCCGCCTAGTATAAAAAAAAAGAACAGAACAGAAGAAAATTGTGCCTAATTACTTAATGCCTAAAAACTACTCAACAAAACTACCACCAAAATTATCTTAGTAGGTAATCGTAAACCGGAATTTGTCCAATTACTTATTTCAACCATTTTTATTCAATCACTTTAAATTTTAGCCATCATAACATCTATTTGACGAGCTGTAGATATATTAGTTAGTTTTCACTGAAACATTAATAGATGACTCTGTTTCGGGTTTCAATGTAATAAAACACTACTGCATTTTTGCGTTTTTCATAAGTATGATAATGCAGCATGTCGCTTATAAAGATTTTATATAGGTATACCTAATATAAAGTCTTTGGTCGCATACCACAGCGTTAAAGCGTACATTCTCATCCTTGAGCTCATCAGATTTATTTGATTACCGTGAAATATTCCTATCATATCATTCACATTAGCTTCACACAGATTTTTCGCTCACTCACGACTCACCTCCGCGTAACATTGAGATATCTCGGAGAATTACTTAAAAATACCTTCTTCTTACAGAGGCGGGCAATATTGCGGTCTCAGGTGCGTAGGATTTACTTTCAAAGAAACTCGAATTGGTATTCAAATTAGTCGTGAGAACATATTTTATAAGGTAATAAAACTTTGCGAAATTATTGCTTTGATTTACTTTTGACTTTTATGTGATATCGTACTGGTTTTCAGTTTGAAACTTTTATCTTATAAGATAAATGCCAATTTAAAAGCGCTTACTAAAAACAAGTTCACACAGTGTGACTTGCTAAAATACAGGGATAGCAAATATGAAAAGCAAACGCTTTGTCGTGACGTATTAGCGTTAGTTTGTTTTTTTTTTTTATTCTAGAGGCGACAAACGAGCAAGCGGGTCAACTAATAGTCAGTAACCAACGCCGCACTAGTGCACTCACTATTCCCTTACACTCATAATATATCAGTGACATCATAGCTAGTATTAAATGTTTTTTCTTCAAAAAACATAATTTTTTTCTAAGTCCCTATCGCGACATTTTGCGAAAGCGACATTCTGCGAAAGAGACATTATGCGAAAGCGACCTTTTGCGAAAGAGACATTATGGGAAAGCGACATTTTGCGACTGAGAGACATTCTGCGAAAGAGACATTTTGCGAATAAGCCCCCATAGTGATACGACGACCCCCCATACAAAATAACCAACTTTATTTTTCAAGCAATTTTCCAATAGTCATTGAATTTTTTTTTTAATTTTAATTTTCAGTTGTTCAGAATGCTTAGGATAAAGGGATGTAAAGGTTTAACTACAATTACACCCTTCTTTGTGATGAGATTATGATAAAAGAGAATAAACCTCGATACAAAATAACAAAAATCATCTTTAATGCCAAATATAACCTTTAAATATGAACTTAAGGACAAATCCACTATGTTCTTTGAACAGAATCGTCAAATTTCCTTTCGTAAACCTTTTTTTTCAATAACGTAGTTTTCCCTGGTGTTTCAACAGATTGTATGTAGACGTGTTTGGAAAGATGATGTCCTTTTTAGGGTTTCGTAGCAAAAAACGGAACCCTTATTGATTCGTCATGTTTATGTGTGTTGGTCTAGTGGTTTAAGTACCGGGTCGTGACCTCGGGGTACTGGGTTTCCCGGGTCGAGCAAACAATAATTATGTTTCGAATTTTCCGAACATAGCTCGAGTTTGTGATCACCAATCCGCATTAGGCAAGCGTGGTGATTAGGCCTAATCCCATCATAGTAGCGATGGCTTGACTTTTATGATGGAGGCCTTTGCCCTGCCGTGGGATAGTATATAGGCTGATAATTTACTTTATGACCATGTGCTAATGCTGTGCCTGTCCGTCCGTATGGTGACGTAGTTAAGCATGCCTAATTTACCCGCATCTATTCGTGTAGGTTCTAATTAGGCAGCCGTCATTCCACTTGACAGGGTAATATCAGATAAGGTAATAATTATCTGGATGCGCTCAAATTGAACGTGAAAGTACAGGTAATGAGATATGTGAATGAAGGTTGAGCTTCAAATATTCCTAGCTACGGGTATATGTGTGGGATGCTATGATTCAGCATCATCACCTGTACTGCATGTATGTATTATGTAATCATCTTCGAGAGAGATACGAATTTTAATTAGACATCAAACTTCACAACATAAGTTCGTTTGATTCTCAAGTAAATGATGAGTACTTATGAGTATGACCTTTACTCAACCAAGCTTCGGCACGAAATGGGCCAGCTTGAGTGATAACACGGCCTCCATCATAATCATCAATGGCAATAGCTTACCATCAGGTATTCCGCATGCTTCTCTGCCACACATAAAAAACACGATACGGGGCCGCTTCGATTGGAGTAGCCTCACAGAAGACAAGCTTTAAGCAGCGCTTGCGCTGTGTTTCACCGATTGAGTGAGGATACAGACTTGATTTCTATGATGGAGGCCTATGCACTGCAGTGTGACAGTATATATGCTGATAATTCACTTTACACATAAAATCCGTTATAACAAAAGAAACATCCTAAGCCAAGAACATTTTCAAGGATTCAAGTAAGTATGTCACTTATCCGCGTGATCCTTTGATGGATGAGGTCAAGACATAATGTTGAGGCGTATCACCTTGAACCGTCAAAGGAAAAATGATGGAAGTGGAAGTATATTAGTACAGGACAAACGCAGTAAGGTAACTAACGTTTCGACGGGCCTTGCTCCAGTGAAGTGTGGGTTAGATATTTTGTACTTTGATACCTAAGCAATTTTTATTGTCAAGTATCATAGTTATGGTACACTACCTACATACATTTAAGTTTTCTTTTGTATTTCTCTTCCAAGTGAATTGTGCATTATTTTAGAGAAATAAATATCTTAAATCTTAATCTTTATTTTTAGCGACCGCCAACCAGGTAGTATTCCTTCTTAAAAGGTCGGCAGCGCATTTGCGGCTCCTCTGGTGTTGCGGGTGTCCATGGGCGGCGGTAGTCGCTTACCATCAGGTGATCCGTCTGTTCGTCTGCCCCCTATTTCATAAAAAAAAGTATGGCATTGACTGCCTCGGTGGCGTAGTGGGTCGCACTTTAAAGAGACAGCTGTGCGGGGTCACGGGTTCGATCTTCGGTTCGGGCCAAATTTGTACCAGATTTTGTCTGTTTAGAAACTCTCAGTGTCAGCCCGAAGTCGGGAAGTTGGCGGTCTTATACCCCCGTGTCTCGGAAAGCATGTTTTTTTCTTACCTTGGCTTGACACGCTCCCACGTGTCTAGATTGTAATGTTTACACTGTGGTACCTTGTAATATCTGTGACTGTGGCAAAAATCCCTTGTTTTCTTTCTTTTTCAACATGTCGTAGGTATAAAAACCGTACAAAATGTACGGTGCCATGTAAAATACATGGCATTATAATGTATGTCACTTATTCCGTGAACCTTGATGGATGAGACGACACGGTGCTGAGAGTGTATCTCATTGAACTGTCATGGAAAATAAGATGGAAAGCATTAGTGAAGAGCGAAGTCTTGTATGATTGTCTCGATTTCTCAAAGGGATTCTGGATTACCAAAATTTTAAGATATTGTAGATAATGGTTCATAAATTGTACTTTTTTAATGTTCGGTCGCAGGAATTCCTAGGATGCGGGTGGAAGCAAGACCGATCTGTGTGGAGAACATTGGAGGAGGCCTATGTACAACAGTGGAGGTCTGTTGGCTGAAATGATGATTATGATACTGCCTTCTGACTTTCTTAGATGCATGCAAGCCGAGAAGCGATCGTGGTATCAAACAATTTGCAATAATTGTTGGATCGATCATCACATCATGTTCCATTTTCATTGAAATCAACAAAAAAAATTAGGTATTCGGCTGTTTTCCACAGACTTCAAAATCGATACTCTCACCGGAAAGGTAAAAGGATTCCTGAATAAGTAACAATTGA
>CM026295.1:1041115-1128327 GCA_014851415.1 Cnaphalocrocis medinalis
AAATCCAACTCAATTCCCACACGACTCAGTTTATCCCCGGACTTGGAATGAGTTATTGGTTTTACTGTACAGTAACTTTATCTCCTACAAAATTCAGTTAACAACTTAATTTTCTTAAAATGTGTCGTCAACACATGAAAAGATACGACAGTTGTTAACTATTTATGACCCCCCTGTAGGGTGGCAATATTATCCCATAAAATACGGGCCATCCTGTATTGTACAGTCAACCACACATCAGGTTACCACAATCTGTCAAATTTCCTCAATTGATATTCAACCTAATGTGTTTGACAGTAAGATGAGAGTCGGTTGAAGAAATTTGATAGTTTTGTATACTTTGATGTGTGACTGTACGTACAATACCTACAATTTTTTATGTAGAATAGCTGTTACCCGCGACTTCGTCCGCGTGGAATAGTATCTTTGAGTAGCATTTTTAATTATTTAATAAAGTTCAACCCCCTTTTTGACCCCTTACAACCCCTTTTTTGCAATAAAAAGTAGCCTATGTTCTTTTTCAAAGTATAGACCATCCTTAATAATAACTCTATAGAAACCTAATGCGTCCGCTCGCTTTAAGCTTAGTAGGTGGTACCCTAATTGGCGCACGGTACCCACTCGCTTCGTAGTGTCAAATGTCACAGCGACCCGAACGTGTCTGTCGAAATAAAAATAAATAGGTATGACGGTTTGTGCTGCTAAATTGTGCCACAATAGAAGCGAAAGGGAGAATAAGAATAATAATATTAGTTTTCACAGGTAAGCTTTCAATATTTCATTGTATCTTGTAGTTTTTGAATCCAAAATAGAAACGTTTATTTTCAATGCTCAGTGTTGCCTAATTGGGAAAATTATTTTCCCATTTTCAACGAATTTTATCCAGCTATTAAATTTTTAAAACAATTACCTATTTCTAATAGATTTTGTTAATGCAGGTACCTACGACATAGAGTGGACTGGGCTGCATTTCTCGTGCGCTCGACATGAAAGTCGAATTAGATAAGTATTTGTATTGACGAATGTATGAAATCTTATAATTCGACTATAATATCGATGCTCGCACGAATTATACCCCCCCACCCCGAACGTATTAAATTATTGACGTAAGCTGCAGTGGCGTCATTAATCTATGTAAATATTAATAACTATGTAAATTTTACAAAAAATACTTGCTGTTTTCTTCTATTCATATCAGTTTAATAATCTTCTATTTATATCACACAAAACATTACCTACCCCAACACTGTTATTAATTGTCTTTGCCTGAAGGTTGTTTGGTACGGACAGCCGCACATCAGGTTACTACAATCTGTCAAATTTCCTCAGTTGATATTGAAACAAACACGTTTGACATAAAGGTGTGGTTCGATTGATGAAATTTGACAGATTGTAGTAACCTGATGTGCGGCTGTCTGTACCACCAAAATTGTACGTTAAATTTCTGTAATACCTAGTGCTTAATCTTATGTCGTAGTTTTTTGAACGTGTATATATTACATTTATCTCGCAATAAACTTTACATAACTGGTTCATACCACACCGATCAAAATTTTACGACAAATTGTACCTAGATACTAACTTCCAAAAACACAAATTACGATTGAGGCGTCCGATTTATTTCCCCGTTTTCGGGGAAACTGCACCTTCACTAGCAACATTACAAAAGTGTCAGTACGGTGCGCAGTAGGCTGCGTGAATTTTTTTGTGTCTCATTTTTGACAGAGCTCTAGTATGGAGACTCTCCTTCTATAGAGTTAATTATTCTAAGAGACCATCTGTATACCAAATTTCAATCAAAACCGTTCAGTAGTTTTGACGTGAAAGAGTAACAAATTACCGGGTTTCGGCACCACATGTTCACGCCTGAGCGCGATTAGTTCTTTCATTTACATTAAAACATACAACTTTAACTTAAATAATTATATTCTGAATAAAAATCTCGTAAACATTGCATTTTACATTTTTGACATCTTGACAGCTGACATTTCGAACTTCTTTTTAAAAACTAAAATCGTACTTCTAGTAAGGAGGTTGTTGTCAATCCCGAACACAGACAGAGTTATTTTCGTATTTATATTATTAGTTAGGAAGTTGAATAAATAGCTCTCAAATGCTGTATTTAGCTCTCAAGGGCTGCGCACTGTTGAATACCATCAGGTGATCCATCTGCTCGTCTGCCACCTATCACATAAAAAAACACTACAATAACACTTAGTCACCCTACACCACGGGTACGAACATTCCACAATCTTAACGTCTATATTCTATAAACACCGTTTAAGTGCTTTAGATGCTGTTATACCTCTATTATAGCTCTAGTATACGCGTTTTATGTTACCATTTTCTTTTCGGTTTTGTGTTCGGATTTTAGAAGATACAACAGAGACACAAATCAAATATAGATAGATAGGTAGATAGATTCTTTATTGCACCGAAATAGAATGCATGCCATGAGTGTTACAACAGCAATTAAACAGTACCTCATAGGTATGTACAGCCACACCTCAAAATATATAAAAACTAGCAAATTTCTACAATCGACTCTAATCTTACCTACTGTCAAATACATAAGGTTAAATAAGTTTATTAGGTTAATATCAATTGAGGAAAGTTGACAGATTGTGGTAAACTGATGTGTGGCTGTCTGTACTTTCTTATTAAATATTAGATGTTGAAATAAATAATATCTTAAGAGCGATAGTAGCTTTGTGGATTTGGACGCGCCTTTCATACGGGAGATTGTAGATTTGAAACCGAACATGCCTTTCTATATTTTTCAAAACTTTGTAGGTATTTCTACTTTAAGCACTTGTTCGCTTAGTTGCCAATTATTTTTTGGCTTTGGCTTGATAAGTACGCTCCCGCGTGGCTAGATTACCGAAAAGTCATTTGTTCATACAGGTTCGGTAAAAGACTGTTCTATAAACAACTTTTACGTTTCAAAATTCTTTATTATACATAGTGGCCCACTTTGTTTCGGGACCGTAATTCAGAAATGAACCAATAGATGGCGCTGTGCTAAATTACATCGCGCAAGCGTTTCGTGTTTTCGGTTTACCTATAAGCCTTGTCGTTGTTAAAGAAGTTATCTCTTCATAAATAGTATAGAAAATAATTTTGTATAATACAGGCACACTATTACATTAAGCAAAATAGTAGAAATAGAAAAAATCTTTATTCAAGTTAGGTCCATACAGAACACTTATGAATGTCAAAACATAATATAATCTACCACTGGTTCGGAACGTCGAGTTCTAATGAGTAGGTACCCCAGATAACAATTTAAACTTGAAACTGACTTGCGATAGGTTTGATGTATCAAACATAAAGCTTTGTCTCAAATTTGCCGTGGCAAGTGTATGAACTTGAGGCAAGGTAAAATCAAACTTTCTAGTTCCGAAGCAACAAACTTGCTAGAAAATTATTCTATAAAGTGTATGCAAGTTTGACATAACAAAGTTTGGAGGCCAATCGGGGGGGAAGGGGATAAAAGGTTAGCAGTAGCAGCGCACTTGTTGCATGTCCACCAGGTGATCCGCCTGCTCGTCTGCTACCTATCATATAAAAAAAAACCTTGTCTCAGTTCCACACACTTTCCCAAGCAGGGCGCAGTGGCAGACGTTCCCGAGGGACGCTCCACAATAGAGTCACGATTTCAATAGAGTTTCCATGACTCAAGCATCATTCACAAATTGGACTTCTGGTAGTCATTGTTTGGAAAAAAATCTCGTCATCGCGATGTAGAAAATAAACACGACCGACCGCACAAATAACTTGGTAATCCAGTACAAATACATAGCATTACAATTTTATATTTGCGGTTTGTGTTGGTCCTACTAATCATAGGGGGGGATTTGGGCCTACACCCACCACGCTGGCCCAGTGCGGGTTGGTGGGGTACGCCAGAGCCTCTTCCGTTGTGCAGCAGGGTGCGCCACGTGCAGGTGAGGTTGACTTTGGTCCCGTAAGATGTTGAGAGGGACCACTTGCACCCCATGCAGGATGGTGGTTGGCAGGCCTCCCACCAGGTGGACCGACGATCTGGTGAAGGTCTCGGGAGTCCATTGGATGCGGGTGGCACAGGACCGATCTGTGTGGAGAACTTTGGGGGAGGCCTATGTCCAGCAGTGGACGTCTATTGGCTGAGAATGATGAAAATGATGATTTGCGGTTTGCTTTGCTAAACAAAATGCACCGAGTTCGTTTCGTTCCGTGAACCGCACAAATAACTTGGTAATCTAGTACAAATACATAGCATTACAATTTTATATTTGCGGTTGTCGCCTTTCTTGAAGAACAACACGAGTATCTTTGAAGGACCACATCAGAAATGATGTAATCCGACAAAGAACCAGAGTCACCGACATAGCCCACCGAATTAGCAAACTGAAGTGGCAGTGGGCTGGTCACATTAGCCGCAGAACTGACAACCGTTGGAGCCATAAGGTCCTTGAGTGGAGACCGCGACTCGGCAAACGTAGTGTTGGACGCCCTGCTACAAGATGGGATGACGACATTCGAATGCTGGCTGGAGTGAGCTGGATGAGAGTGGCCGAAAATCGGGAGCGGTGGCGTGCATTAGGGGAGACCTATGTCCAGCAGTGGACGAACGTGGGTTGCTGATGATGATTTGCGGTTTGCTTTGCTAAACAAAATGCACCGAGTTCGTTTTGTTCCCTGAACCGCACAAATAACTTGGTAATCTAGTACAAATACATAGCATTACAATTTTATATTTGCGGTCGAAATTTGCTTCAAAATTACCAAAGCCTTGAAACATCATACCTTAATCAACAAGCTTACAGCAAATTTTGTCATAAACTTGATTTTTAATGTTTGACGTGACAATCTAAAAATCAAGTTTGCAACAAGCTCGCTTGCTATCTGGGACACTTACATGATAATTCACATTAACTTTATGACCCGAAGATCTTTCAAAGCTTGCACAAACTCACAATTATTTCACATAACAGATACTGATAGGATCACAGAGTACATTGTATGATAGGATGTTGTTGTGTTCTATTAACTGTTTGTTAAGAAAACCACTTATTCTAACTCGCATTACCAACCTTATAAAAATGGAAAAGGTCTACAAACAGTCAAAAGGTTAAAACAAACTAAAGATGTATTTATGTTACGGTAAATGTGGATAGTGCGGTTATTATGTATAATTACCGGGAAATATGCATAATAACCAGTGGTCGCGGTAAAAGTTGTAAAAACTTTTGAATTAATCACATTTACCGGCAATTATATAAAATTACCATACCCCTTTAGTAAATGTGGTAAATCAAACATTAGAATCAAATGTTTATTGAAATAAAAACAATTCTAGTCTTAAATATAATAAAATTTGATTACAAACAACATCAGTCAAACAATAATAATACTTCGATTGTATATTTTTGTTTGTATTTGTAGTTTAAATAAGTTAAGGCTGTTGTTTTGTTTATGTTTCGTAAATTTTTGGTTTCAAATAAACATTTCTTCTTTCTTTCTTTCTCAAATATCAAGAGATCAAAGCTTCTGTTTGGTTAAGCAAAACATAAAATATATTCTTATTAGATAACACACAAACAAGGTTACTTGTAGGTACTTGCAAACGTATATGTAAGAAAGGCTTTCGTGGTACATAAAAGTTAGGTTAAGGTTATTTTTTTTATGACCATCCGGAATAAAATTTAAGTATTTCTGGGTGGTCATAAAAAAAAAATAACCCTAACCTAACCTCTACCCTAAATACCTAACCATACCCTAACATGTTTTTTGTCATTTCACTGAACCAATTTAGGGATTTAAACCTAAAAATATTATTTATTTATACAAGAAAGACTTTTAGGGCACTTAGACATCCCCCCGAGCCTCTCGCACGTCGCACTCACCGCCCCGCCCCGCAACCCTTGGCCACATTATTACATTTATCATTACTAGGGTAAAATTATTAATAATAACCGACAAATGTGATTAATTCATCACTTTAACCACGACTTTCGGTAATTATTAAAAATATCGATAATTATTAATAATCTTCAATTATTCACTCTTACCGTAACAGATACATCAAACTTATTGCAAGTCAGATTCAAGTTTAAATTGTTATCTGGGAGCTTATGTCGACATTTACCACGTTCGCGCGGAAGTTTTATATAATTACCGGTAAATATGGATAATTCACTACATTTACCATGTGCATTGGTGATTATCTATAATTACCGGTGATTATAGATAATTACCGACTGCTTACATTTACCGTAACATTTATATTGTTCCAAGAGAAAACAAGTTGTTTGAAATACGATAACTTATAGCTCGGTTAGTTATTGATGTATAATATATGCGGGCGTAAAGCGGAAAATGTTTTCCGCAAACATAATAGAGGAAACATTCATGAGAGGAAGTTTTGTGTGTATACAAAGCTTTAAGTACTGTATATACGAGTACTAGTACTAGGGTGTATTGGTAAACATTTACATTGCTTGAACCTTGTATTTTACCCGTTATGCTGAACATTTATTTTTTCAACTCCAAAGATTATTTTTCATACAATATGACCAAGTCACGTGACCAACTTTGTATGATAAGTTTGATATATTTAATGCACATTTCCAAAAGTCGATAAGAGTTAAGCTAAGTAAGAAAATTTGGATATTTTGAGATTTAAGTTGTCTCATAAAATTCTTAGATTATTATTCATTTCACCCGAGTTAAAATAAAGTTGATTACTAAAACGATCGCTTTTAACAATAATTTTGACTTTGGTAGGAATAGGTTTGCTTTTGCTATACTCGAAATAAGTTTTTACAAAACATAAACAAAAAATATATTTGACTGCATTACAATGATTTTTATTTATTACATTAACCATAATAAATAAAAAAAATATCGACGTCGCTACTGTGTGTGATGCACAGCCTCAAGTACCAAACGCCATGCACACACATTGTCTACAGACACAGTTTGACACAAAAAAAACTAGCGTCTTAATTTACCACAACTACATAACTATTTCACGAAGGGAACAGACATACAACTCTAGACATGGCGTTTACGCCCGAAGCCACGATAACCGCCAGATGTATAAAGCAGCGGGCAGACTGGTGTAATTCAATTGGCGGCGCCGCTTCCTTCCACCCCGCCTTTATGGCGGTTAGCAACTTTTGTTTATTTTCCGTTCATAGTAGGTAGGTATTTAATGCAACATACAATCAGCCGGGCTAAGATGCACACCGCGACAAAATTTTGTCGACTCTCTTTCGCAAGAGCGCATCCTTCTATCCCGCTCATCGCTCAGTCAGGTGAGCGAGAAGCAACTTGCACCGACGCAATACGAGTGTCACAAAATTATCTCGTGGTGCGCATCTTGGCCCGCCAGGGTTCGGGAGTTCGGGGTGGGGCAGGACTGATCTGTGTGGAGAATATTAGGGGAGGCCTATGTCCAGCAGTGGCCTATGTTCAGAATACTTGATAGAAGACGCGGTCGGTCGCTCGGCGTCGCGGCGGTGTTCACTTACCATTAGGTGACTCGCTTGCTCGTTTGCCATCCTATATTATAAAAAAAAATCTTCGCTCATGTTTGGTGGAAACGCAGCCTTACCCTCGCAGCGTGTAGGCTGTAGCTCTTGTCATTAACTCGGGGAACAAATGACGCGCACGTAACTTGCTGTGCTACGCCACACTCAAACACAGGGCCGTGTGTCAATCCACTAAGTACCTACCCTTTAATAAAAGACAACTTTTAAGTCAACAATCACTATGGTTATAAATTCTATCATCAGCTTGTCGTTGTAAGAAAACATCGGATTGATTCTATAATGTTTTAATAATGATTCAGTGGGTCTGCTTTCCCTGTGAAAGGGTGGCTAAGGTCAGACAACAGTCATTTCATTGTAATTACCTGAACCACCAAATCCTGGAGTACAGTCTAAGCAACAACAGCTTTAAACGCAACTGGGAATAAAGACAAAAACAAAGAAATAGACAGAGACAGAGTCAGAGACAGAGACAGAGACAAAGTCAGAGATAGAGACAGAGACAGAGACAGAGTCAGAGACAGAGACAGAGACAGAAACAGAGACAGAGACAAAGTCAGAGATAGAACAGAGACAAAGTCAGAGATAGAGACAGAGACAGCGACAAAGTCAGAGATAAAGGTTACAGTGTAACATGTTCAATTCGTAAAATAGTATGATCAGTATGGATAGAGCCTAACCCTCGCAGCGTGTAGGCTGTAGCTCTTGTCATTAACTCGGGGAACAAATGACGCGCACGTAACGTGCTGTGCTACGCCACACTCAAACACAAGCCCGTGTGGCAATCCACTACTTTATGTAAAAGACAGCGTTTCATCCGTTCCATAAATTTCTTAAGTTTTACCCGTGGGAGAGCCAAGCTTCAGCATGACGCCGGTTCGACTCGAGTGATAACACGGCTTTCCAGAAAACCGGCGTGAAGCAGCGCCTGCGCTGTGTTTCGTCGAGTGAGTCAGGGTACCAGAGGCCACTTGTTGTAGATGGGCGGTGGAAATCGCTTACTATCCTTGATCCGTCTGCTCGTCTGCCACCTGTCACCAGTGGCGTAGCTACGAAGAGGCTAAGCGGGGCAGTGCCCCTCGATCCTTACAGAAATCTTGATCGAACTGAACTTTTGGAAATTTCTTCGATTTTCAAAATAAATAATATGACTGACTATAATATGGTTGCAACTCCACATTAACAACTCCTGCATCATGACAACTCAGTTATTTCAAAAACTTAGAAATGCAAAAGTTATGCCTGGGGAATTCCAATTTTTTTTTTGCATGTTGCAAGTTACCGGCACAGTAGGTACATTAATGCAGGTAAAACTTTATCTATACCATTTATAAAAAGATAACTTCTATAGACAACGACAAGGCTTATAGGTAAACCGAAAATACGAAACGCTTGCGCGATGTAATTTAGCACAGCGCCATCTATTAGTTCATTTCTGAATTACGGTCCCGAAGCGAAGTGAGGGCGGGCCACTATCAGTTTATATAGCAGTGGCCCCAGGGCCCTTTGTTACCTAGCTACGCCACTGGCAATCAGGTAAAAAAAGGCTTGTACTTCACTGCCTAACTGGTAACACTAGACGCCTTCCCACGATCACGTAAACACGGTAGCCTGTAGTCTATCTGTAACACTCTTATAAGCGTCTTGTTCTTGTAATCACGTGTTTTTGTTTGTTTTGTAGAGACACTCTACCTTTCTTAAGATAATAAATCCATACTTCCATACTAATATTATAAATGCGAAAGTAACTCTGTCTGTCTGTTACTATTTCACGCCAAAACTACTGAACGGATTTAAATAAAATTTGGTATACAGATGATCTAGACCCTGAGAAAGAACATAGGCTACTTTTAATTGCGAAAAGGGGGTTGTAAGGGGTTAAAATGGGGGTAAAAAGTTACTTTTCCACGCGGACGAAGTCGCGGGCGGCCGCTAGTAAAGAATATATGAACGTCACACATATTGTCCTGGTCCTAAACTAAAGTTTTCCCTTGGGCTATGGAAACCAGAAACCACGAAAGAACCACAATCACCCAGACCCAACACAAATATGTAGTCTGTTTCATCAACAAACATTTGTGTTGATGCGGGAATCGAACCCACTCAAACCAAGCAAAACGTGTTGTTAAGATATTAATAAATATCTCTCGTGATTATTCACCATGCTTGTTTAATTCGGATTGGTGTTCACAAACCCGAGCTACGATTGAAAATTTCGAAACATTCGTGAAGCATCGACTGCGCTCTGTTTCGTTGGGTGAGTGAGGATACCGGAAGCCCAATTGGGAGGAAAGGGGGCTTAAGGTTGGCAGTGACTGGTCAGGTGTTGCAGGTGTCTACGGGCGGCGGCAATGGCTTACTATCGGGTTAGGTGGCATGGTTAGACCCCAAAAAACTCGTCCCAGAATTTAAAGATTTTTTTAAATTGCCACCAAGCCCTACCATCAGATGATCCGTCTGCTCGTCTGCCACCTATCGCACAAAAAACGAGATGCCTGTATTTGAACCGTGCCCAAATAAATACTTTAACTTTCTTTCCTTTTTCTTTAGACCAACGCCCATCGGGCGCTATAAAACAAGTAATTGTCCTTATTATTTTATGCTCGTGTTTATATTTATACACCTAACATTTCCTCCGTGAAAATCTGTTATGAACAGCCTAATGGTATTACATAAACCCTTTTTATGAAAAAACCCAGAACACGGCTTTTATGTCATAGCCCATAACATTTTTCTTAGGACCTGGGGTAGTAATATTTTGCGGAACGTAATCCGGTGTGGAGCAGAAATCGCTTACTTAGTAATAAAATAAGGACATCAGAGTTCAGACAGGGTTTTGGCTATGGGATCTACACGGACAGACTCATTTTATTTCTATGACTAGCGGCCGCCCGCGACTTCGTCCGCGTGGAAAAGTTACTTTTACCCCCCCTTTTAACCCCTCACAACCCCCTTTTCGCAATAAAAAGTAGCCTATGTTCTTTCTCAGGGTCTAGATTATCTGTATACCAAATTTCATTTAAATCCGTTAAGTAGTTTTGGCGTGAAAGAGTAACAGACAGACAGACAGACAGACAGACAGACAGACAGAGTTACTTTCGCATTTATAATATTAGTTAGGAAGTTAGGATTAGTTAGGATTATTGTATTAGCATCTTGTACCTACCAATCATTGAAGCGGTGACTTGACTTTTCTGATGTTGTTAAAAAATTCGTCCGTAACTTCGACCCACGCAGTTTTTTATAAATTAGGTTCTTTCATACTCTAACTAATATAATTTATCGCATTACATGTGGTAAGATAGATTATAAATAATATTAAGAACAGCCCATGCACCCATGCATGCATGCTTTGATTCATTGATTGATTAAGGGGCTATAGGATTGAAACTAGCGCCGCCAACCTATTTACACTGATTGTGGCGAAAATACGATATTTTTTAAGAAAACAAAACATTACAGACTTAGATAAAAGTAAATTGAATTTTTCAAGATGCAATACAATATATAAAACACGCGAAAAGTGACAATACATATAATGTTCATATTGCTAAAAACGTCCACTTTTAGCAATAATTGACATTATTGTAACTTGTCGCGTGTTAGGAATATTGTATTGCATCTTGAAAAATCCAATATACTAAGATCTAAGTCTGTAATATTTCGTTTTGTTCAAAAATATCATATTTTCGCCACAATCAGTGTAAATAGGTTGGCAGCGCTAGTTTCATTCGTATAGCCCCTTAAAGCATTCATGTATGCATAATTCAATATGATTACAGTTAATAAATTCAAACAAATTCATACAACACCTCGACCTGACTCCGTAGTTCCGAACTAAGTAGCATAAGCACTTGTGTTACTATATCTGACAACAGAGGAAACACAAATATAGTACTTAAAATTAAATACATTATATTACACCCAATAAATTAATCGAATGTACTGCCATTTCACCAAAGAATGCGCTTAAATATACAAACTAACAAACTTTAAAAATAGTGCTATAATTAACTATTATTTTTGGTATAGCAATTCTTTGCAATTTATTCTTAAGTAAATATTGCACTTAAAAAATTCTCGGGGGGTTCGGGTGGGACTCGAACCCACAACCTTCCACAGTCCGGGTGGCTGTACTACCAATTATACTAGCCGAGCCCCTTACTAAGCCGACGAATTTCGTAAGTGCTTAACTCGCCATGAGCTGACGATAGTCTCATCAATATTGTAGGTATACATATACAATATCCAGTGGAAACATTATTGCAAATATTTGACCACTAGTTAAGATGAAACTGCTAAACGAATAATTATTATTTTTGGTATAGCAATTCTTTGCAATTTATTCTTAAGTAAATATTGCACTTAAAAAATTCTCGGGGGGTTCGGGTGGGACTCGAACCCACAACCTTCCACAGTCCGGGTGGCTGTACTACCAATTATACTAGCCGAGCCCCTTACTAAGCCGACGAATTTCGTAAGTGCTTAACTCGCCATGAGCTGATGATGTGATGATGTCGGCTTAGTAAGGGGCTCGGCTAGTATAATTGGTAGTACAGCCACCCGGACTGTGGAAGGTTGTGGGTTCGAGTCCCACCCGAACCCCCCGAGAATTTTTTAAGTGCAATATTTACTTAAGAATAAATTGCAAAGAATTGCTATACCAAAAATAATAATTATTCGTTTAGCAGTTTCATCTTAACTAGTGGTCAAATGTTTGCAATAATGTTTCCACTGGATATTGTATATGTATACCTACAATATTGATGAGACTATCGTCAGCTCATGGCGAGTTAAGCACTTACGAAATTCGTCGGCTTAGTAAGGGGCTCGGCTAGTATAATTGGTAGTACAGCCACCCGGACTGTGGAAGGTTGTGGGTTCGAGTCCCACCCGAACCCCCCGAGAATTTTTTAAGTGCAATATTTACTTAGTGCTATAATTATTTTACGCAAATAAAATATTCTACCTATATTTGATTCTGTTCTATTTCCCACAGTGCGCTATATACGCTAATATTATATTATTGCGTAAGCTAACCACGCGACTCACTGCTTGTAGCTAGTACACCGTAGTTTCGCTCACTTTGATAGAAGCAGAGTGGCGCAGTGGAAGCGTGCTGGGCCCATAACCCAGAGGTCCGTAGATCGAAACTACGCTCTGCTATTGTGGCGCAAAGGCTTTCATTTTGTTATTTGATTACTTTTTTGACAATGTTTTCTTAATCCCCTACTAAATTGTGTATTTGATAGTGATAAAAAACAATCGAAAAGATTTTTATTTCATAAATTTTGATCATGATTTTATTTACTGCCGCGTCTGCCGCACTCCAATTAACTTTAAATGTCACACATCACTTTAATAGACAATCAATTGTTCTATGCCTTTTAAACGGCTTTTGGGTCTTACGACGTAAAGACAAACACTTTGACACTTATGTACACTTAAGGACTATCCATAATTAAGATATTGATCATTAAGGTTAATTGACGTCTTTGAGTGCGGCAGTTTGGTAACGGTGATGTTACTTAATAGCGAAATACTTAGGTATTTATTGTCTTATTTAATTTACGGTTTTAAAATCAGTCTTAAGACATAAAGTCTAAATAAATCATTACAAGGAATATAATGCAGTGGGACATAATATTGGGTGATACCTACTTTACTATTACCAGTCTTACCAACACGCTGTTCTTTACTCTACCTAAAGTTGGTCTGGAAGAAATCTCTACTAGCGATAAGACCGCCTTATTGTACTGTTTATCGCTGTTGTTTTACTCATGTATTCTATTTTTGTGCAATAAAGAATATCTATCTATCTACTTTGTTAATTATCATGGTAACATGACTTGATTTCTATGATGGAGGCCATTGCCCTGCAGTGAGACAGTAATATATAGACTGATACTTTACTTTATTTAATGTACCTATACCATTACCAAATACATACTACTTGGGCGAGTGATTTGTATCACTTCCAATTGCAAATTACTTTCGTAATAGCAACAAAAACCAGGCTAAATGGGACATTACATCTCTTTTAGTACCTACGTACATGCTTTTATGTTATGCTATATTCGTTCGTATAAATTGGCAATATTGTACATTAGATACCGAGATTTAAAAACCATTACATGCTAAAAGTAGGTTGGATGAACTTTGTGCATCTATAGTAAATCTTTATGTCGTTTAGCTTTTTATAGCCTGATTGTCTTAACCGCCACTGATTTCTCAGATATAGATAGGTTTTTTAGATTTATTGCACAAAGTAGGTATATATATCTACAATTCTCCTCAAAAAATTAAAGCATACAATTTCTTTAACAAATCGTGCGGACCTAGAATCTTGTAAATTCGGTTTATTTTACATAAAAAATTAATGACTTTGAATGAAAAATTTAATGATAAAAAAGGTAGGTACATGTTAGAAATCTCGTAAATAACTACATTCTAGCGAAAGTTTAAAACAATACATTTTTAATTAAGCTTCAGTTTTAGTTACAGATATTGTTTTTTCTATTCTAAAGTTTTTTTTTTGTATAAATAACATTTAGATGGTTTTTCATTGTTATCATATCAACTAACAAGTTGTCTCAATTTATTATTTCTAGAAAATCGCGAAGTGTAAGCTCGGCTTCAGATATCCAATTCTTCTTGGTTTCGCCGGTGTCAACCGTCATTTTTCGCCGTATTGTTAGTAGCTTAGCTCTGCTTAAATATAAGTGTGACTTTTCTGTTGTTCAAAAAATAAAAATTCGTCCGTAAATTCGACCCACGCAGTTTTTTATAAATTAGGTTCTTTCAAACTCAAACTAATATAATTTATCGCATTACATGTGGTAAGATAGATAATAAATAATATTAAGAACAGCCTATGAACCCATGCAAGCATGCTTTGATTCATTGATTGATTAAGGGGCTATAGGATTGAAACTAGCGCCGCCAACCTATTTACACTGATTGTGGCGAAAATACGACATTTTTTAAGAAAACAAAACATTACAGACTTAGATAAAAGTAAATCGAATTTTTCAAGATGCAATACATTATATAAAACACGCAACAAGTGACAATAAATATAATGTTCATATTGCTAAAAACGTCAACTTTTAGCAATAATTAACATTATTGTAACTTTGTCTGTATTAACATTATTGTCGCGTGTTAGAAATATTGTATTGCATCTTGAAAAATCCAATATACTAGGATCTAAGTCTGTAATATTTCGTTTTGTTCAAAAATATCATATTTTCGCCACAATCAGTGTAAATAGCATAGCATATTCGCATAGCTCCTTAAAGCATTCATGCATGCATAATTTAATATGATTACAGTTGATAAATTCACACAAATTCATACAACGTGGCGCAAAGGCTTTCATTTTGTTATTTGATTACTTTTTTGACAATGTTTTCTTAATCCCCTACTTAATTGTGTATTTGATAGTGATAAAAAACAATCGAAAAGATTTTTATTTCATAAATTTTTATCATGATTTTATTTACTGCCGCGTCTGCCGCACTCCAATTAACTTTAAATGTCACACATCACTTTAATAGACAATCAATTGTTCTATGCCTTTTAAACGGCTTTTGAGTCTTACGACGTAAAGACAAACACTTTGACACTTATGTACACTTAAGGACTATCCATAATTAAGATATTGATCATTAAGGTTAATTGACGTCTTTGAGTGCGGCAGTTTGTTAACGGTGATGTTACTTAATAGCGAAATACTTAGGTATTTATTGTCTTATTTAATTTACGGTTTTAAATTCAGTCTTAAGACATAAAGTCTAAATAAATCATTACAAGGAATATAATGCAGTGGGACATAATATTGGGTGACACCTACTTTACTATTACCAGTCTTACCAACACGCTGTTCTTTACTCTATCTAAAGTTGGTCTGGAAGAAATCTCTACTAGCGATAAGACCGCCTTATTGTACTGTTTATCGCTGTTGTTTTACTCATGTATTCTATTTTTGTGCAATAAAGAATATCTATCTATCTACTTTGTTAATTATCATGGTAACATGACTTGATTTCTATGATGGAGGCCTTTGCCCTGCAGTGAGACAGTATATAGACTGATACTTTACTTTATTTAATGTACATTAAATAAAGTAAAGTATCAGTCTATATATTACCAAATACATACTACTTGGGCGAGTGATTTGTATCACTTCCACTTGCAAATTACTTTCGTAATAGCAACAAAAACCCGGCTAAATGGCACATTACATCTCTTTAGTACCTACGTACATGCTTTTATGTTATGCTATATTCGTTCGTATAAATTGGCAATATTGTACATTAGATACCGAGATTTAAAAACCATTACATGCTAAAAGTAGGTTGGATGAACTTTGTGCATCTATAGTAAATCTTTATGTCGTTTAGCTTATCATGGCCTAGGTGACTTAACCGCCACTCATAGATAGATTTATTTATTGACTAGTGGCCCGCCCTCACTTCGCTTCGGGAGCGTAATTCAGAAATGAACCAATAGATGGCGCTGTGTCCAATTACATCGCGCAAGTGTTTCGTGTTTTCAGTTTACCTATAAGCCTTGTCGTTGTCTTTAGAAGTTATCTCTTTATAAAATTAGTATAGAAGAAGATAGATAAATGCATAATTAATTAATAGATTCTCAGATATCGTTAGATACATACTCTTTATTGCACAAAGTATACATACAAATCTTATCAAAAAAGGCACATGGTAGAAATGTCGTAAATAAATATTCTAACGTTAGTGAAAGTTTAAAAAACATTATATATTTAATTAGGTAAGCTTCAGTTTTAGCTACAGATATTATTTTTGTAAAGTTTTTCTTTTTTCGGTAAACAACATTTACATGGTTTTTATTCTTATCGTATCAACTAACAAGTTGTCTCAATTTATCTTATTTCTAGAAAATCGGGAAGTGTAAGCTCGACTTCAGATATCCAATTCTTCTTCGTTTCGCCGGTGTCAACCGTCATTTTTCGCCGTATTGTTAGAATAGCTCTGCTTAAATATAAGTGCGGGGAGGTTTTGGTGGAAGCAATATATTGGCGCTTAGTAAAAATATGTTGCTCTACCTTAACGAGTGGTAGGTATAGTAATATTTCCAACGACTTCTTTTACTCTTCTATTTTGATTTGAGGGTCAACTATTTAACATTTACACGTTTACTATTTACTAGTGGCCCGCCCTCACTTAACTTCGGGACCGGAATTCCGAAATGAACCAATAGATGTCGCTGTGTATAATTACATCGCGCAAGCGTTTCGTGTTTTCGGTTTACCTATAAGCCTTGAAGTCTATTGAAGTTATCTCTTTATAAATAGTATAGATTTAGAAGATGGCAGGCGAGTAGACGGATCACCTAATGTTAAGCGGATGCCGCCGCTTATAAAATAACAACTGCGCTGCTTATTATTCCATTTATTTTAATAGTTTTATGAAGTTTCTTCCATTTTAGTTTTTTCTTGTATTGTTATTACTTACCAGTTTGTAGAAGTGTAAGTAGTTGGCAGAAAACAGAATAGAATGGAAAATCGTCGAGTGACTGAGGGTACCGAAGGCCCAATTGGGGGAAAGGGGGTTAAAGGTTGGTTGCGCATTTATGACTCTGACTTTGGTGTTGCAAGTGTCTATAGTCGGCGGCAATCACTTACCATCAGGTGATCCGTCTGCTCGTCTGCCACCTTTCACATAGTATATAGTAAACAGAAGCAAGCAATAAATATATCATAATAGTGTATCTAAATTATCGGTCGTAACTCGGGCGCAGATCGCTGTTTACTGCGCGCACATAAAACCGGCACTATTACCGATTTGTTCACATAAAACTGAAATATAGTGCGTGGAACTCCATACCTTTGTATGTAATTTGGACAGAATAAAATATTTTTTTTATGATGTAACCTTTTGGACCAGAACAGCCACAGAGTGGGAACCCAAAAATCGACGGCGGCCACGAGGTAGACCGAGGAGGCGATGGCGGGATGAGCTAGACACCTATTGCGCCAACTGGACCGTAGTCGCCCAGGATCGTGAGATGTGGAGAAGAGGTAGGGAGGCCTTTGCCCAGC
Source organism: Cnaphalocrocis medinalis (assembly GCA_014851415.1). Taxonomy (NCBI): domain Eukaryota; kingdom Metazoa; phylum Arthropoda; class Insecta; order Lepidoptera; family Crambidae; genus Cnaphalocrocis; species Cnaphalocrocis medinalis. Next base: position 1,058,735 of record CM026295.1, read on the forward strand.
AGTGGGACACGACGGGCTTTTAATAATAATAGTATGATATAGGTGGCAAACGAGCTGACGGATAACCTGATGGTAAGCGATTACCGCCTCCCATGGACACTTGCAACACCAGTGGTGTCACAAGTGCGCTGCTTACCTTTTAACCCCCCTTCCCCTGTTGGGCCTCCAGTACCCTCGTCCACGAAGCGAAATACAGCGCATGCGCTGCTTCACGCCGGGTTTCTGTGAGGAAGTGGCATTGGTGGTGGTGGTGGAGTAGATCCGAGCATGCATCTCTGTATCTATTGTAGGTATACTCCCGGTTTGAGAAAAGGTTGTGGATTCGATTCCCATCCGAATATAGTGTTAAGAAATTTTTACGTCCATTATACATACTTACTATTAATAGCGGCTGCCCGCGACTCCGTCCGCGTGGAAAAGTAACTTTTTACCCCCCTTTCAACCCTTTACAACCCCCTTTTCGCAATAAAAAGTAGCCTATGTCCTTTCTCAGGGTCTAGATTATCTGTATACCAAATTCGATAAGTAGTTTTGGCGTGAAAGAGTAGCAGACAGACAGACAGACAGAGTTACTTTCGCATATTTTATAATATTAGTATGGATGGATGGGACAGAGTGTCTGTCTGTCTGTATGTTTGTCTTTCTTTCACAGCAAAACATTGTTAAGTGGAGATAGTTGAAGGGATGGAGAGTAGCATAGGCTACTTTTTGCCCCTCCGTGCTACCCCGAATTTAACGCGCTAGTTTAATATTACAAAATGCTAATAAGTTGCTACAGTAAAATAAAAAAATACATTTTAGTCCCATAGTTTTACCGCGTGTGGTTACCATACCATCGGCCAATAAGATACGTAATTGCTTCGCCTCTTGTGTTTGCTCGTAAATTACTTCCAAGTGCCCAGTCTTCACTACTCTTCTAAGATACAGGCTGGAAACATCCGCATCTCAACCTTAAATCTAGGAGATAAGGTTTATAGTTGCATCGTTTTTGAGAAGGATCCATAAGTGATCTTTACTTTTGAGTCCTTTTGTATCAAGAGTGTACTAAAAGTTAATAAAGTGCAACGTTAGAGCATTAAATCACTTACTTAGGTACGGTCGTGGTCAAAAAGTGTTTACCACCTTAAGGATCAAAATCGCACGTACACATGTAGGTGATAAGTTCTAATTGTCTATTACTTAATATTGATCACAGATAGGCAGTATTTTTAATGATATGACAGCTGACAGCCAGCGCCCTCAGTCAACGACAAATGTCATGTCATTTCAAAGAAATTAGGTTTCGACATTAAAGTCGAATTAGAATTTTGTATAGACGAATGTATGAAATCTCTAAATTCGAAGTCGTAGTCGAAATTTTTTTTGACGACTGTCCTAAAGTCGTACTCGTAGAACTAAATTAAATGTTGTTCAGAATGGTTGGCAGAAGACATGATCAAAGCGATGTTCACAGATACAAATCTACAGGTTGATTTTTAGAATCACAATATGAATGTAAGTGGGTGGAGGAACTGAGGACGGCTGAAAAAGAAATGGATGGATTGTGTGAAGAATGACATGACTGAAAAGGGGGTGAATGATACGATGACGAATGAAAACATACTCCGTCGACCCCAGATAACCTGGGAACAGGGCAGGGAAATGAATATGCATGATTGGATTCGTGGTACAAACCCTCGCATAGCCCCACCTAGCCCCCATGCTGAGAATTGCGATTTTTTTTTGTGAAATATTGGTTTACCTTATTTTTAGATGCTTCCAAAACAGGTAGACACATACCCTATACACCTCTACATCTTCATACGAATGTGAGTCTAATTCCGTTCGCGAAAAGGTCTCAGGTCAAGGTCGGGTCGCAGATGCTCAGAGCGATTCAGGATGATCCCGAAATAATAATCGAATTGCAGGTAAAAGGTTTCATTCGATTACACTCCCGACCTATATTTGTATCGATGAAGGTGACTGATGAAATGCTATTTACTTCCGCACGTATTTGTTTCTTTCCCCAAATATAGCAAAGGAAAAAAGGGTTATTACGAGAATCGATCGATTTTTTTACATAAAAGGCCTTTGCATCTTAGCAGATGATTTAAGAAGTATTTTAAGTAGGGACACCACACCTTCGCTCGTGGCTGTATAGACCAATTCGCGATTGTATGTTTCGTCCGCATTTACGACAAGCGAAACGAATGTCGACGGATGGGGGGTTTCCAGCATGACGTCTAGCACGCTTTGATGCCAGTAAGTCAAACCAGGCTTGGTCGTGTTGGGCTATGCCTTCGGAGACTATCTTCCTCCAGCTGAGGCGCTCAGCAGCATGATCCTCCCGCTTATTCACCGGGATGCCGAAAGCATTCATGTCCCGTTTCACACAGTCCTTCCATCTCAACATTGGTCGACCGACTGGTCTTTTAGCGCAAGCTACCTCTCCGACATAATACATAATGTTCACATTATTATTGTTTTTGTGTTTGTTCAGCATCATGTTTGTAGTGTTACATCCAAGATGTCCAAATACTTAGCAACATTCAAGGTGTGTGATAATAAATTAACACAAGCTACCAACAGCAAGTGGCCGTTTTGGCTTTTTCTTCCCAAAAGACAGAATGTGCCAGATTAATTGACATTTAAGGTAATTTAATTCTAATATTTTCAACTACTGTGAATGCTCTGATAAATTTGGCTACGTTGGTTGAGTTAATATTACAGCATACCATGAACGTTACTTACTATTTAGACATCTTATATGTAACTTGACAACACAATTGAATATTCTTATTAAACTCACTTTCTCAACGAAAGCCATCAACATCTACCTAGGAACCCGCATTTCGTTAACAATAAGCAGCGACATGAACTGCCCTAGCCATGGAGACGAGTTCCACACAAACGAGATTACGGCGCGGCTCCCGAAATAGCCGCCCTTAAGGGGCTATATCGAAAAAACTAGCGCCGCCAACTTATTGAAACCTATTGTGCAAACAAAACATTACAGACTTAGATAAAAGTAAATTGAATTTTTAAAGATGCAATAAGTACAATATAATTATAAAACACTCGACTAAGAATAATGTCAATTATTGCTAAAAGTGGCCGTTTTTAGCAATAATTAACATTATTGTTACTTGTTGCGTGTTATAAATATTGTATTACATCTTAAAAAATCCAATCTACTTTTATCTGAGTCTGTAATGTTTTACTTTCTTCAAAAATATCATACTCGTATTTTCGCCACAATCAGTGTAAATAGGTTGGCGGCGGCGCTAGTTTCATCCCGCCCTTAACCTCGCTTCCCAGGAAAGCATAGTAATGAAGTGTGGAAACTTCTGGAATTATTATTTTTTCTTCTGCTGAAATAGTAGACTCTTTTAGGGTTCCGCAGTCCAATCGCAAAAAAATAACACTATAGATTCGTCATGTTTGTTTGTCTGTCCGTCCGAAAGCATAGTAATGGAGTGTGGAAACTTCTGGAATTATTATTTTTTTCTTCTGCTGAAATAGTAGACTCTTTAGGGTTCCGCAGGCCAATCGCAAAAGAAAGAACACTAATAGATTCGTCATGTCTGTTTGTCTGTCCGTCCGTATGCCGTAGCTACTATTTCCCGAAACTACTTATATTAGAACTAGAAATAATATTGAGTTTACTAACATTTTTTTTTATAAATTGAACAGAACAGAACAGAAGAAAATTGTGCTCCTCAACTCTTATAACTTTCGAAATAAAAATCCGATAAAACTGAAAAAAAAAATACATAGGAACATACATAATCAACAAAACTACTCAACAAAACTATCTCCGAAATTATCGTAGTACTCGTAGGTAATCGTAAACCGGAATTTGCCCAATTACTTATTTCAACCATTTTTATTCAATCACTTTAAATTTACCTTCTTCTTACAGAGGCAGGCAATATTGCGGTCTCAGGTGCGTAGGATTTACTTTCAAAGAAACTCGAATTGGTATTCAAATTAGTCGTGAGAACATATTTTATAAGGTAATAAAACTTTGCGAAATTATTGCTTTGATTTACTTTTGACTTTTATGTGATATCGTACTGGTTTTCAGTTTGAAACTTTTATCTTATGACTTATTAAAAGCGCTTACTAAAAACAAGATCACACAGTGTGACTTGCTAAAATACAGGGATAGCAAATACGAAAAGCAAACGCTTTGTCGTGACGTAATGGCGTTAGTTTTTTTTTATTCTAGACGCGACAAACGAGCAAGCGGGTCAACTAATAGTCAGTAACCAACGCCGCACTAGTGCACTCACTATTCCCTTACGCTAATAAGTATTTCAGAGACATCATAGTGATACGACGACCCCCCATACAAAATGACCAAGTTTCGTGACCAATTTTGTATGAAATGGCGCTTTTTTTCAAGCAATTTTCCAATAGTCATTATTTATTATTTTTTTAATTTTAATTTTCAGTTTTTCAGAATGCTTAGTAGAACACGTGGATAAAGGGATGTGAAGGTCTACAGTTACACCCTTTTTTGTTATGAGATATGATAAAAGAGGATAAACCTCGATACAAAATAACAAAAATCATCTTTAATGCCAAATATAACCTTTAAATATGAACTTAAGGACAAATCCACTATGTTCTTTGAACAGAATCGTCAAATTTCCTTTCGGAAACCTTTTTTTTCAATAACGTAGTTTTCCCTGGTTTTTCAACAGATTGCATGACATGCTGTAGGACGTGTTGGGAAAGATGATGTCCTTTTAGAGGGTTTCGTAACCAAAAAACGGAACCTTAGTGATTCATCATGTTCATGTGTGTTGTCAAAAAAAAAAATAGTGGTTTAAGGACCGGGTCGTGATCCTCGGGTCCCTGGGTGTCCCGGGTCCGAAGCCAAAAAGTATGTTTCCGAATTTTCACGAACACAGCTCGAGTTTGTGATGCAACCAATCCGCAATTAGGCAAGCGGTGGTGCATTAGGTCCTAATCCCATCATAGTAGCGATGGCTTGACTTTAATGATGGAGGCCTTTGCCCTGTCGTGGGGATAGTAATATTATTAGGCCTAATCATTTACTTTATGACCAGTGCTAATGCCCTGTCCGTCCGTAATGGTGAGCGTAGTTTAAGCATGCCTAATTTACCCCGCATCTATTGCGTGTAGGTTCTAATTAGGCAGCCCCTCATTCCACTTGACGGGTATATCAGAATAAGGGTAATAATTATCTGGATGCGGCTCAAATGGAACGTGAAACGTGACAGGTAATGAGATATGTGAATGAAGGGTGAGCTTCAAATATTCCTAACTACGGGTATATGTGTGGGATGCTATGATTCGCATCATCACCTGTACTGCATGTATGAATTATGTAATCATCTTCGAGTGAGATACGAATTTAATTAGACATCAAACTTCACAACATAAGTTCGTTTGATTCTCAATTAAATGATGAGTACTTATGAGTATGAGCTTTACTCAACCAAGCTTCGGCACGAATGGGACGTATTAACACGGCCTCCATCATAATCATCAAGGGCAATAGCTTACCATCAGGTGTTCCGCATACTTTTCTGCCACACATAAAAAAACACGATTCGGCATGAAGGGGCCGCTTCGACTGGAGTAGCCTCACAGAAGACCAGCGCTAAGCAGCGCCTGTGCTGTGTTTCGCCGATTGAGTGAGGATACGGACTTGATTTCTATGATGGAAGCCTTTGCACTGCAGTGTGACAGTATGAATGCTGATAATTCACTTTACACATAAAATCCGTTATAACAAAAGAAACATCCTAAGTCAAGAACATTTTCAAGGATTCAAGTAAGTATGTCACTTATCCGCGTGATCCTTTGATGGATGAGGTCAAGACATAATGTTGAGGCGTATCACCTTAAACCGTCAAAGGAAAAATGATGGAAGTGGAAGTATATCAGTACAGGACAAACGCAGTAAGGTAACCAACGTTTCGACGGGCCTTGCTCCAGTGAAGTTTAGGTTAGATATTTTGTTCTTTGTTACCTAAGCTACTTTTATTGTCAAGTACTCCACTGGTGTTGCAAGTGTCCATGGGCGGCGGCAATTGCTTACCATCAGGTGATCCGCCTGCTACCTATCACATAAAAAAAAGTAACATAGTCATCATAAATTACTTACTTACATAAATTTAAGTTGTATTTCTCTTCCAAGTGAATTGTGCATTACTTTAGAGAAATAAATATCTTATCTTAATCTTAATTTTAAGCGACCGCCGACCAGGTAGTATGGCATTGACTGCCTCGGTGGCATAGTGGGTCGCACTTTAATGAAACAGCTGTGCGAGGTCACGGGTTCGATCTCCGGTTCGGGCCAAATTTGTACCAGAATTTGTCTGTTTAGAAACTCTCGGTGTCAGCCCGAAGTCGGGAAGTTGGCGGACCCCCGTGTCTTGGAACAAGTTTTTTTCTTACCTTGGCTTGACACGCTCCCACGTGTCTAGATTGTAATGTTTACACTGTGGTACCTTGTAATATCTGTGACTGTGGCAAAAATCCCTTGTTTTCTTTCTTTTTCAACATGTCGTAGGTATAAAAACCGGCCAAGTGCGAGTCGGGCTCGCGCACAAAGGGTTCCGTGCAGCAAATATAATAAACTTAACCAAAATTACAGTTAAATCAACTATCTCAAAAACTATAAGAGATACTTGATCAAACCAAAAATCGTTGAAAGAGTTAATTAGCATGCATCACCTCTATTTTTTTAGAATTTTATACCCCGTAGTTATAAAAATAGAGGGGGGGGACATACTTTTTACGACTTTGATAGCTGATATCGCCAAAAAAACCCGTTTCACTTTAAGAAAATGTTTTTTAGAAAACGTTATATCATTGTAAAAGAAACCTTTCCATTGATACCCACACAGGTATGTACATCGAAAAAAAAAATTTCATCCTCGTTACATGTATGGGCCCCCCCCAATTCTTTTTTTTACTATTGAGTGTCATAGTTTTGTATCGTTTCTACAACACATATTCCCATCAATTTCTCACTGTAGTCTTATAGTTTTCCGAGTAAATCGGCTGTGACAGACGACAGACGCAGACGACAGACTGACATGACAACTATAAGGGTTCCGTTTTTTTGCCATTTTGGCTACGGAACCCTAAAAACGGTACACAATGTACGGTGCCATGTAATACATGGCATTATATGTAGTCCCTATTCCGTGAACCTTGATGGATGAGATGACACGGTGCTGAGAGTGTATCTCATTGAACTGTCATGGAAAATAAGATGGAAAGCATTAGTGAAGAGCGAAGTCTTGTCTGATTGTCTCGATTTCTCAAAGGGATTCTGGATTAGCAAAATTTTAAGATGTTGTAGATAATGGTTCATAATTGTACTTTTTTATGTTCGGTCGCAGGAATTCCTAGGATGCGGGTGGAAGCAAGACCGATCTGTGTGGAGAACATTGGAGGAGGCCTATGTCCAGCAGTGGACATCTATTGGCTGAAATGATTATGATGATACTGCCTTCTGACCTTCCTAGATGCACGCAAGTCGAGAAGCGGTCGTGGTATAGCTATATAAGCTTCAAAATCGATACTCTCACCGGAAAGGTAAAAGGATTCCTGAATAAGTAACAATTGAAAACTTCGCTATTTAGCTTCTCCTAGTTCTGAATTCTGCCCAATTGAAAACTTTGGATTCGGGAAAACATTTAAAGTAACTTCGTAAAAAGTTTCAATTTGTTTCAAAAGAAGAAATGCCTACCATCAGCTACTTTGAATGGGAGATAAGTGATCCATTTAAAAAGGTATGATAAAAAAGTCATTGCAATATTTCAAATCTGTGTCTCGAAAAGTTTTTTTTTATGCTAAGTAGTAGCAAGAAACGAGCAAGTGGATCAACAGGATAGTAAGTCCCACGCCACCGCCGCCCGTGAACATTATGCAAGATCACAAAGGTCGCTGATGGGTTGCCGGCATTTCTGAATGGAGAACAGTTTTTTTTAAGGTCCCTCTAAGTAGTACTACTGCAAATATTCCTTTCTGTTGTGTGATTTTTCAAGTTGTGTGTAAGTTCTATAGACAATGAGATTAAAAATGTCATGAAAGTCAAATAATACAACAATCCGGTTAATGATACAATTGTGTTAGCACATAATTATTCGAATTACCCTCGGGCTTAATATGGCAGGCAATAAGCCTGACATTTATTTAATCAACGTACCTATATTACACGCACTTCTAACATAGTACCGCTATTCATTTAAATATGAATACCACACCATGACAATGGAAGGAAAATCAAATGTCATACATACTTTATCTGTTATACTGTTGTATCTTACTCGTATTTATGACATGTAGGTCGCAATTTAAAGCGATTGCGCTTGGGGTCCCGGGTTCTATAGCACCTCATCATCATCATTATCGTCATTAGCCTGTTGCACTACACTGTCGTATAATGGAGTAAGGTTAAGAAGACATTTATTGGCCACAACACATTAACACAAAAGAAACAAAATAAAAAAACACAGAAGTTGCGGCCAACAAGGTTCAGGCTCAGCATGATCCTACAGCCGCATTGTCACTCTATCTGGCTTGAGGGCATCCTACATTACGTTTACTAACACGCGGTCTCCACTCCAGAATTCGTGTAGGTACTCCAGCTATGACATAGCAGAAGTACACGAATCTTCAAGTTCAGCGGCTGATGTGGCCAGCTATGCTTAACCTGAGAGCTATGTCGACGACCATGGTTCTCTGCCGGATCACTGTAGCACCTTCTACAGAAGGCTACAGCTAGTAGGGAAGCTACAGCTTAATCATTGAACGCCATTGGTATCAATCGTGACTGTGTGAAATGCATCATAGACTATGGGTTCGAGTATGGTACGGAATACGGATCAGGGGGTCTACTCTGCCAAACGATATCGAATTATTCGTAACGATACGTCAGTTCATACAAAAACCCTACTCTAACACAGCTTAAAATACGAATAATTGAATTTGACAGCTTAATAAACGTCAAATCGACGAACATTCCGACGACGTCTCTGATGGTATCGTTAAGAGTATCGTCTCGAGATATCGAGATTTGACGTTTGTGAAGCTGTCAAATTCAAGTATTCGTATTTTAAGCTGTGTTAAAGTAGGGTTTTTGTATGAACTGGCGTATCGTTACGAATAATTCGATATCGTTTGGCGGAGTAGACCCCCTAGTCTGTGCAACATATCGGATTTCTTCCCCTAAGACTTTTTCTATCGATCTTACCTGCGACCATAAGTTTTTCCACATTGTCACCCCCTTTCCGATAGTGAGCAAAGTTCTCATTATTAGGTTAAAGACCTCGAGGGTAAGCCTGTTGACAAATGTGTCTTCCCTTCCTTAACCCTAGAGTGGGCGCGCTATGAGCATTTTGCCGCCCTTGCTAAAAAAACTGTTAATATTTTCAAAAATAACTGTCTATTTGGCCTGCGCTTTTTAGTAGCTGCCTCCACCCTCGTTAGCAACACTTGCCGAAAGGCGGGAGGCTGTCAGTGCTCTGGGGTCCTTTTGAGGAGCAGGTTGTTACCATCAGGTGTCGCCGGGCGGCTAAATGCTCACCGCGCGCCCACTTACGCAAGTGATATTGTGTTATATATTTTTTTCTAAACTTGAAATTTTGACTATGTTTTTGTGTTGCAAACTAAAAAATCATTTTTGTTTTAGAGTTTTTTTATGATATAGGTGGCAGACGAGCCGACGGATCACCTGATGGTAAGCGATTACCGCCGCCTTTGGACACTTGCAACACTAGTGGTGTCACAAGCGCGCTGTTTATCTTTTTGATACCCTCGCAGCGAAACAGCGCATGCACTGCTTCACACCTGTTTTCTCTCCATTCATGCCAAAGCGTGGCTCTCCCATTGTCAAATAGTATAAATTGTTACTAATAAATATAAGCAACAAAAAGGAGGCTCAATTTGTGTCCTGGCAAATGCAGCTTATGTCCCTCAAAGTAAAACAGGCGCATGAAAACGGGTGTTCCAGATGCCCAAAGTTGCTGTGCAATGAACATTGCACATACCTATGTGATGGCTGTTACAATAGAACATATCCTGTTGATGCAGAAAACTTAATTTTGTTTGATTTTTTATTTTTTTTTAAGTGATAGTAAGTATTAATGTAAGTTAAGGGAAAAAAGGCAATAAAAATATTAAGTTTAGTAAGATCTGATTTAAACCAAATATTATTTAACTTAGTTTAATAAATATGTTGATTAATTACTACTTATAAGTGTATTAATTTAAATCTAAGAAAAAAAAAGTTGATTAATTTACTGTATTACTAGTAAAAATGTCAAAGAAAAGAGGCGGCGAAATGCTCCCCACGCGCCCACTGACGTTCCGCAAAAAGACGCGCCCACTCTAGGGTTAAGTGCTTTAAGAAAATGGAGATAGAATCCACTGTTCCATCGAACTCAGTAATTTATTTGTCTACCTACGCTGACACATAACGGATGGCTGCATTTATACAGACAGACTTAAATCTCACTCTCATCTCGTAGGGTAATTCTCAGTTGTTTCTAATGCTATCGTTTTCTGAACCTCGCGGGTACGCTCAAAGTGTGTTTAGTAAATACAATGAAGCGAATGTCGTCTGACAGGAGAACTAGGAAAACTAAATTATAACTAACTTACTAACAAGGCTGGCGCGACTCAGAGTGGGCCTTGGCCTCCGATAATAAGAGCCTTCATCTAGGACGGTCCTGCGCCACCTCCAACCAATCATCAGCCTGAAGTCCATCTTTTTTTTTATGTGATTGGTAGCAGACGAACAGGCGGATCACCTGATGGTAAGCAATTGCCGCCGTTCATGGACACTTTCAACACCAGTGGAGTTACAAGTGCGCTACCAACCATTTATCCCCTCCCCCCCCCCCCCCCCCCCGGGTGGGCTTCCGGTACTCTCACTCACTCGGCGAAACACAGCACAAGGGCTGTTTCACGCCGGTCTTCTGTGAGGCAGTGGTATCACTCCGGTCGAGCCGGCCCATTCATGCCGAAGCGTGGCTCTCCCACAATTAAATCTTACTCGCTACTACTCCATCCCTTCAGCAGTACCTTGGACAGCCAACTAGCCTTAATTATGGCTGCAAGTTTCAGAAACTATTCAAAACCCATGGGACACAGGACAGACTCTGCTTCAGGTCGGTTTTCTTTTAGGTAATTTTATTAAACCGGAGTCTATCCGGCTCATTAATGCCGAAGTATATCTTTCCCAAGATCCTATTATTCAACATCATTTTTCTTTGAGATAGGCCACCAATATCCACACTAATATTATAAATGCGAAAGTAACTCTGTCTGTCTGTCTGTCTGTCTGTCTGTCTGTTACTCTTTCACGCCAAAACTACTGAACGGATTTACATGAAATTTGGACTACAGACGATCTAGACCCTGAGAAAGAACATAGGCTACTTTTTATTGCGAAAAGGGGGTTGTAAGGGGATAAAAGGGGGGGTAAAAAGTTACTTTTCCACGCGGACGAAGTCGCGGGCGGCCGCTATCTGGAATAAAAATTTCTTTGGAAATAAAAAAATATAAAAAATATTTTGTCTGTTTTATGTATTATGAAATTTTTATTTTATTTCATTCTTTAAAAAAAATATGATTACAAATTTGAAAAGATTAAGTTCTCCTGAGTTTCTTGCTGATTTTTCTCGGTAGAAATTCCGAATCAGCAGTAGATTATAAAATTTTACATTCGTAAATGTTCTGTAAAGGACTTAAATTGAATAAAGATATTTTCATTTGATTTGATTTGAAATTAGGTCCATACATACAAGTTTGACATTCATACGCGTCAAATAGGTACAATAAATCTACCGCTTGTTTGGAAGTCGATTTCTACTGAGAAGACACCATTAGTCCAGTGTAGCAAATAAAGCAGAAGGCGTCTCTAAATTCATTAGCGAGATCACTCATTATTAAGTTAGTGACTTTACGGGTGAGATTGTTGACAAATGTTACTTTCCTTCATTAAGTGTCTGATCTCAGTTCCACGCCATTTCTCAATCGACATTACCTTAAGGGCTTTTAGGGAATGGAGAAAGAATCCTCTGTTCCATCGACCCCGGCGATTTATACGTCTACGTTGAGCGTAAAGGATTGCTGCGTTTATCAGACGAAGTTAATCCGAAGGATCTCATTCGCTTAAGTAGTGACGCGCTAGATGTTTGGTTAAATAAACGTGTTTGCAAATAGCGATGATTAAGGACTACATGGATAAGGTCAGGACACAAAATAATTGATTGGGCTGCCCACTAAGAGCTAAAACCACGCATGCGCACTAACGGGGAAATACGCCTTTTCGACCACATTAATCCTAGCCTATGACATAAGATTGTCGGAATGTCGAGGTCTGTGGTAGAGGCCGCGCGCTTATGTACCCATGCCGGGCAACAACCCTAGCATATGTCAACGAACTCTTCTAAATTCAAAATCAGGCTGAGTCTACCTTCTGTGTGTAATTATTTTGTGGCCAGGACCCGGTTCATTAACGTAAGGGAAGGGAGGCCAATTACTTAGCAGATGATGATGATGCTTTTTTAAGGCGATAGGTAGAGCACACTACCGACGGCAATCTATCTAATGTTTAAGTAACTACTTACACCTATCTTTTCTTATTAATTTCGGAGCTCCAGGCTCTCGGCAAACATGTAAACTTTTTATTTGATATTTTGTGTCATACTTAAAAACGACACAATTCAATGATTCTTATATTAATATCACCCTGCGGCACTTCACTGCACAAAGTAACACCAAATTTGTACACTAAAAACCACTAGATACAAACAAAGCCGAATTTATTGAAAGAAAAGAAAGAAAGAAAAATGTTTATTTGGTCCGATATTACAATAACTAAATACCTACACTGAAATTTCAAAGCGAAATTAACTGGACCAAAATGGCGCCCACTCAGCATATGGCACGGCCGGGGGAGTAGCCCCGGTCACACCGCTGGTATTCTGTGGAAGCCAATTTGTTGAGGGAGCGTCACCAGTCAACGAAACAAACAACTTAATTAATAGGTACTTGTTAACAGTTGTGTTACAAGTATTTATTGTACAGCGACTTAATAGCACAATGCCTAACAGTAGATATAAGTAGCTTTGTACTGTTTGCATGCAGTGCATCACAATTTTCCTTCAAGATCTCAACCAATCGATCAAAGAAGAATTGAGACCCATATTTAGAGGGCACGTGCAGTAATGAAAATAACTTATTGTATAACAATGCAATATTACAAAAAAAGGTATCGATGTTGTACCCTAGGAAAGCTGGGATTTAAGAGATATAAAAAAAAAACTAAATAATGCGATTAGGTTATATTGCTTGATGAGGATTATTCTATATATATTATATTTTATTAGTATATTAGTTAACCTCAAGGTATTTTATTTAGGCACAAAGAGTTAAATTTAGTAGTAAATTTATTTTACGTGCACTCAAGCAAGTTCTGTGTTCCATCTCAACATGTTAAAACACGGTGACATGTGTAGAAATAGCGGTAGAATCCACAACTTCATTTGAATATTTATGAAGACGTACTATAAAATGTACATACCTCGACTCTAGTGTCACTCCAATAAGGTTTATAGTGGAATGAATTTGAATATGTTATTGCACCTTTTCTGATGTAATGTAAAGTAATTTCAAAGAGTTAGAGGCAGAGCTTCTCTTTGAAGCAGCAAATAAAAAATATATACTTAATACTAACTGCTTTGTTCAACCATGCGGCAAAATATTTAGTTTACATGGGAAATTCGGATTCGAAAAAAGTAACTCAGTATAATAGTATGAATAGTCATTATTTATTTATTTTCCCTAATAAGTAACCCGCGAGGCACTGCTAGTCTATATATATACCTCTACAATTTATATAAGAGGTAAATTCTGTAGATAACGATTATACTCTGATTCATAATCATGTAAAGTAAACTGGCAGATGTCAATGTGTCATCCCCATACATTATCACTCAATTTGACACATGCAAAATGTCAAAATGCATAGAAACTTGTCATTTTCATCTGTCAGTTTACTTTACATGATTATGAATCAGAGTATAGGCTTATAGGTAAACCGAAAAAAAACGAAACACTTGCGTAATTTAATCGATATTTAGCCCCATCTATTGGTTCATCTTACAACTTATGTTTTGAAACGTGAGGGCGGACAACTAGTGGCTAATAAATTTGGTATTACAGTTTGTTTGTCACATTGTTTGAATATCAAATGCTGAAATGCTTTAACCTCCTGTACAAAGCCACCGGTTAGTCGTCAACAACATGGCTAAACAACCACAACCCTTTACACAGGCCCAATCTATCATATTGAAACCGCTTTGGACAGTTTGGGTTTCCAAACACCTTTGGTATTGCTGGAATCAAAGTCACTCATATTACCGTGCGGTCTATCAAAGGACCAAATCCCAGGTGATTTGGACTAAGACTCTAATGGAATGAAGTAATATAGTAATGGATTGAATTAAACAGTTGATTTAAGTAGCCCAGGCTAATGATTCAGGTAGCAAATTTTAGTGATGGTATCTCTGTTGATTATGGTATTAGATTCTGGGAAGGCGCATAAAAGAAAAGACGAAACACTAGCGCAATGTAATCGACACCCAGCTCCATCTATTGGCAAAGATTGGAATGATGAAAAAAAAATTATTAATAGCTCAACGAATTCCCGGCTTAGCCAGTTTGATACCTCGGAAACAAAATGTTCAATTTATTCATAGGAAAATACACGTTGCGTCGTATATGTGTATAACAGCCAAAAATGTGGTCTACCACCCTACGGTTGAGATTCGTTTGAACGTCATGAAACAACAAGGTTAATTTTCCCTGGGAATAAGATTGTGTCAGTGACTGATGCTCTCTATCTTACCTACTTATGTATGACTAGCGGCCGCCCGCGACTCCGTCCGCGTGGAAAAGTAACTTTTTACCCCCCTTTCAACCCCTTACAACCCCCTTTTCGCAATAAAAAGTCCTTTCTCAGGGTCTAGATTATCTGTATACCAAATTTCATTTAAATCCGTTGAGTAGTTTTGGCGTGAAAGAGTAGCAGACAGACAGACAGACAGAGTTACTTTCGCATTTATAATATTAGTATGGATATAACGTCATGCCAAGTGTGAAGTTTGATTAGAAAAGTCAACCTTAGCGATCTTTACATCTCGCAGAAACGTTTGTCAAATGTGGTAGACCACTTTCTTGGCTAACTGTATATGTATGTTTCTATGAACGAAGGTTATACCACAGATATATTCTCGGATAAAGATTGAATAGGGTATTTGACAATTTTTTTATGTGTTTAATCGAAAGACCCCTCTATTTAAGAAACATTGTTGAAAGAATTATTTGATTCTGATTTGAATTACCTGAGATATCACAACTTTAGGAGCACATATTTTACGCAGGCCCAAAAATGCTCTATACAAATGGCTACTAACGTGTGACGTCACACGCAAGTATTTTGTATGCGCGTCTAGTAAATTTTTGTTTGGTAGCTATATCAAATGTTTCGTTTATGTACATGGTTTTATAATAAAAGTTTGTGTATAATGTATGGGTAGTTCAATGATATAATTATTTATATAATATTATAAACTTTAAAAATGGACTTGCCCATGAAACTTTGAATGCTCACAAAACCAGCTAGAGTTTTTATTTTTAACTGAAAATTTAGGCTATTGGTTCTTATTTACCAATATTTTGGTAAAGTATCAATATTTTTTACTATATCGAGATTAGTCAAAAACCCTATTGGGTCAACTTAAAAGCCTACAACGATCCAATCAGGTAAAGCAAGCGGTCACAGCGTGCCCTATCGACTTGCAACCGCAATGGCCGGCGCGATCGAATGGTGCGGTTACGGACTTTGCGCTAATTGCGATCGTGGAGTATGTCACTCTGGAAGGTACCTATTATGTCGATAGGTTGGGAAAGCCCCTGGAAATGTAGGAGAACCGCTGCAGCATGAATGGGTTGGCTTAATCAGAGGGATACCACGGCCTCCGACGCAAAAATGACAGTGTATCTATCATAAGTTTGTTGTGTCTGTCTGTGGCATCTTAGGCCCGATCCGATTCGGTCATAACGCTGACTTTAAATTAGACCCTCTGAACCGATATGATTTTTTTTTAGTTTAAATACCTAGTGTTTTAGCTTGTTTTGATGGCCGCCGCCACAAAATTACGGATTATATTTTTTTTCTTCATTTTATTACCTACAGGCATCTATCAATAAAAGGTCTTGAGAAGTAAAATACATAAAATATGATACATTGCAAATCCAAGATGGCCACTGACACAAAAGACTGTATTGTGTTGTGGTGTGATATTGTAAGATCAGGATTTTTTTTAAATGTTTACCTAATTTTATAGTTTTACTCCATATGTGGGTGAGGGTACTAAAGGCCCAATCCGAGGAAGCGCACTTAGAACTCTACTAATGATAAAGGAATAGAGTGCACTCGTGTATACGCACACACTTGTTCACTATAATTAGGTAGAAGTTGTGTAGCCTACCCAGCCTGAGGACATTTATTATTAATAGAATTCACTATTGCTCAAAACCACTACCATAACCGCATGCGGCATGCGGGCATAGTCCTGCGTGATGAACTACATACAAAATACCTGAAATGATCAAACCGCAAAATTAATAAGTGTATGAATTATGATAATTATTCAAATTAACACTACTTACCTACTAAAGCATACATTTAGGAAATGCTCAGTTGGGGGTTTTAGTTATTTATTTATTTATTTAAGTATTTGACATCGCATCTTGTTTAGTTATTTATTTGTTTGACAACGCATTATAAATTATAACGATCAAGGGCATGATGACAATAAAGGATTCTACAGGGTGTGTCTGTGAACATTTACATCCCTTTAACCAAGTGTTCTACCAATCATTCTGAATAACATTTGATCTATGACTTTTGAAAATTCGCATAAAATTTTTTCATCTTTCCATACATAGTCGGTCACGTGACTTGGTCATTTAGTATGGGGAGTCGGAAAAAATTTCGAAGAATTTGGAAAAGTTGTTGAACAAATGTTGTTCAGAATGGTTGATAGAACACGTGGTTAAAGGGATGCAAATGTTCACAGATACACCCTGTATAGTTGCTTAAGTCACGCTAAGTACCTTCTAATCTTAGATAATTCAACCAACTTGAATGCTCTAAGCTTCTAATGTACTCATGCTTACTGTAGTGTCAACATGGTAAAAATATTCCGTACTAAGTAGCTTCAGAACTTACTTCTGATTCAGAAAACAGAGGTATTACAAATAATGATACTTAAATAATATTACACTCAGACACTGAACAAAGACAAGTAAATGTTCATTAGACGAATTGTTGTCCACGAAATACTGGGATCGAACCCATGACCTTTGAGCCAGGGTCACTACCAAATGCGCCATCGGTCCAGTCAATACAGGAAGTATTATTCCTTATTCATTTCATGTAATAAGGTTTCGGACACTTCCCCTATAGGAACAAACAAAGGACGCCGTCCCAATACGAAACCGGACAAATTAACTAGTGATGTTATTCATTCAAGTCATTTTACAATAT
Source organism: Cnaphalocrocis medinalis (assembly GCA_014851415.1). Classification (NCBI taxonomy): domain Eukaryota; kingdom Metazoa; phylum Arthropoda; class Insecta; order Lepidoptera; family Crambidae; genus Cnaphalocrocis; species Cnaphalocrocis medinalis. The sequence continues at coordinate 1,076,328 of CM026295.1, forward strand.
CACTCGAGTGAAATTGACTTAGTTATAGGGAGTAGAACAGCATTGAAGAGAGAAATTGTTCCAAATCATTCGACAAATTTCCAAAAGTCGTAGATCAAACGTTGTTCAAAAAATTTGTAAAAAGTATTAGTTAAAAGGATGCAACTCTTTACCAATATACTACGAGTATCTCTGTATCTAGTGTGCTAATGGTGAGTGAAAAATCACAGCAATAACCCATCAACCGTAGCCGGAAATCGATCAAAATGGCTACCTCCAAATGAGAGGCGTATAGGGGATCATGTTATGCTGATTGTAGTAAGGTCCACTTGCGTGAGTCAGGATTAAACACCATTTAAAAATGTAGTTCCATGTTAATGAATAATATGAGTATTTATACTATGATTTATAATAATGTAAAGTAAACTGACAGATGTCAATGTGTCATCCCCATACATTATCACTCAATTTGACACATGAAAAATGTCAAAATGCATAGACACTTATCATTTTCATCTGTCAGTTTACTTTACATGATTATGAATCAGAGTATAAATACTCAAATTATTCATCAACACGGAACTACATTTTTAAATGGTCTTGCGACATGCGTTTGCCTAGAAGAGCCTATTCACTCTTGCCGTGAAGATGTCCAGAATAATCTAAATTACCTAAATTTTATAACCTAAACTTCATTTCATTAACATATTTCATGTTATTGTCATGATCCATCTGCCCGATTGATACTAAAAAAAACTTTTTCACTCGACATCAATCGACTCTCGCAACTCGCATCACTAAAACGAAGATATCATAACTATGCGGACTTAATCACGAGTGGGGAGGCAGGCAGGAATTCACCCGACTTCATATCCGGGGTGATGAACCCCGGAATTCGTTTATTGCCACTCGCCAGACAATAAATACAGATACGACGAGTTTCTTGGGATGCAAAAGGTCGGCTGTACATTGTGTACTCACTTCTTTAATTCTCACAACATCTCAGTACATTAATAACCTCACTCCGTACTAAGTAGCTTAAATCACTTGTGTTACAGATATCAGATAGGCATAAGTTTCTTTGCTGACCATGCTTGACCACTTTGTCAGTAGACTAGCGACTAGTTTGTTTTGGGATATTGGTTCCAATGTCTACCAATAGATGGCGCTGGGCGTTGATTTCATCGCGCTAGTGTTTCGCCTTTTCGGTTTGTAGGTATATAGAGTCGGTCGATGTCATCAGAATTTACCTATTTATACCTAAACTAGTGGCCCGCCCTCACTTTGCTTCGGGACCGTAATTCAGAAATGAACCAATAGATGGCGCTGTGTCCAATTACATCGCGCAAGCGTTTCGTGTTTTCGGTTTACCTATAAGCCTTGTCGTTGTCTACAGAAGTTATCTGTTTATAAATAGTATAGATAGAAGATAGTAAAGACGAAAATTCTGTGGGAGGGCCAATCTTCGGCATAATGGGCCGGCTCGGCCGAATTGATGCAACCTCCTAACAAAAGACCGACGTGAAGAAGCGTCAGCGCTGTATTTTGCTAAGTGAGTGAGGGTACCGGAGACCCAATCAGTGGAATGGATGGTTGGCAGCGCACTTGTAATTTTACTGGTGTTTTAGGTGTCTATCGGCAATCGCTTACCAATAGGTGATCCGTTTGCTCGACTGCCATCTAACATATAAAAAAAGATAATTTACAGACACGTGCGACTTTTATCTGCGCGAAATTTAACTATCTTTGTATGTTCCTCGCAACGTGCCCTGCCTATTGCCACTTGAGCCTACCAATATTAGCGAGATATGGAAAACTATAATTAATCATCTGACTCAGCCCTTGATCCATTTTAAGAAAAGATAGATAACGTTAATTTGATTCCCAAACCCCTATTAGACTATTCCTAATTGATGGCCGAGCCCCGGATTAGGATTACGCTGGCTGCGCAAATTATCGGCATTACCACTCCAGAGCGCGTTTAAAATGGAATCCATCATGGGTACAATTGAAATTGAACCTTTTTCTTAATAGTTTTAAGCGCTATTTTTTGTAAAAGCCTCGTATGTATTTTATATAAATGTTATTTAAGCTCTATAATTGTTTATTAATAAAAATGTGTATGCGTTACTAATTTTGCTTGCAGCATTTTCTGCGTAAAATAAACAGTAGGCATAGTACGAACTTCTCACAGAAATCATAGCGTCTGCGTGTCGTCAACATTTTTAATGAAAATTTTAAAGTAATTAATCCGCCTAACGTCAATAAGGTTAGCTACTTCCACAAATCTTATATACAAATCGAAAGGCGTAACACTGGCGCGATGTGATCGTCGCCCAAAGCCATATTGGTACGATAAAATATGTATACACTTTAGGACCTTGTCACAATACATATTTATAAGAAAGTGGAAGTCGTTTTCTTATACATATGTACTGTGACAAGGTCCTAAAGTGTATACATATTTTTGAACTCGACTGTACAAAGTGGAAATATGTGCCAAAACGAAAAGCGGGGCCGCCAGTTTTATTATTAACTAGAGAAGAGACCTTTAAACGGCACCTTTAACCACAGCGCCTTTGAGGTCGAGCTACCGGACAGTATTTCACAGTGTAAGGAACATTGGTATTAATTGGAATAAACGCCTGCCCGTGCTCTAACGCGAATTGGAATCATTCCAGATCGCGTTCAAATGGAATAACTGTGTCATTGTCCGGTTGATTGATTGATCTGTTACACTAATGGCGTTGAAAGCTTTAGTTGGGAAAATACTAGGGTATTTAAATTTTCCGCGCTGGGTAAGTTTAGGGTGGGTTAAAAAAAACGGGGTAACCAGAATGGGAGATAAACATTTTATAGCAGTCTTTGTTACCGGAATACTCCTTACGTTTACAGAACATAAATGAAAACTAGAGGATATTAAAATATATCATTAGGTACTCCTTGACGTTTCGATCGCGTTACAACGGGTCCGTGATTACATTACAACATTACGGACTCAAGCGCCGACTATGGGGGTTAAAGGTTGGCAGCGCACTTGTTTCTCTACTGGTGTTGTAGGTGTCAATGGTGTCACATAATAAAATAGTTTAATTGTCAATAATTATTTTGTCACGAAATAGTTGTAGACACACATTTGTATTTGTTATTTTTATTATCATTTATTTATTCAATTGAAGAAAAACAAACTTTTAATTAAAGAATCCAGCGTCTAAACTTCTACCCCGTTATTACTAAACGTGGTCTAAAGGTAGACTTGATTTAAAAATGATGCTGTCACTTTCATAAAAGTCACAAATGAAAGTGACAGCATCAATCCATGCGTAACTTTAGTCTCCGTTTAGTCCGGACTAAAGTTCGACGTAACGCCATCTATTCGATTTATAATTTTCTAAAACCCTCATTACCATCTCTAGTGCTCCTCACCCTTCGCCTTAAATTAAAAGTAACTCAGTCCCACCACACATCACGCAGTTTGCGCTCATCACGGTAATGAATTACAACAAGTTGGTAATGAATAGAATAGTTGCTGGTTGAAACCGCCATTAATCACTATACACGTTCAACTAAACTGTTCAACAAAGTTAATTACACTGTGTGTAAATTCATATTAAGTAGGTAATTGGTATTCAAGACAGGGCCGTATTAGGGCTCTTTTAACACTACATAGTTTGAAGCATAAGTCGTTTCTGCTGTCTTTCTATCCTTTAGATATAATGTATGTATTTATTTATACTTTATTGCACAAAATTTGTAACAATAGGCGAACCTAATGCCCAGGGGCATTCTCTACCAATTAACCTAATGATAATATGAATGAATGAATAATTATAGGACGGATTTTCATAAGGTTTTAAGGGTTCCGTAGCCGAATGGCAGAAAACAATACCCTTATCTACACACGATTTTCACAAGAGGATATAATTCTAAAAGCATCTCCAAAATATGTATACACTTTAGGACCTTGTCACAATACAATTATAAAACGATTTCTACTTTTAGACATCCATTATCACTTCATTTTTTTTGTCATTGCATGCATTACATGTGGTCCTGTTTTGTTTAAATAATTTATTATTATTTTTTTTTCTATTTTTAAATATATTCTTTTGTATCTGTTGTTTTGTGCATGTCTAGTATTTTAGTAGGTATTGTTTTTTAGTATTGTCTTATGGCGTCACCCAAGGTCTAGCCTGAAAACCAGCGCTGCAGCAGCTGCTTGCGGCGGCTGCAGCATTATGCTGAGGCTGAACCTTGTTGGCCGCAACTTCTATGTTTTCTTTGTTTTGTCTTTTTGTCTGTGTAAATATGTTGTGGTCAATAAATGTTTTCTTACTCTTACTCTTACTTTTTATAGACACATGTATAATTGTGACAAGGTCGTAAAGTGTATACATATTTTTGGAGTTGACTGTACAACAAACCAAAAAGGCGAAACATTAGTGCGATGCATTCAACGTCCAGCGCCATCTGTTGGTAGACAGTGGAACTACTGTACCGAAACAAAGTGAGGGCGGGGCACTAGAAATCTATAAAATATGCAAGTCGGACTCTGTGTATACAGGATTCCGTAGCAACACTTTGCATGTACAGTCGACTCCAAAAATATGTATACACTTTAGGACTTTGTCACAATACATATTATGTAAAAGAAAGTAGAAGTCGTTCTTATACAATGTGTATTGTGACAAGGTCCTAAAGTGTATACATATTTTTGGAGTCTAGGGTACTTTCAAACCTATGTTAATTGATTGAAGGAAAGGTAAATTCCGATATACAATTTATAATATGATATCCAATTATCCATAATGGTTCGATATATTGCCATTTAATTTTGGCTAAGGAACCTTAAAACCGATGCAAGCATGGGCTATTTTAACACAGACTGATACTAAACGACATGCATACAAACAGATAACAATTGTGTTTTGGGGACGCCTATAAAACGTATAAATTTGCAATAAATCCTCAAATAAGTATTTGTCCCCCTTCAGTGTTGCCAGCGATACTTTCGAACCGACGAGTTTGGTAGTAAATTGTCATGTTTTTCAGCGGTCATCAGTTGCAGTGGCATTAAAGCAAAGTATCAGCCTTTACACTGTCCCACTGCAGGGTAAAGGCCTTCATAACGTAAATCAGTTCATCGCTACAACAATACAAAGGTCCCGGGTTCGATTCCCGATCAAGTCAATGTAGGAACTACATTTCTAAGTTTTCTTGAGTCTGGGTATTCTGGGAGGACGCCCTCAGTTTATTATTGTCACCTGGTACTCATACTATAGGAATTGCACTACTTTGAGACCACGTTGATTGACGTGATTGTCTGGCCTGGCGCATTAATTTTTGAGTCGCTATATACATTCTGCCACTAAAAGTCGTTGTTTTCTTTAGTTCATCCAATTTAAAACACAGCAACTATTATAGCAATGGCAACACAGACCCCCCCTACCCCCCGATAAATCGGGCCGAAGGCGTCTTTATTAGGGATCTGGCGTTTCGCCAAGTCCAATACCGGTGGGTGATATTTATTCGATAGTGATGCATTTTAGAAGCTATCACGCGATGTTTGCATTTAAGACTAGATTTTGGCAGACAATTTTGATTTGTGTATTATTTTGGTTTGCGACATTTATAGCAAAAGCAGACGTGCTTTTGTTAGTACCTATGCAGTATGCAGTAAATCATGCACGTACGCTCAACCCACCTACCGAACGTTGATAGACCCTTGCAAGTAGTGGCACATGCTCATGAATGCTACACTCAACGAAGGTCGGCTATTATAAATGTAACTGCGATCTTCTGGAGCAAGTTACTGCCTTAAAATACCCTCGGTCTGATAATAGACAATAGATTTAACTGGAGTCCAACAGGTTGAGAGTATTTGTGTTAAATTAAGAGACTTGATTGCAAAGATTTGCGATAATTACAAATAAAGTGCCTTTCCCGATACTTCTCAATATGTATAAGGCACTAGTTGAATCTATAGTATCCTACGGGATAACCAGCTACGGAAGAACTTTCAAAAACGTACTTAGACCAAAATATACAATTTACAGCTGAAGAAATTCTTAAAATTATTATCCCTAACAAACTAAACAAAAACTGTATAAGAAAGATTATAACCATATAGAATTATTTAAATTTTGTAAAGTTTTACCAATACACCTAAAATAAAAATGTTAATTATCATTGAACAATACCATAATAAACAAGTACAATAAACATAAATCATAAAACAATTACAAGAAAAATTACTCAAAACTAAGCTTAGGATACCGCACGTTACAAATTATTACGGAAAACGATCAATAAATATTAGTACCAACCCTTATAAACGAAATTCCCGAAAGCACACGAGCATTAATAACCGAGGAAACTATAAACGTACACTCAAAAAATACTTTGAAACGTTCTTCAGAAGATGTAGGTACGTTTTAAATGATTGGCGTATCACCCTGTATGTTGCCATTTTTTATGAGCGCACCTGGGCAGCGCGGTGCGAGCCGAGATGCACAGGCATACCTTCGTAAACCACTCGCGCCGCGTGGCCCAGGCGCGATTCTTTAGTTAGGTAATTAATAATTACAAATAGATTACCTACTGTTTTGTTTTTAGAGTTAAGTAAATATATGTAATATGTATTATGATATATATGTGTGAGTATATGCATATACATTAATATTATTAATTGCTAAGAAAGCGAAATACTCAAGTGTAACTATGTCAAGGACAAACCGACAAGGTTTTTATGGCATACTATATTTGTAAACTATGTTATTGTTTATCCATCCACTCCATACTAATCCATACTAGTCCATACTAATATTATAAATGCGAAAGTAACTCTGTCTGTCTGTCTGTCTGTCTGTCTGTTACTCTTTCACGCCAAAACTACTCAACGGATTAAAATGAAATTGGTATGCAGATAATCTAGACCCTGAGAAAGGACATAGGCTACTTTTTATTGCGAAAAAGGGGGTTGTAAGGGGTTGAAAGGGGGGTAAACAGTTACTTTTCCACGCGGACGAAGTCGCGGGGCCGGCCGCTAGTGTTAAATAAATGAAAAAAAAAAAAAAAAAAAAAAAAAACTGCATAGCTGCTAACTTCTTAACCATGGGAGAGCCACATTTCGGCATGAATGGGCCCCGGCTGGACCGGAGTAATACCACGTCCTCACAGAAAACCGGCGTGAAGCAGTGCATGCGCTGTTTTGTTTTTGGTGTGTGAGAGAGGGTACCGGAGGCCCAATTCAGGTTTGCCCTGGATTGAGCCTCCGGTACTATCGGGGTCAAAAGGTAAGCTGCGCACTTGTGACACCACTGGTGTTGCAGATATCCATGCCTATTTTTAGTGCCATATCTCGAGTTTGTGATCACCAATCCCCATTACTTGAGCTTGGTGATTAAACCTAATCCCGTCATAGTAGCGATGACTTGATTTCTAGTATGGAAGCCTTTGCCCTGCCATGGGACAGTATATAGGCTGATACTTTTTTTTTTCATAACTTAACACTCAGACACTAAACAAACACAAGTGTTCATCCCACGAATGTTTTTCCAGGGTCCATCCTCGAAGCCCCGGTGTTTTAAGCAGGGTCCCTATCAAATGTCCCATCCCGTCTGGCCAGTCCAAGTGCTGGAGGCCAATCCTCGGTTTTCGCCTCCTATGTCAAATCGACTTCATGGAACGCATAAACCAATAGGAGAACAAGATAATTTCGACTGTAATCTGTGTTCTCCTATTGGTTGTACTCTCCATGAAGTTGACTCGACATAGAAGGCGAAAACCGAGGATTGGTCTCCTGCTCTACAATTTTCTAGTGCCTTCACCACATCTGTTATCTTCAATAGTCGACTGCAAGGAGCTAAGTCTAAAGGTGATTTATCCTCATTAACTGCAGGATTCCCTGCAGCTCTGCAGCTGTGGCCACTTGCCTTTAAGTTACACTGAGACTAAGATTAAGCAAATGGACTGTTTGAAATAAATGTTTGTTTGAGGCTAACCTGCAAGTGGTAAGATAAGTTATTTTCTTGTCTCCACTTTATAGAGTTGTTGACAAAGTCAGGGTTTGGCAGATAGAATAAAATAGGGAAATAGCTATAAAAATAACTATGCACAAAACTTCAGTATGATAGCTTACGTTAAGACCCCTTAATGTTACGTTTGCAAGTCGATGGTAAAAAATATAATATAAATTTACATGGTACCATTATTATAATGTATGAAATGTATAGCAACTTTTGCTATGAAACCAATTTAACTAACGGAATCTATATCATTTATAAAGAACTAAAATCTAAAAACCGATGTTTGTTTCGGTCTATACCTACATATTATTTATGGTTAAGTGTGAAGACAAAACACTAGCGCGATGAAATCGACGCCAAGCGTCATCTATTGGTTCAGAGTGGAACTAATGTCCTGAAACTATGTAAGGGCGGGAGACTAGTATTTAATATGGGTATTGAACTAATTTTCCCGTCATGCGTGCAAACTAGCGGGCTATGACGATAGCTCGGTACTCATTTGTATGGAAAGTTTTGGGAAGTGATACCAGGTAGAGTTTTTAAGCTAACAGAGTATTAGTTGTTTTTGTTATAGTATTTGTTTCACCGGTATTCCTATTTATGAGGCTCTCACAAAAACTTTTGAATATCGTTGCTGTACTATAAAATATCGTACCGTTAAGTAGGTATCTACAGCGAGGGTCTTCCGATTCGCTCTTTTGAGGTCTTATTGGATTTTTGCGGCGGGAACCAAGGCCTGATTGCTATATTACTGTTCACGGCCTTTACAGTTTCCTTTTGTAGTTGTCTAGTATGAAGTCTTTGTAACTTTTTCTAAGCTGCTTTGAGGCATGTGAATGCCAAAGAGTCTAGTTAAAAAAAAACTTAAAGTTGAATTTACTTGAGAAAGTAAGCGGTTATTTTTTATGTTATAGGTGTAGAGGAGCCGACGGATCAACTGACAGTAAGCGATTCATCATCATCACCATCATCATCAGCCTGTTGCAGTCCACTGCTGAACATAGGCCTCTCCAAATACTCGCCACTGTGATCGATCTTCGGCTAATCGCATCCAGTTCCAGCCAGCCCTCTTGCGAAGATCATCACTCTATCTGGCCTGAGGTCGTCCTACACTACGTTTACCGAGACGCGGTCTCCACTCCAGAACTCGTTTACCCCAACGGTTGTCAGTTCTGCGGCAGATATGGCCAGCCCACTGCCACTTCAGCTTGCTAGTAAGCGATTACCGCCGCCCATGGACACCTGGAATACCAGTGGTGTCACAAGTGCGCTGCTTACCTTTTAATCCCCCTTTCCCTGGATTGGGCCTCCTACCCTCACTCACGCAGCGAAACAGCGCATGCACTGCTTCATGCCGGTTTTCTGTGAGGACGAGGTATCCGGTCGAGCCAGCCCATTCAGGCTAAGCGTGGCTCTCCCACTGGTTATCTCTGTCCTTGTCACTTCATTGTTCACTGCTTAATCCAGAAATAGTTTGGTACCGTTTTATAGTGTCATTAAGTCGACTTACGAAGTGGTTTTGAAGTATCTGCAAACGTGTTACCTGCAACAAAACAAAATAAAATTTATATTAATTTATCAAAATAAAGTATAATAATATTGCTAACTAGTGGCTCCCGGCGAACTTCGTTCCACCTACTTTTTGTTTAATTTCTCACCTTTTAGACCTTCCCTGGACTACGACAAACATTTTAAAACTAAAATCAGCTCAATCGGCCCAGCCGTTCTCGAGTTTTAGCCAGACTAACGAACGGCGATTCATTTTTATACGGAAATGGCGCCGTAGTTCCTAATAGCAACATTGGGATCTTCTTTTTGTTCTGTGCTGTGTTTCGCCGAGTGAGTGAGGGTACCGGAGGCCCATCGGGGGAAGGGGGTAAAAGGTTAGCAGCGCACTTGTTGCATGTGTTCATGGGCGGCGGCAATTGCTTACCATCAGGTGATCCGCCTGCTCGTCTGCTACCTAACACATAAAAAAGTCCACTTACAAACCCCGGTATGATAAAAAATTTTTTTTTCAAAAAATGCCGCCATTTTATTTGCTTTTTAAAATGCTATCATAATCACACATATATTTTTTTTCTAAACTCGGTAAGTTACGAATAAATTCTATTTGAATATTCAATTCAAGTCTTATCATTACAATAACGCACGCATACTCACTCGCAACCAGGTCCCACTAGAATACCAGCGCTGCTGCGGCACCGCAGATAATGCCGTAGCAGCAAATGCTGAGGTCGGGACCTGATTGACCTCACACAAACATAATATGTACTTACTACTTAATTATATGTAGTATATTAATTCTCACTGTATGTGTTAAATATTGTGATGGTCAATAAATGTATTTTCTTTCTTCTTTCTTTCTTTCAATAAGAACACATTTGCACAGGTCGTTAGTAACCGCATGTACGTCGGTTGTTTGCCACACATCCTTATTATATGGCGAAACGTGGTTTTTCTATACTTTTAGTAGGTATTCGATACCTTAAATTTCTCTATAGCTTGTCAATCCTAGTCGTAATACCCAAAAGCCTTTTAAAAGGCCAAAACAAATTGATTTTCTGCTGTGTCTAGCCTCCGACGATAGACGGAATCAGGTAACTGCATTAGGTATACCTAATGAATTTATTCCCTAAAGCTAGCGACAGAAATTGCGTTAAGGAAAACGCCTACTTCTTTATTATTAGCAAACGTACCTACCAATCCATTGAAATTAAATCAATTGCACATCCTGCATTACCCTACAAGCCCGTAAAAATACTGAAAAGTTACTTCAACCTTACCCTCTTGGAACAAGACTTAAAATGCAACGCTAGTAGCATACCACGCTTCGTTTTATTAGATCCTGGTGGAAACCTAATTTTACAAATTCACGTGTAAACAAAGACATAATACGGGGAATGGTATTATTATGGAAATGGGAGTTACTTGTAAAGGAACGTGCCTTTCCCTTATGGGCTGGTAGCGCGTGTGTTTATAGCTTTAAGTCTAATAAAACCGTTTAGCTACTTTGCAGATGATAAAAGTTTTTTTCTTTTTAACTGACGTCAAAAAAGGTTCTTAATTCAATTGAGTTTTTTTTTATTTTAGTAAAAAAACGTGATTAAGAAAAATAGTCATAAAAAGTTTTACCATTCAAAATCTTGAATATTGTGATAACGCTCACAATGACAGCCAGCTTTAAAAAAATTACGTAGAAATTCGGTTAATTAACACATACGAACATTGAAATCAAACATGTAGTAAGTACCTTTCCCGCAAATGTTACTTTTTATAGTAAGTAGGTCTTTCTGTTATGAAGAACGATATAATACAAATTCCACTAGTAAATCAAAACAAAGAACTCGCACTAGAATCAAGAATTTGCACCCTAAAAGCCCCTAACTAGCATCCTTCATAATATCAAACAGCGCCATCTACACTTTTCCTTACGAACCTCCACAACTGACTACGAAGCCTCCTGCGAGATTTTTATGTTACAAAATCTCGCGCCTAGTGACGAAACGTGGAACTAAATTGTTCTCGTAGCGGCGTAGAGCAGCTACGAAAACTACGAACGGCTGAGAGCTCTACGACAGAGCTACGATATATCGTATTTATTGCAATACTATGTAGTTGAATGATGAAAATATTATGTACCTAGTGCACAATTGTGTGCGCAAACATTATTTGTATTTGTAAACCCTATGAATTACGAATTAAAAAGGCAATTCTCGCTACTTAAAAACTCTCATAATTTCTCCTGACCCACTTCGATCGATTTCTTAGAACTCCAATAATTGAATTGGCGACAATCATTTACCAAAAATAAATAAGTTCGGGGCCATCCTGAACGATGGTATTTCGTTAAGCACCTATTTGTGGCTCTAAATGAGACAAAGTAATGGTTATTGATAACGCTACTAAGGTAAATTATTTTGAAGATAAATTTGGTCAAGTTCAAGTCGGTAATTTTATTTAGGGCCGGTTCAAAATACGAGTATAATTTATTCGGTTTAAAATACGAGTATAATTTATACAAAATTTTATTAAAAAATAAGTTCTACATAATTAAGCTTTATGCTACTCATTGCTACTATAAACATTGTTTTTCCGGCCGCTTTGGCAACCAAGTTTCACAACCAGTTACTGTACGGGCACGCGCGTACACATTGTCGCGTCAGCATTTTACTTCATTATTGCGATTATTAGTCAGTGTGACTTCGGCAATCAATCGTGCCGTCCGCGTACTCATTATCATTCTATCATTTAGACCTTAGACTTTTCCTATCAATATATTCTATCAGTTCTATCAGAGACTTTCATTACAATCTTCTATCATCTATCATAAAAGGGTGTGCAAACCGTACAGTTACCAAAAAACAACTAACATTCTTGCTACTTAACTAATTGTTAAATACGATCGATTTTTCCTTTTTCGCTACTGGTTGCGTACAAAAAACTGTTTGACTCAACACTCAGTTGTGCATTTGGTACCTACTCATTAGCACAAGTGTTACCCTAGTTCGAGACCTGGTTGATTGATGTGATTGTCTGGCGCATTTATTTTATTTATTTATTCATTTTTGGTAATGGCAGAAACACATGAAAAAATGGAAATAATACTTTTTTTTTTACAAATTTCGATTATGTATTTACAAAAGCAAAAACTTAAGACATATAAACATTTTATCTAACTTCACTAACCTAAATTGTACATAATTTGCGAAAATTTAACCTGTCAAGCTATCGCGGTCTTAAGATACAGATTGGTTGAATGACGGACAGACCGACAGCAAAGTCTTAGTAATAGGGCTGCGTTTATTATCCTTGGGAATGGGACCCTAAAAAGTTGTTTAAAGTATACAGTCATATATCTTTAAATATGCAGGCATGGTAAAATGAAATGCAAATACAGTTTGCATTTCCTGTTACAAACAATTAAATATTCTTATTACAAAACTATTAAGTATTGTATCATTGCACCGCCTTACACCTTGATCAAGTGTCCTTTACCCAAAGGTTGCCTGGAAGAGATCGCTCATAGTGATAAGGCCGCCTTTGTTGTACATTACTCCTAATATAACTAGTTTTTAAGTTTTATACCTCTGTTTTGTGTGCAATAAAAAGCATATTCATTCATTCATTCATTCAAAACTCTCCCAAATAATTAACTGTGTTGTCTATTGTGTATGTCAGTTTATTTTTCGTTTGTTTTTGGTGATCAACAACTCAATTAATTAAAAATAATTAGCTCATTCACCGACCAATTTCCAAAGAAACTTGACATTGGCAAAATTAACTGTGTCCTTAACACAATACAGGCCAATAAACACAAAAAAAATTCTCAAATTAGTAACTTTCCAACGTATAACTCCATCCTGTTGTCTCACGTATCAATCCATATCAAACAAACCATTAGTGTTAATTTGTTATGAAATATGCGTGAAGCAGCCCCTGTGCTGTGTTTCGCCGAGTGAGTGAGGGTACGGGAGGCCCACCCGGGTGGGGAAAGTAATAAAAGGTTGGCAGCGCACTTGTCATACTGGTGTTGCAGGTGTCCATGAGCGGCGGCATTGCTTACCATCAGGTGATCCGCCTGCTCGTCTGCTACCTATCACATAAAAAAAAGACTATTATTTTTAATTCCTCCTTTAACTTATTGATTCATCACGGCACTTCATTTCACGAAAGGACCCTAAAACTAGCAATTTCTCATTAGATATCTAGCCAGCCAATAGGCGTCCCGCACGCAACTCACCTATAAACCAGATTAGAAGTGCGACGTCCCAGTTTCTCTAGGATCGTTTGCCACCCTAGCACAGGAACTTGGATGGTGCACAGTAAAACTGCTAATAGTGAGGCAAGTTCGCACAATTAAATCTTAATGAGAAACCCAAATAAAATCTACCTAAAGTATTTTTTATGATATAGGTGGCAGATGAGCTGACGGATCACCTGATGGTAAGCGATTACCACCACCTATAGACACTAATGGAATCACAAATGCGCTGCCAAAAATTTCATATGGCTGTTTAAGATATCATCCAGACAACCTTTAGGCCGAGAAAAAAAAGCCATACATGTTGATTAAAATCATAGGATATAAGTCAACAAAAAATTACATTTATTTATTTTGCATGTCACATGGTACAATTATAAGATCTTATGTTATAGTCCAGTACTTTGTACACATGACACCCCGTTAACATGACATTAATTTTCGCTCTTACGTTTGATAGATAACGTTCATAATCAGGTGGCAGTTATTTTCCCATTGCCTTATTAAGGGTTAAATAATTTTAGCAAATTAATGTATGATATACACAAGAAAAGTAATACTTCTTTTTACTTCGGAAATAAAATTAATCTTAAAAATATTTAAATGGCTTCTTTAGTACACTATGGTATGATGAGTTTCTGCTGTTAAAAGCGAAGAAAAACTTTAATCAATCAATCCGCCCGACGGGTGTGAGGTAAAATGCTTCATCAGTAGAGAAACGAGTGCGCTTCCAATCTTAAAATCCTCTTTCCCTCATGTTGAGCTTTCGGTAGGGGTAATCATGAGGGCATGATAAGCGAATTTGTATGTAATCCTTAATGAGAATAAAGATCTTTAACCATTGGCACTCAATCTTTTTTTATGCGGACCACAAATACGATTTGAACATTACCTACAATTGTACAGGTCGCAAGAAAAATGATTACTTAAGGTGTAAAAAAATAAAATTCTTCGAAATTAGAAATTTCTTTACTTTAATAGTGGAAAAAAATAGATAGAATAACATTAAAACTATTAGCAGGCCTGTCCCACTCCGCGTGTAGGTATCGAACTTGCAAGTACATACATGCGGCGTCCCCTCCGGAGGGGCAAATTAGTAGAAAATCACGAACGAGCGGCGACGCACGCGTGACAGTTGCTTCCGATAGAAAGAGAACGCACTTCTAAAATAATGGTAGGCATTGAACGCTGGGCGATCGGAATTTCAACGTTATGTTATGGTAGCCTGAGTCTTCATTTCCATAAACGGTTTTTAGGAGTGGGCTTTCTGTACATGTGCTATTAAATATTCTGTGCTATTAGGCCCGAAAACGATACTATGACAGAAACAAATCTGTGAATGTACGTGATACTTAAATTAGTAAACTAATCTCTAATTGTATGCGAGCCCTGAAAAATACATAAATAAAAATTCACCTAATATTATCTTATTGATCTGACTTAGTATTAAGTAACTTAAACACTTGTGTTACAGATATCAGACAACAGAGGAAACACAAATACAATACTGAAATAGGCAGTGAACAGACACAAGTTTTCATCACATGAATGTGTGTGGGTGGGGATGAAATCCACGACCTTTGGTGTATGAGGCAGGGTCACTACCATATCCGAAGAACAAAGTCAAATTCGAGTATTATTTATTGGACAAAGTAATAGGGAAGCACAAAAGAAAAAACAGTAACTATAATCTAAAGCTAAAATAAACTACCTACCAAAAAAAAAAAGATAAAGGTTAAAACAGAGTAGGCCCCTGTGGCAATGTTCCCAAAATGCTGACAGCATTACCTCGTTGGATAGCGATGGAAATTCGCTGGGCGAAGTAGCTGCCAGCTTTTGGGTCTCCCGTGACTTCAACTAAGTCAAATTTGCTATATTAATACATTGCAGATCAGACTTTATTCATTGGAGCAGTCAATGTACGCTATCGGGCCAGTCGCTTACCATCAGGTGATCCGTTGGCTCGTCTGCCACCTATATCATAAAAATAAAAGTCAGTATGACTTATAGCATCAAGTTAAGTATAACTGTTTTAAACCTCTATGACGTCGAATACGCTTCCAGCGCTCATTTTTCCCGCGAACGTGCAAATTGTGGAATGACCTTTCAGTTGCGGTGTTCCATGATCGCTATGACAATATGTCCTTTTTTAAACGAGGTTTGAAAAGAGTACTTCTTTCACGGTAGGCAGCGGTATGACTGTGCCACGGCATTGTTGTTGTCTATGAGCGGTGGTTACCATTTACCATCAGATGGGCCGCATGCTCGTCTGCCTACTTCAGCAATAAAAAAAAAAACGTCGTTGCCTCACTGAGATCACAGATACTATCACGATGTTGTTTACTCAATAATGTTCGATGTTCGCTCAAGCAGGTTTATCCTTAAATCAATGATGAGTCGACGAACTTGCTATACGCAGAAGTTGAGTTTCAATCTCAGAATTCTCAGTTTTAATTATGGAGAATATCTTTTGGGATTTAAGACCTACTTGAATAAACTTTGTTTATGATCACCAATCCGCATTAGGCAAGCGTGGCGATTAAGCTAAATCCTATCATAGTGTCGGTGAGTCTTGATTTCTATGATGAAGGCCTTTGCCCTGTAGGCTGATAACTATAGGTTTAATTCAGTGAGTCAGCGGCAGCTGTTCGACAAAGTTGTGTACCGTCAGTATTCTACGTCTTGATATTGACAAATACCGGTTAAAATACAAAGTTCTATACAAATTTTACACCAAAACGTGCATAAATGTGCAAGCATTCTAATGACAACATTGTTTCAACTATTTCGGATTATCTGTGAGTGTTGCTTCAATATTTTAATCTAAATTTGATCGTTTACATTCAAAAGACCAGTGTCCGTGACCTTGGTGGACAAAAGCAAACCTGTTTACCAAATCGCTACACAAACTATTAAAAGTGGAGTGCTCTAATATATTGCTCTTTTCGCACTAACTGGGAGTGGCCAGCTGGCCTAGTGGCTTTTGCATGCGCCTGTATTGCGCGCGAATCGAGATTCCCCCGGTTCAAACCCGCGCCGTGCCCACACGCTCATTTATATTTGTTGCTCTTGGGATAACGCCTATTCGATTTGGACTAGCAATTTCTCTCCTCGCTGTCTTTTCCTGACTGGCTATACTACTGCCATAGGCGATTCAGATCTTATAAGTTAAAATTATCTTTAAGATGTCGAAAAAGACCAATTGCAACGCCTGCAATAAGAACATTGTAACACTTCTTTACATGGAATGCTCCAAGTGCAATGAGCTGTACGACCTGGAATGCTTAAGTATTCCCACTGAAACCTTTCAAGGATACACTGATCAGCACAAGGCAACCTGGGTTTGTCCAACATGCATTTGCTCAAAGCCAAAGGTGGGCGATACAAGCACCCCGATCCGCCTACTAAACAATACATTCACCAGCGACACCATCAACAACATACGTGGTAGTCGTGGCAAGCAGCGGTCACTTCAAACAAAGGAAACAGAAGAACCCACTATTGCAGAAGTAATGAACGAACTGCGTCTGTTACGGCAAGATATAATGGATGTCAAGTCACAGTTGACAACAGTTTCTACAACCTTATCACAGAAAATCGAGGAGTACGACAGAAAGCTTGAAGCCAAAGACATAGAGATACGTTGCTTGCAATCGTCCATTAACGATCTCCAAATCCGGATCAATGATCAGGAGCAGCACAACGTTAGAAGCGAAATGGAAATAATGGGCGTTCCGGAACAGAGCAACGAAAACCTAGCTCACATGCTGCACGTCATCTCCAATAAGATTGGTGTGAGTGTGCATGGTTTGGAACTCGATGAAATCCGTAGAGTAGGACCTAAGCGGACTCAATCAATAACCTCAACAGAAGAACAGACTTCAAGGCCGATAGTAGTGAAGTTTCTACATAAATCCAAACGAGATGAATTCCTAACGGCTGCTAAAGCCAGAAGAAATTTATCGGCGGGCGACATAGTGGAAGGCTCCAAGGCAAAAATTTACTTCAACGAACGATTGTCAAATCTAAACCGGCAGTTATTTCGGGAAGCGAAGATACGCTCTAGACTACACAATTTTGAGTTCTGTTGGGTTCGGAACGGCACCATTTATATCAGAAAGGCCGGAAGCAGCAACGGAAAGAGACTCCCAGCATTACCAATCCGCTCCCATAATGACATTGATATGCGGATCGGCCCAGCAGCAGTGGCTCCCCCCACAGCATCGGTCTCTTAGATTCCTGTGGCCACATTGGTATGCGGTTCTATACTTGGTTCAATCTTACCGACCTAAACTTAAACTATTCGCGATGTTTTTTAAGATCCAAATGACTAAAGGAGATTGTCACTGTAATTATATCTTATGTACTTTATTATCTGTTATATTGAATATTAGTACACTAACATATCTGCGCTTGTACTTTGTGGCCACACGGGTTAACAAAAAATACTTCATTAAAGTTCGTTTAAAATGGAGTCGACACAACTTATAAATGACTTAGACAATACTTTTAACACAATTTGCCACAAGGTAGAAGTTGCGGAGCAATGTAAGGATCTCATTTCAACGTTCAACATTAAAATATTAACGTATAATATCAGAAGCTTGCGATGTAATCTTGACAAGTTTTTAGTAATTTTGAAAAGAATGGATCTGGATCTCGACATAATTGTCTTAACTGAGTGCTGGTTGGGCATAGACTCTGTGATTGGCGTAATTGATGGATTTGTTTCATTCTCAACGACGAAATATATAAATCAGTCTGGAGGGGTGGTTGTATATGTAAAAAATAGATGGAACCCCATCGTTTATGAGCCTGACCTATCTGATGCAAACTGCTTATTGGTACATATTCCGCGATGTATTACTCTTTTGGGGATTTACCGTTCTCCGTCCATCAGGAATACAGATAACTTTTTGTGTTCCCTCGATGGAATAGTCAATGATTTGCCCAACGCCGCGTCATGCATCATAACAGGCGACATCATATTAACATTATTGACCCTGATACTGGTTCTGACTATCTGTGCCTCTTAGCTAATCTAGGTTTTAGGGTTGCAGTAGATAAGCCAACACGTGGCGACGCTTGTCTTGATCACTTTTTCGTGAAAACCACAAACAAGATTGAATCTATTGTATGTTCCTCTTCAGTAACGGATCACGATATTATATTACTAGGAATGGATTCCAAAATATCAACTATATTGCGACCAAATAGATATCAATTGAAGTATGATATAGAGGCAATCAATAAAGAGCTACATACCTTAGATTGGTCTCCAATAATGGCCATTAACTGTCCCACAGAAGCGGCAAATAGTTTTGTGTCAGTATTGTCGCAGATAACTAATAAATATAGCCAGAGAATACGGATTAGTCGCTCTAAGAATACATTGAAGCCCTGGATGACACCAGGGTTAATCAGATGTTCAGTACATAAAGATAGGCTACACATGATCGCTCGAAGGGGCAAGAACGATCCCCTTAAATGGCACATTTACAGGCGCTACAGAAACTTTTACTTTGAGTTGATACGCAAATTGAAAAACCAATACAATGCTCAAGATCTTGAGACAAATCAACGAAACCCTCTCAAATTATGGGAATCGATTAAACGAATTACTCACACTACCCCTAAGGAGAACAAGGCTACAGGACTTACTAAATTAAAAAATAGTGAATCAGAATCTTTAGATCTTGTAAATGACTTTTTTACCTCTGTGGGCCAACGCCTCTCAAATCGTATTTTATCTAAAAATAACGAGAGCCAGCTTTCACTTGCATCTAAAGTTAAGCTTCCTAATTCTGATCAACCACTCAAATCATTTTACTTGCATCCCACTACAACCGAAGAAGTTAATAGTCTCATCTTGCAGCTCAAAAACAAGAGCGCACCGGGCAGTGATGGTTTCACAAATATTCTAGTCAAAAAAATCCGAGACCACATTATTCTCCCCCTAACTCACATTCTGAACCTAAGCCTCTCTACTGGCCTCTTCCCAGAATGTTGGAAGACAGCTGTCGTAACTCCCATCCATAAGGGCGGTTGCACTAATGACCCTAATAATTACCGTCCTATTTCTCTATTGGGAACGTTTTCTAAGTTGTTAGAGAGGATAGTGAGCAAACAATTAAGACACTTTTTAGAAAATAATAACCTTCTCTCGCCTAGTCAATTCGGATTTAGACAAAAAAAGTCTACCGAACAGGCTGTTACTCTTCTCACGGATAAAGTGTCTTCTTATCTTGACAAAAACCAGTCTTGTCTAGGTGTGTTTTTGGACCTGTCGAAGGCATTCGATACCGTTTCAGTACCGATTCTGTTAAGAAAGTTGGAACTTATTGGAATTAGAGGCCTTGCCCTCGACTGGTTCCGTAGCTACCTTACAGATAGGAAACAATGCGTTAGGGTGGATACTTTTGTTAGTGGACCTCAAAGTGTACCGTTCGGAGTTCCCCAGGGAAGTATATTAGGTCCCACGTTATTCTTAATTTACCTGAATGATCTGTCCTCCCTTGGCCTGGACGGTGACGTAATTAACTATGCGGATGACACTGCAATCTTATTTCACGACACAAGTTGGAGTGGGGTATTTCAGAAGGCTCAAGCTGCTCTTGGTCTAGTCGCTTCTTGGCTCAACAATAACCTCCTTACCTTGAATACAGCCAAGACGAATCTCATTTGCTTCCACAAAACAAAAGCATCGTCTCCACCGTCACACCTTAAAATAATTATTCACAACTGTTCAACAATACCTGATTTAGATTGGGTACTATTTAATCGAGCTTCTTTTTAATAGCATTTTTCGCCTCAGAAAATATATGTTAGCTTCTAAATTACTAAGTCAGCCACAACCAATGCGCGTCTGAATAATAGTATATCAGCCACTAGATATCTTTAATGTAAGCCACTGTAAATATAACTCAGCATGGCAGTTATTTTTTAGCATCTAAATTTGTGGTATGCATTCAAATAGCAACCTTCTAAATTATTAATATATGACACCAAAATAATAATGATATTAGCTTCTAATTTCATAATTTAGTATGAATAATATGTAACTCATCCTACATTTATTCGTTCGTTAAATTTACCTAAAATTGTCATCGAATATTATATTAAAGCCACTATTATTATTACACATGAATTATTTAAGGCAACAACGCGACGATACTAGCCGCCAATTGATTTACCTATATTAATTGTGAGGATTATGAGAAACATTTAAAAAAACAATCACGCTATGAAAACAAAATGGAATATTTTTTTACTTATGTAATAATTTCTTCCCACAAATCACAATGATTTTTATTGCAAATTATTGATGTTTGGCGCGTGTAAAAAATATTATTACGCATTTCAGAAAATTGTTAATGGATTCCTTTATGTTTTCATAGCTGGATTTTTGAAATATATCTCATAATCCTCACAATTAAAATAAATCAATTTTATTGGTATCGTTTTTAGTAAGTAATAAATTTAAATTAGCACGTATATGTATGTAATTCAGAAATTATAAGAAAAAGAAAATATGTACCTATTACTGGCTAATTAATGGTCGTTTATGTAATTACGTAGGAAAGAAGTAGGTATTACTGGATTACTAATGCCGCTCGCGCTTAAGTTGGCCTTCCACGCTTTCTTTTCAGTCCAAGCTTTCTTTCAGTCTGATTGCTAGGCCGATCAGATGCTTGCCGGTTGTTGTCATGTCACGCACTGGCGCCAAATCGTAGGTACAGTGGCTATTTTCTCAATAAAAGAATATGAAGTATTATTTTAGATGTTAAATTATAATATTTTGATGTTAAGTATTGAAGCTGGAATGTATTATTTTTGTGGACATTGTATTGAAGCTGTAAAACTTAATATGGTGATGAGTTACAAATTCCGTGGCTGAGTTAGTAAATTAGTTTGCAGTATATAAATCAGAAGGACAAGTTAAATTAATTTTGGATATTCACTTGATGCTTTCTTTAACATTTTTAGTGGCCGTTGTAAAGAAGATGAATCAGTTAATTAAAGGCTAAGTAATTTTCCCGATGCTTAGTTATTAAATTAGAAGTTTGGGCGCGTGGCCAAATAAAAATTTTGTGGCCATGTTTATTATTTCTCATTTAGATTCAGCACAAGCGTGCAATTGTGATGAAATTAAGCGCACACCAAGCACTAGATACCTGGGGATCGTCGTCGACGAAAGACTCTCTTTTAAGGACCATATACTGGCCACATGCGCTAGAGTTAGAAAACTTATTACGTTTTAAACTACTGCGAGATGTTGCCCCTCAAAGCTTGTTAAGGACTGTTTACATCACCTTGTGCCAGTCTATACTGACGTATTGTATACCTGCATGGGGCGGTGCTGCATCCTCTCAACCTCATCACACTAGAAAGGGCACAACGTGCGGTCCTGAAGACGATTCTTAAAAAGCCCTATCGTTTTCCCAC
The DNA here is from genome assembly GCA_014851415.1 of Cnaphalocrocis medinalis. Taxonomy (NCBI): domain Eukaryota; kingdom Metazoa; phylum Arthropoda; class Insecta; order Lepidoptera; family Crambidae; genus Cnaphalocrocis; species Cnaphalocrocis medinalis. The sequence continues at coordinate 1,098,543 of CM026295.1, forward strand.
AACCTTACTCTTCAAGGAGGCTCAGGTACTCAGCGTGAGACGGTTATTCCTGACAAAAATTACCTTGATGGCACACAAAGAGGTGCCACCAATTTTGGGGCATTTGGGGGAAAGGAGAATTTTTAGACTTCCTCTACCGCCGGTCCGTACCACATTCGTGAAACGTTTCCAAAATTATTTAAAACCATTTATTTATAATAGGGTAAACAAAATACTGCATAATATCCATCTGTTGAGTATTACTGAAGCAAAGACAAAAATCACAGATTTATACTTGAGTATGACCTACCAGGATTCGGAGGATCTTATTCGAAATATTCTATAAAATAAGTGGAAATGTTGTTGTATGTATGTTATGTTTTCTTTTTACTTGTTTAGCTTCATATTGCGCATGCTCATTGTCATTCACTAGTAATAATGTGTGTATTTCGTGTGTAACTGAACTTAATTATCCACGAGTGTATTACAATCTGTGCTGCTTTGGAAAACCTTATGTGAACCAGTTTAAAACCTTCACAGGACAGGCTTAGCCTAGTGTGAGGGTTTTCGACAATTTTCCACAAGCACTAACCCTTGTTGTTAATCTAATTTTAATTTCATTTTTATTAGTTTAGATCTTTTGGGTTATATTTTATTTTATTGTCTTGCTTGTATAATTCTTTTTCGGAAATAAAACTTTATTATTTATTATTATTATTATTAATTCCCGGGTCGAGCAAAAGTATTATTCGAATTTTTCAAAATCTATAATAGGCATGCGTTCCCACTTCTCATCATAGTAGCGATCACCTGATTTCGACGCACGACAGCGGTTGTCAGTTCTGCGCCTGACGTGGCCAGTCCATCATCATCAGCAACCCACACTCGTTCACTGCTGGACATCATCATCATCATCATGGTTGCTATGGATCCATTCTTGGATGTAGGCCTCCTCCCTCTTCTTCCACTCCTGGCGATCCCGTGCCTGACTCATCCAGTCACGACCACCGAGTCGTCGGATGTCGTCCACCCAGCGCTGCGGTGGTCTGCCGCGCCCTCTGGTGTCTGCTCTGGGTCTCCACTCGAGGATCCGCCTTGTCCATCGGCTTTCGTCCATCCTCGCAATGTGTCCCGCCCATGTCCACTTCTTAGCTATGACGGCTACGACGTCTTTTATTTTGGTCTTACGCCGGATCCAATCGTTGCGTTTCTGATCGCGAAGGGTGATCCCGAGCATTGCTCTGTCCATGCCCCTCTGTGCGACTCTGAACATCTCGGCGGACTTCTGTGTGAGAGTCATGGTTTCCGAGTCTCCACTTAAGGATGGCCAGTCCACTGCCACATAATAATATAATTAATGTAAAAATTACAAATTGCATTTCATTAAACGGCCTAGCCATTTTGAACCACCTTATTTATCAACTTTATCCGCTTTTCCATGTCCTCGACAAATGTTTGTAATAGCGTACTTAAATAAATTGATGCTGAGCCCGCCCAAATATTTACTCCCAAAGTGAGTTTTGCTGTTGCCACACAACGTTTGATGTCTGTATATTTAACTTGTACACACGTCAAAATTCAGCCTGCCTGGAAAATTTCTCAATTTTGAATTCTATTGGTTAGTTATAAAGTTCGAAATTTGTTGGAGAAAATATTGAGAGTTGTGAAAGTTGATCGGTTGACGTGTGTATGAAGATTTCGTTTGATTCGGTTGATCAGTGGTTGGGTCATGAATTAGAAACTATTAGATAAGTCAATACACATATTCTATACTATTTAAATATAATAAATTAATAAAGACAACATCGTATACATTGTCCTGGTCCCAAACTATTTTCCTTAAACTATAAATATCAGGAACAACGAAGGTACCACAAACACCAACAAAGATATTAGAACTTATGTTACTCAAAAAGATGGATACTTTCGCGATGTAATCGACAGTCAGCGCCATCTATTGGTAAAGGTTGGAACTAATAGTAAAATTGGGTCTCGAAACGAAGTGAGAGCGGATCAATCAATACTGCTTACAAAAAGGTTAATTCTATTAGACAATGCCAATGCTTATAGGGAAACCGAAAAAGCGGAATACTAGCGCGATGTCAATGACATCTAGCGCCATCTATTAGTATCATGACGCATGCCTGTCTAGTAACAGCCTATTCACTCTTCTCTTGAGAACTCCCAAATCATAGCATTCAGGGAACATTTCAACCGGTAGATAATTCCACTCCTTTTGCGGTGTTTTGTGGGAATTTGGGGATTCATTAATTAAAATTCCTTTTTGCCTGCGGAACTGTTAAAAACCCATCGATCTGTTTAATTCCAAACCCTCTAATCGCTTCTTAACGATTTTGTTTAATTTTTTTTTAATCATGGAGTTCTAATGCAAATCGTCACAATTGATTAAAATTGCGGTATTATGGCGGCTTTGAAACTAGAGTTGCTTAACCTCAATAAATTGTTTATCGATGTTATCGATAAACTCTGTAACAATAATTTATTTTTAATTTCTAGCAGCATTTATTTTCAGTTCAAGGTAAAACAATGAGCTAGGCGTATGATTATTAGTTCATTTTAAATTCTGATCAAATTATTTCTTTACCCATATTTCAAGTCATTAGGTATGTATTTAATTTCAATATATTTAAATCAAACATATTCATAAGCAATAATAAACTACAACATAACCTTACCTAAAAGAAGAACTTTTATTTACCAGTATCGAAATTATTGTTTTAAAATACTGGTGAAATTGAGAACACCCCTTTTTTGAAGTCAGTTAAAAACTTTAAAATATCGATAGTATCACGATAGACAACACTACTGGCTTCGAAATGCCGGCAGATGGCGCTGGGAGATTAAAACGCGAAATGCTACGATTAAGTTCGTTTATAGCTGCTATCATGAGGCAGTATATTGAACTGTGAAAGGTTTTATTCAGGGCAATAATATTTCTTTATTTCTTATGGTGGCTGTTATGGTCAGTAGCAAAGTCAGTAGGCCTAGCGCGAACTTTCACGAATCCGTAACGTTTACGTATCGTGTACCTGCATACAGTGAGTGAGGGTACCAAAGGAGGGCAAAGATGAGTAGCGCACTTTTGACTTTATTGGTGTTGCAGGTGTCTATGGGCGGTGGCAATTGCTTACCATCATGTGATCTGCCTAATCGTACTGCCACTTCATCATTTGCCTGCCCCTATTCCCAGGTTATCTGGGGTCGGCGCAGTATGTTTTCTTCTTCCATTCGTCCCTGTCATTCGTCATCGTATCATCCACCCCCTTTTCAGTCATGTCATTCTCACACCATCCATCCATCTCTTTTTTGGCCTAATCGTCTGCCACTTATCACATAAAAAGGATACTCTTAGGGAAGGGAAGAACTAGATTCGAATAATTTATAAAATGATATAAAGATATATAATATGATAGTAGGTATAATGATGACGGCCTCGATGGCGCAGTGGCTAAGGTGTTCGCCCGAAAAAGGTCCCGTGTTCGATTCCCGGTCAAGTCAATTTAAGAAACTACATTTTCTATGTTGTCTTGGGTCTGTGTGTTTCTGGGTTGTCGCTCCCAGTTAATTATCGTCCTCTGGTACTCATAGTACAGGGGTTGCCCTAGTTTGAGACCAGGTGGATTGGTGTCATTGTTTGGCGCATTTATTTATTACCAGCGGCCGCCCGCGACTCCGTCCGCGTGGTTAAGTAACTTTTTACCCCCCTTTCAACCCCCTTTTCGCAATAAAAAGTAGCCTATGTCCTTTCTCAGGGTCTAGATTATCTGTATACCAAATTTCATTTAAATCCGTTGAGTAGTAGACAGACAGACAGACAGACAGAGTTACTTTCGCATTTATAATATTAGTATGGATTTGTTTATTTACATAATGATATTTTATTTGCTATTGCTACGACCAAGTGAAAGTTTGAAGAAAACTAAAGAACAAAAAATATCCTACCTTGTAAATTAATCAAACCAAGTTCACTGCCTCTAACACAGACTTCTATCTCGACATAAAACTTTATCAGTACAGAATCGGATCAATTCGGAATTCTCTGTTTGAGTTTAAAATTCATCAGATCAGCTCACTGGCGTTGGTATTCCGTACAGCCGCGAATCGCAATTAAATTACTTAATCTGCTGGAAACGGAGACAGTGTTGACTTCCTGAAAAGTTGATAAGGGTTGTGTCTTAGTGAAAGCAGGTTATCTTTTTTATAGTGGCTCAGTATATTGGCTCATCTCAGCCTGGTGATAAGCAAAAAGAGAGCCCACATTGCAGTTACAACGGACGCGACGGCACGGCATCACATCCGTTGGCACTGCTATACTGGCCCGCGAGATGCTTCTTCACGCTTCGTTTGAAGGAGTCCATATTTTAGGACACAGGAAACACATGGAATGGCAACGAATTCAAATAGGTAAGCTATTCTGCCCTCATAAGCATCAACGCAGTATAATTTTGCTAAGTAAAAAAAAAACAACTAAATTGCTATGTTTTTTAAGGTTATTTAATCACTTAGCAAAATTATACTGCGGTTAAGTATGCTTAGAAGGGCTGTATTGCCACCGCCAAAAAACGTTCAATGCCTAGCATCCAAACAGATGCCGCCAACTGATCATATGCCCATTATAATGATCTCAGCGTTTTGTCCTGGTTGCATCTCAAGCAATCGCTTCGGAGCCCAAGGTCCTCTTAACTGATCAAATGCCTTTGTAATGGAATGGAATTGCATTGTAATGGAATTCACGCTATTTCCAGAGATAGTAGAAAACTTATTGAGTTTTGATTGGAAGTTCCATTCATATTTTTGTGTGCCAGAACTTTTTTGTGTGATAGGTGGCAGACGAGCAGACGGATCATCTGATGTTAAGCGATCACTGCGGCCCATAAACACCTGCAATACCAGGAGAGTCACTAGTGCCCTTTAACCTTTACCACCCCCTTTCCCCCAATCAGTCTCCGGTACCCTCACTCACTCGACGAAACATAGCGCAAGCGCTGATTCATGCCGGTCTTATTGTTCTTCTTCTTCTTTCTTCTTCTCTCTTTTCTTCTTCTTCTATCACTGATGCCGAAGCGTGACTCTTCCACGCTCTCTCGTTCTTGATAAAAGGTGGCCAGCTTACTTATAACTCTGGTTTTGCGAATGTAAATAGGCGGCAGCGATTGGCTTACTATCAAGTAACTAGCGGCCGCCCGCGACTTCGTCCGCGTGGAAAAGTAACTTTTTAACCCCCCTTTTAACCCCTTACAACCCCCTTAATATTATTATGTTGATAGCCTATAGCCTTCCTCGATAAATGGACTATCCAACAAAAAAAGAATTATTCACAATCGCACCAGTAGTTTCGGAGATTAGCGCGTTTCAAACAACAAACAAACAACAAACAAACAAACAAACAAACAACAAACAAACAAACTCTTCAGCTTTATTATATTAGTATAGATACTTACGTTTACGTTTGCTTGTCTTCAACATTAAAACTAACCTCACAAAAGGGGGAATATAGTAACAAAAACCGGCCAAGAGCGTGCCGAACACGCACATGAAAGGGTTCCGTAGCCATAAAATGGGCCGACCGCATGGACACAAATGTATATTCCTACTTGAAAATAAGTAGGAATATACATTTGTGTAGGTGGTTATTTCCATACATTACCATTTAGTTAGGGCTACTGCACGTCATAAGTCGGTCGAGTTGAATTAACAAAACTACGAATCGAAATACCGTAACCGAGCCTATCCCTTCCTAAAAGGGCGGCAACGCATCCGCACTCCTTTTGGTGTAGCTGATGTTCATGGGGCGGCGGTGATCACTTACCATCAGGTGACCCGCTTGCTCGTTTGCCTTCCTATAATATAAAAAAAAAAAAACTTTTGCTGTTCGGGAGGGGGGGGGGGGGGGGGGGGGGGTGGAATTTTCGTGGGCAATCGGTGCTTAAACGGCGGGAGAACGAGCCAGGACAGACATGACGATACTATAAGGGTTCCTAGTAGACTATCGGAACCCTAAAAAAGGGGAAACGGCTGTACCTTTGATATTTAATGATGATATCGACAAAAGAAGCGGCCGTTCCGTTGCACGCCATTAGATACGCACAGGTCACGCGTCATTACTCGCGGAGTAATGAGAGGAACGGAACGTCATTACCGGGTGCCTCTCATTACCTTTTTGAATAGTGAGTGTAACAACCAATTACTTTCTTATCTTGAAGATTTGAATATCGAATAGCCTGGAAATAACGGACGATAGTTCCATAGTATCATTCCACGTTTCACCGTGCCAGTTGTAGTGAATAGATATTAGAGAATAGAAATATTGTAATGCTATACGATTTTGAAATAAAGCAGCAACAAGCAGTCCGAACAGTTTCTCGAAATAATGTCTAAAATAGAAGAACAATAGCGAAGCTTAATTTTTACATTTGATATAGGTGGTGTAAAAACTCAATTAATTAAAGAGAACTAACTCGGTCACCGTCTAATTTCCAAAGGAATGTGTCTCCTTAATCATTCATCATCATCATCATCATCAGCCTGTTGCAGTCCACTGCTGGACATAGGCGTCTCCAATGCTCGCCTCTTTGATCGATCTTCGGTACTCGCATCCAGCTCCAGCCACCCCTCTTGCGCAGATCATCACTCCATCTGGCCTGGGTTGTCCTACACTACGTTTACCGAGATGCGGTCTCCACTCCAGAAACCGCCTTGTCCATCGGCTTTCGTCCATCCTCGCAATGGTCCCGCCCATGTCCACTTCTTAGCTATGACGGCTACGACGTCTTTTATTTTGGTCTTACGCCGGATCCAATCGTTGCGTTTCTGATCGCGAAGGGTGATCCCGAGCATTGCTCGTCCATGCCCCTCTGTGCGACTCTGAACATCTCGGCGGACTTCTGTGTGCGAGTCATGGTTTCTGAGTCTCTACTTAGGATGGCCAGTCCACTGCCACATAATAATATAATTAATGTAAAATTACAAATTGCATTTCATTAAACGGCCTAGCCATTTTGAACCACCTTATTTATCAACTTTATCCGCTTTTCCATGTCCTCGACAATGTTTGTAATAGCGTACTTAAATAAATTGATGCTGAGCCCGCCCAAATATTTACTCCCAAAGTGAGTTTTGCTGTTGCCACACAACGTTTGATGTCTGTATATTTAACTTGTACACACGTCAAAATTCAGCCTGCCTGGAAAATTTCTCAATTTTGAATTCTATTGGTTAGTTATAAAGTTCGAAATTTGTTGGAGAAAATATTGAGAGTTGTGAAAGTTGATCGGTTGACGTGTGTATGAAGATTTCGTTTGATTCGGTTGATCAGTGGTTGGGTCATGAATTAGAAACTAATTAGATAAGTCAATACACATATTCTATACTATTTAAATATAATAAATTAATAAAGACAACATCGTATACATTGTCCTGGTCCCAAACTATTTTCCTTAAACTATAAATATCAGGAACAACGAAGGTACCACAAACACCAACAAAGATATTAGAACTTATGTTACTCAAAAAGATGGATACTTTCGCGATGTAATCGACAGTCAGCGCCATCTATTGGTAAAGGTTGGAACTAATAGTAAAATTGGGTCTCGAAACGAAGTGAGAGCGGATCAATCAATACTGCTTACAAAAAGGTTAATTCTATTAGACAATGCCAATGCTTATAGGGAAACCGAAAAAGCGGAATACTAGCGCGATGTCAATGACATCTAGCGCCATCTATTAGTATCATGACGCATGCCTGTCTAGTAACAGCCTATTCACTCTTCTCTTGAGAACCCAATCATAGCATTCAGGGAATATTTCAACCGGTAGATAATTCCACTCCTTTGCGGTGTATTGGGGATTCATTAATTAAAATTCCTTTTTGCCTGCGGAACTGTTAAAAACCCATCGATGTTTTAATTCCAAACCCCTAATCGCTTCTTAGCGATTTTGTTAATTTTTTTTTTTAATCATGGAGTTCTAATGCAAATCGTCACAATTGATTAAAATTGCGGTATTATGGCGGCTTTGAAACTAGAGTTGCTTAACCTCAATAAATTGTTTATCGATGTTATCGATAAACTCTGTAACAATAATTTATTTTTAATTCGTAGCAGCATTTATTTTCAGTTCAAGGTAAAACAATGAGCTAGGCGTATGATTATTAGTTCATTTTAAATTCTGATCAAATTATTTCTTTACCCATATTTCAAGTCATTAGGTATGAACTTAATTTCACTATTATTTAAATCATACATATTCATTAGCAATAATAAACTACAATATAACCTTACCTAAAAGAAGAACTTTTCATTATCAGTATCGAAATTATTGTTTTAAATACTGGTGAAATTGAGAACACCCCTTTTTGAAGTCAGTTAAAAACTTTAAAATATCGATAGTATCACGATAGACAACACTACTGGCTTCGAAATGCCGGCAGATGGCGCTGGGAGATTAAAACGCGAAATGCTACGATTAAGTTCGTTTATAGCTGCTATCATGAGGGCAGTATATTGAACTGTGAAAGGTTTTATTTAGGGCAATATTATTTCTTTATTTCTTATGGTGGCTGTTATGGTCAGTAGCAAAGTCAGTAGGCCTAGCGCGAACTTTCACGAATCCGTAACGTTTACGTATCGTGTACCTGCATACAGTGAGTGAGGGTACCAAAGGAGGGCAAAGATGAGTAGCGCACTTTTGACTTTATTGGTGTTGCAGGTGTCTATGGGCGGTGGCAATTGCTTACCATCATGTGATCTGCCTAATCGTCTGCCACTTCATCATTTGCCTGCCCTATTCCCAGGTTATCTGGGGTCGGCGCAGTATGTTTTCTTCTTCCATTCGTCCCTGTCATTCGTCATCGTATCATCCACCCCCTTTTCAGTCATGTCATTTCACACCATCCATCCATCTCTTTTTTGGCCTAATCGTCTGCCACTTATCACATAAAAAGGATACTCTTAGGGAAGGGAGAACTAGATTCGAATAATTATAAAATGATATAAAGATATATAATATGATAGTTGGTATAATGATGATGGCCTCGATGGCGCAGTGGCTAAGGTGTTCGCCCGAAAAACGCCCCGTTTTCGATTCCCGCGTCAAGTCAATTTAAGAAACTACATTTCTATGTGTCTTGGGTCTGTGTGTTTCTGGGTTGTCGCCTCCCCAGTTAATTATCGTCCTTTGGTACTCTAGTCAGGGTTGCCCTAGTTTGAGACCAGGTGGATTGGTGTCATTGTTTGGCGCATTTATTTATTACCAGGGCCGCCCGCGACTCCGTCCGCGTGGTTAAGTAACTTTTTACCCCCCTTTCAACCCCTTTTCGCAATAAAAAGTAGCCTATGTCCTTTCTCAGGGTCTAGATTATCTGTATACCAAATTCATTTAATCCGTTGAGTAGTAGACAGACAGACAGACAGACAGAGTTACTTTCGCATTTATATATTAGTAGGATTTGTTTATTTACATAATGATATTTTATTTGCTATTGCTACGACCAAGTGAAAGTTAAAGAAAACTTAAGAACAAAAAATATCCTACCTTGTAATTAATCCAACCAAGTTCACTGCCTCTAACACAGACTTCTATCTCGACATAAAACTTTATCATTACCAGAATCGGATCAATTCGGAATTCTCTCTCTGTTTGAGTTTAAAATTCATCAGGTCAGCTCACTGGCGTTGGTATTCCGTACAGCCGCGAATCGCAATTAAATTACTTAATCTGCTGGAAACGGAGACAGTGTTGACTTCCTGAAAAGTTGATAAGGGTTGTGTCTTAGTGAAAGCAGGTTATCTTTTTTTATAGTGGCTCAGTATATTGGCTCATCTCAGCCTGGTGATAAGCAAAAAGAGAGCCCACATTGCAGTTACAACGGACGCGACGGCACGGCATCACATCCGTTGGCACTGCTATACTGGCCCGCGAGATGCTTCTTCACGCTTCGTTTGAAGGAATCCATATTTTAGGACACAGGAAACACATGGAATGGCAACGAATTCAAATAGGTAAGCTATTCTGCCCTCATAAGCATCAACGCAGTATAATTTTAAGCTAAGTAAAAAAAAGCAACTTTATTGCTATGTTTTTAAGGTTATTTATTCACTTAGCAAAATTATACTGCGGTTAAGTATGCTTAGAAGGGCTGTATTGCCACCGCCAAAAAACGTTCAATGCTTACAATCCAAACAGATGCCGCCAACTGATCATATGCCCATTACAATGATCTCAGCGTTTTGTCCTGGTTGCATCTCAAGCAATCGCTTCGGAGCCCAAGGTCCTCTTAACTGATCAAATGCCTTTGTAATGGAATGGAATTGCATTGTAATGGAAATTCACGCTATTTCCAGAGATATTAGAAAACTTATTGAGTTTTGATTTGAAGTTCCATTCATAGTTTTGTGTGCCCGAACTTTTTTGTGTGATAGGTGGCAGACGAGCAGACGGATCATCTGATGGTAAGCGATCACTGCTGCCCATAAACACCTGCAATACCAGGAGAGTCACTAGTGCCCTTTACCTTACCCCCCTTTCCCCCAATCAAGCCTCCGGTACCCTCACTCACTCGACGAAACATAGCGCAAGCGCTGATTCATGCCGGTCTTATTTTTTTCTTTTTCTTTCTTTTCTTTCTTTTCTTCTTCTTCTATCACTGATGCCGAAGCGTGACTCTTCCACGCTCTCTCGTTCTTGATAAAAGGTGGCCAGCTTACTTATAACTCTGGTTTTGCGAATGTAAATAGGCGGCAGCGATTGCTTACTATCAAGTAACTAGCGGCCGCCCGCGACTTCGTCCGCGTGGAAAAGTAACTTTTTACCCCCCTTTTAACCCCTTACAACCCCTTAATATATTATGTTGATAGCCTATAGCCTTCCTCGATAAATGGACTATCCAACAAAAAAAGAATTATTCACATCGCACCAGTAGTTTCGGAGATTAGCGCGTTTCAACAAACAAACAAACAAACAACAAAAACAAACAAACAAACAAACAAACAAAAAACTCTTCAGCTTTATTATATTATAGATACTTACGTTTACGTTTGCTTGTCTTCAACATTAAAACTAACCTCACAAAAGGGGAATATAGTAACAAAAACCGGCCAAGAGCGTGCCGAACACGCACATGAAAGGGTTCCGTAGCCATAAAATGGGCCGACCGCTTGACACAAATGTATGTCCTACTTGAAATAAGTAGGAATATACATTTGTGTAGGTGGTTATTTCCATACATTACCATTTAGTTAGGGCTACTGCACGTCATAAGTCGGTCGAGTTGAATTAACAAAACTACGAATCGAATACCGTAACCGAGCCTATCCCTTCCTAAAAGGGCGGCAACGCATCCGCACTCCTTTTGGTGTAGCTGATGTTCATGGGCGGCGGTGATCACTTACCATCAGGTGACCCGCTTGCTCGTTTGCCTTCCTATAATATAAAAAAAAAACTTTTTGCTGTTCGGGAGGGGGGGGGGGGGGGGGTGAAATTTTCGTGGCAATCGGTGCATAAACGGCGGAGAACGAGCCAGGACAGACATGACGAAACTATAAGGGTTCCTAGTAGACTACGGAACCCTAAAAAGGGGAAACGGCTGTACCTTTGATATTTTAATGATGATATCGACAAAAGAAGCGGCGTTCCGTTGCACGCCATTAGATACGCACAGGTCACGCGTCATTACTCGCGGAGTAATGAGAGGAACGGAACGTCATTACCGGGTGCCTCTCATTACCTTTTTGAATAGTGAGTGTAACAACCAATTACTTTCTTATCTTGAAGATTTGAATATCGAATAGCCTGGAAATAACGGACGATAGTTCCTTAGTATCACCAGTTTCACCGTGCCAGTTGTAGTGAATAGATATTATGAGATAGAAATATTGTAATGCTATACGATTTTGAAATAAAGCAGCAACAATCAGCCGAAACAGTTTCTCGAAATAATGTCTAAAATAGAAGAACAATAGCGAAGCTTAATTTTTACATTTGATTTAGGTGGTGTAAAAACTCAATTAATTAAAGAGAACTAACTCGGTCACCGTCTAATTTCCAAAGGAATGTGTCTCCTTAATCATTCATCATCATCATCATCTCAGCCTGTTGCAGTCCACTGCTGGACATAGGCGTCTCCAATGCTCGCCTCTTTGATCGATCTTCGGATACTCGCATCCAGCTCCAGCCACCCCTCTTGCGCAGATCATCACTCATCTGGCCTGGGGTTGTCCTACACTACGTTTTACCGAGATGCGGTCTCCACTCCAGAAACTCGTTTACCCCAACGGTTGTCAGTTCTGCGGTAGATATGGCCAGCCCACTGCCACTTCAGCTTGCTAATCCGGTGAGCTATGTCGATAACTTTAGCTCTCTGCCGGATCACCTCGTTTCAGATTCGATCACGCAGAGAACGCATTCGCACATTCGCGGCGTAAATATTCGCATTCGCATTCGCATTCGCGAATGTGACAATTTTGACATTCGTAACATCCCTAATTGCATCTATCAGTTTACTCCACATGATTAAAAATCTGAGTTTTTGCTTACACTGTCAAAATCATCGTCTCCTTGCGGAAAGTCTTCCTTTCTAATTTAGAACAATCACATCCCTTGGTGAGATAGCCAGAACACTGTAAGTTCTAATTACCATCATGACATTCCGATGATTGAGCTACCGTCAGAAACAGCAGCGTTCCGTTGCACGCCATTACGCGGGGCTCGCGTTACGCGCATCATTACCCGCCGCGTAATGAGAGGAACGGAACGTCATTACCGGGTCGCGCCTTTGCCTTTTAGACATTAGTGGCTATGCGATTGAGGTGGCTTCAAAATAAATTATTTGATTAGGCCACTTAAATATACCTTTGTTTGTTTGTAGTCGTCTATGGGCGGTGGCAATCGTTTAATCAGGTGATCCGTCTGCTTGTCTGCCACCTACACATAAAAAAAGAATCAAAACTACGGCCTTCCGCTTGAAATGCGCACGTTTACCACTGAACTACCATTGCTCCTACAGTTCATCTCAAGCGTCCTGTATTTTTTATGAGATAGGGGGCAGACGAACAGACGGATCATGGTAAGTGATTTCCGCCCCCCATAGACATCTCCAACACCAGTAGTCACAAGTACGCTACCAGCCTTTATCCCCCTTTCCCCCCCTATTGGGCCTCTGGTACCTCACTCATCCATCAACACTGCAAAGGTGCAGCTTCACGCTGGTCTTTTGTGAAGCCGTGTTATCACTCCGGTCGTGCCACCCATTCATGCCGAAGCGTGGCTTTCCCATGTATGTATAACCTATTATGATTTTTTTGTCTTTTATTATTTAGTAGCTTTTGCCTGCGGCTTCGCTCGCGCCCCCCACTACCCTAAAATGGGTTGTAAAGAGGCAAAAAGTACCCTCTATTACTCTCCATACTTTCAACTATCTCCACTTATAAAATCACGTCAATTCGTCGCTCCTATTTACTGTGAAAGCAAGATAAACATACAGACACACTTTCTCATTTTTAATATTAACTAGTGGCCCGCCCCACTTCGCTTCGGGAACGGATCAGAATGAACCAACAGATGGCGCTGTCTCCAATTACATCGCGCAAGCGTTTCGTGTTTTCGGTTACCTATAAGCCTTGTCGTTGTCTATAGAAGCTATCTCTTTATAAGTAGTATAGATAGAAGATATGGATGTGTCCCATCACATTCAGGATTAATTAACAAGGGTATTTACACTATTATAATACTACGTAATCAGACCCGTCGAAGTGTTCAACAGACGATCTAAACCCTTAAAGGTTTCCTTGCTTAACAAGTTTGAAGTTTACAAACTTGTTAAGTAAGTGGATCGATTTACTTGTAGGAAGAATTCTCCAGCTTTAAAATACGCGTGACAACGAGAGCTCTGAAATCTTTAGTTATAAATAGGATTTTAATATCATGTATTATACAGGATGTATCTGTGAACATTAACATCCCTTAAGCCACATCTTCTATTCACCATTGGGAACAATTTTTTTTACCACTTTTGAAAATTGTGCGTAATTTTTTTCAACTCCCCAAACAAATTGAAGTCACGTGATCCACTTTGTATGATAAGTTAGTATTAAAAAAGGAGTCACAAACACGCTGCCAACTTATTAACACTTCTTTCTCTCGATTTTAAGGTTCGTATCTTTTTTAATAATTAATCAATTTATATTAAACAGGGAGACGTACAGACATGCTTAGAGTAGCCATAGTCAATATCCAGGGCACAGTACAGCCATAGGCATAGCTTTATTTCTGGAAAAAATGTTACTCTTCAGGCAGTATCCAGGGATAACGGTTATTTTTTTTAATTTGGAGAACGGCTGTATCATATAGTCTCATGAAGCTTAATTTAATCACTATCAACAAATCATAAGCTAACCACTATGGCGATACGTCGTTTCAGCACACTTGTAGTTAATCTAAACTTGTGGTCTACAGTCTCGGCGATAGCTCGGCAGAGCCCATCCCTCATCGGTATGCGGGCGCAGACGCTTCGGTTGACCTTACCACTCAACTCAAAGTTATGTGCCGATAAGGTCGTGGACTTATGACGTGTGGGATATCTGACATAGTTCCGCGTACCTACCTATGTACTTACATCCTACTAATCCTAACTTCCTAACTAATATTATAAATGCGAAAGTAACTCTGTCTGTCTGTCTGTTACTCTTTCACGCCAAAACTACTGAACGGATTTAAATGAAATTTGGTATACAGATATCTAGACCCTGAGAAAGACATAAGCTACTTTTTATTGCGAAAAGGGGGTTGTAAAGGGTTAAAAGGAAGTCGCGGGCGGCCGCTAGTATTTATTATATGTGAGAGATAGACACAGGTCCCTCCACCAGCCCATGGTCCTTCCTACTGTCTCGGCATACGGACCGAATCTTGGGAGACGCTTACTAGGTACTTGCTAAGGGCTCATTCCCCGGTGCGTTTCTTCACTCCCTACAAATCTGTGTTTTAGCCCATCTCAATGTCACTTCTCCCCAAATGGGGCGTGAAACACCACAGCACAAGCGACTCGCGCTCGGGCAGTTCCACATCAATCGAACTCCTTCCTAATGTCAAGCCTTTAGTGTACAAACGCACGCAACCGTCGAAAACCTTCTGCAGAGTTGGCCATCATTATATGTGAGGGTATCATGAATGGGTAGGCTTGACAAGAGTAATACCATGGCCTGATAGAAGACCAGCGCGCGTAAAATAGCACCTGCGCTGTTTTCCCAAGTGTGGGGGGACCGGAGGCGGTTAGTGGGGTTAAAAGGTTGGCAGCGCACTTGTTACTCCATCGCTGTTGCGGGTGTCTATGGGTGGCAGCAATCGCTTACCATCAGATTATCCGTCTGCTCGTCTGCCATCATAACATATAAAAAATGTATATTTGAACCCGAAAGTAAAGTTGTAAGTAACAAGCGAAGCAAGTTTGTTGCTCTTTCACGCAAAAACTACTGAATATATTTTGTTGGAATTAATATTATAAATGTAAAAGTAACTCTGTCTGTCTGTTACTCTTTCACTTTCAAAACTGCTGAACGGATTTGAATGGTCTAGACCCTGAGAAAGAACATAGGCTACTTTTAAAAGCAAATTTTCGATTACTAGTAAATAAGCATAGGTACTTTATACGAGTATCAAACAATTCAAGACTCCCACGCAAATGGTTTATATCAAGCTTACAAATTAGCATCTGTCAAAACGTGCTCTCGCTGTTTACAAAAGATCTCCTTCCATTAAAATACTACGCTCGAACACATTGAATTTACAAATTTTCCGTTAAAATTTAACGTCCAAATAAATCTCTACTATTAACGATGGGAAGCACCGTAAAAGGTGTCGGTAGACAATAAAGATGATGACGTCATTAAATTGTTCCCATTTCGACATCAACGGTTTTAAATTGTGGTGAGAATTAATGGCGTCATATCGAATGGGTTTCGAGTTATGACCAAAAAGGTGCCATGTACAGTTTCAGTCCTGCCTCTTCTTAGAAATAGGCCATCGCTACTCTGATGGGATTAGGCTTAATCATCACACTTGCCGCATGCAGATTGGTAATCATTACAAACCTACATATAGAGGTATGTATATTAATATATTTATATCACTATCATTGTACACCGCAATGAAATTTTCTACTTTTTTAAATCTAAACACTGGCTGACTGCAACGATGGAGCATGTTATCGCTGACTAGAAGAGAATGCTATAAGGTATTCATTCCATCAATTGCACTTTGTATTTAGTTTAATAAATCTTCTTCGTCTTCTATACTATTTATAAAGAGATAATTTCTATAGACAACGACAAGGCTTATAGGTAAACCGAAAACACGAAACGCTTGCGCGATGTAATTGAGCACAGCGCCGTCTATTGGTTCATTTATGAATTACAGTCCCGAAGCGAAGTGAGGGAGTAGTAACCAACATAATTACGTATGTTTGAAAATTCTAAAAACGCGTACCTTTGTTCGACCCAAGGATCGGACCAAAATCAAGGCGTAAGTCCAATTTACCAACAAAATGTTTCGTAAACGTTTATCTGGCACCAGTATCTACTAGTCTAGTAATAAGTTTGCGATAAAATATTTGATGAAAAATTAAATTGTGGCCGTGGATGGCCTGGACGACAGCCAAGGGTGGACAAAAAATAAATCATGTTAAGTGCAAACTGCTGTTTTAAGCTTACGTTTGAATACAATTTAATGATTTTATCTATAACTTCTATACTTCTAAATTCAATAGACATCGAGATACCTCTTACAAAAAAAGAAAAAACGAAACACCAGCGTGATACAATCGACGCCCAGCGTCACCTATTGGGATCATTCGGAACTACCTACTAAAAATTAAAATTTCCTGTCGCGACATGTCAGTTTAGTGGTTTATGTACCGGGCCGTGATCTAAGGGTCCTGGGTTAGAGTCCCGGGTCGAGCAAAAAGTATGTTTCACTTTATTCGAATGTAGCTCGGGTTTGTGATTACCAATCAACATTAGGCAAGCGTGGTGATTAAGCCTAATCCCATCATAGTAGCCATGACTTGATTTACATGATTGTGGGCTTTGCCCTGCAATAGGGCAGTATATAGGCTGATACTTTATTTTTGACGACCCGTTTGGTTCAGTGGTAGTGAATGCTGCGTCTGGACCAAGGGTTGTGGGTTCGATCCTTGCACAGTACAAACATTTGTGTGCATGAACTGTCTGTTTGTATTGGTCTGGGTGTTTTCTATGTATTATAAGTATGTATTTACAAAAGAAAAGTATTATACGTATATATTTGTAATTCCACTGTTGGTTCTGATATATGTAACACAGGTGCTTGAGCTTCCTATCTCAGAGTCAGACCAATGTATGTGATGTAGTGAAATATTATGAAAAATATTATCTTGTACAGTGTATACTTTGCTTTTTAATAGAAAAATACATCTGGAAACGAACTGAGGGCGGGCCACTAGTCTTAAAATATAGGTTCTTACTCCAGACCGACGGAATGCTAAAGCAGGAACTAAAAAACTTTAGGCGCCATCTGCTTTCACTTGAAATGGGAAATTTGTAGACATAATGAAATTGCTCTCTTATTTTTGGAAGACGAAGCACACTGTTTGTGTTTCATTTTTCTGACAAATACGAGAAAAGGAAAGAAAACATGTTGGGTAATTTGTAACACAATACCTTGTAGAATGGAGACTGACAATTTTGTATACTTTAACTTATGATTCCGTAGTACGTACAGCCACACATCAAAGTATAACTGTCGAATTTCTTCATTGGATTTTCATCTTTCTGTCAAACACGTTAAGTTGAATATCAATTGAGGTTTGATAGATTGTGGTAAACTGGTGTGCGGCTGTCTGTACATACAGTACGTTGGTTGGTTGTAGTCAAATATCTCTTCCAATGTGCAATTTTATAAGATAGTTTCACCATCCATTGTTGAGTTGACCTCAGAACTATTCAGAATATCGATAATTGCAAATATTAATAGTATTGATACTATCTATACTATTGACGTTATCAATAGTGTTGCTGAAATTTCTTATCGATACTATCAATATTTTTTGTTCAATCGACTATTGGTAGTGGAATATGGATAGCCAACACTATTTTCGAATTCTTGCTGGATGTATTCGGTAATTTTCACGTCATAGGGTCTGCTCATCCGCTACCTAAAGTAGCCTATATACTGTCCCAAAAATTCGAACATACTTTTGCTCGACCCGGGATTCAAACCCGGGACCCCAAGATCACGGCCCGGTACTTAAACCACTAGACCAACGGGGAGTCTGCTACCTATCACATAAAAAAGAAAAATATACCCTTCCGTAAATATTTTGAGTATTATTAATACCATTTTGGAAGTAAAATATAGTTAGGAAGTTGAGAAGTACCTACGTAGTTTTAAAAGGTTCCGCCTGCAGGCCTCGTTTTCACAGGGAATATATTAACAACTTTATTTATAACTTTAAAAGTAGCATCCAACCATTTCAAACAAATATAGTTGTTAAAAAAGGACGTTTGTTTGTCCTACTTTCCCTTTACGTTGAAGTAACTAAGGAAATAAAACCTACTGGATAATATTATATATATCTATCTATACTATTTATAAAGAGATAACTTCTACAGACAATGACAAGGCTTATAGGTAAACCGAAAACACGAAACGCTTGCGCGATGTAATTGGACACAGCGCCATCTATTGGTTCACTTTTCAATTACGGTCCCGAAGCGAAGTAAGGGCGGGCCACTAGTAATTTATACATTCAGAACCATCACATAGCTGACTGTGAGTAAGTTTAGTATGAACGGCCGTTTTAAACCAATTTTAATAAAAGTCGTGGGAGAGCCACACTTCAGTATGAATGGGCCGACTCGACCGGAGTAATACCATGGCCTTACAGAAGACCGTCGTTAAGCAGCGCCTGCGCTGTGTTTCGCCGAGTGAGTGAGGGTACCGGAGGCCCAATTGGGGGGAAAGGGGATTAAAGTTTGGCAGCGCATTTGTCAATTTAATGGTGTTGTATGTATCTATATTTATATGTAACATGAATGTTCGTGTCGTGTTGTGATGTCCAAAATCTATACTATTTATAAAGAGACTAGCGGCCGCCCGCGACTTCGTCCGCGTGGAAAAGTAACTTTTTACCCCACTTTTAACCCCTTACAACCCCCTTTTTCGCAATAAAAAGTAGCCTATGTCCTTTCTCAGGGTCTAGACCATCTGTATACCAAATTTCATTTAAATCCGTTCAGTAGTTTTGGCGTGAAAGAGTAACAGACAGACAGACAGACAGACAGAGTTACTTTCGCATTTATAATATTAGTATGGAAGTATGGATTACTTCTATGGACAACGACAAGGCTTATAGGTAAACCGAAAACACGAAACGCTTGCGCGATGAAATTGGACACAGCGCCATCTATCGGTTCATTTCTGAATTACGGTCCCGAAGCGAAGTGAGGGCGGGCCACTAGTAATAAATAAGTATTTCTATTTCAACGCGAAAATTTAAATAACTATATCACTATCACTTCAACAGATTCTTTAAGTGTAATGTAATGTAAATGTAATATTTGAGAATCAGATTAGTTTATTCTACTACGATATCGCTGCCAAACTAAATCGTTTCCATTCGACTGTGAACTTTATCGGTTCCGAAGTTACTAAACGGAAAAAGCGATGAACTTTATTTCCATCGGTATTTTAGATTTGAAATCCTGCCAATATGTGGGACGTATTGCTTATGATGTGTTTTCAATACTTAATTCAATAATTTATAACCAAACCAAGAGTCTGAAAAAGAAGAAATAAGAAAGAATATAGAGAGAAGCTCTTGCTTTTTTGAAGTTGGTAGTACAGTCAACTCCAAAAATATGTATACACTTTAGGACCTTGTCACAATACACTAAGAAAGTAGAGGTCGTTCTACTTTCTTATATTATGTATACAAGGTCCTAAAGTGTATACATATTTTTGAGTTGACTGTACCTACAAAAGTGAGTTAAAAAGATATTACAAAGACCCTTTGCACACAACAGTTCCCGTTGGCGTTAAATATGGCAAAGAAGTAACGTTTATTAGGTACCTATATCGGTCTACTATCGTCATACTGTCTGCCACAGTAGAATAAAGGGCTCCATCATAGAAGTCAAGTCATCGCAACTATGATAGGATTAGGCTTAATAACCACGCTTGCCTAATACGGATTGGTGATCACAAACCCGAGTTATGCTAGAAAAATGTGAAAGATACTTTTTGCTCGACCTGGGAATCGAACCCAGGATCCCAAGACCACGGCCCGGTTCTCAAACCACTAGAGAAAAGGGACGCGGCCAACAACTAACAGAAATATCTTCTATACTATTTATAAAGAGATAACTTCAATAGACAACGACAAGGCTTATAGGTAAACCGAAAACACGAAACGCTTGCGCGATGTAATTATACACAGCGCCATCTATTGGTTCATTTCGGAATTTCGGTCCCGAAGCGAAAGTGAGGGCGGGCCACTAGTAAGTTAATAAAACCTTTTACTTCATTTAATTAAGTAAGGTATGAGTGCAATGAAACAATATTAAAAGTCTTTGAGTTTGTGTAAAACAATAAACTTTGTCACCGCAATAAAAACTGCAGGAATACATAAAGCTACCTTTCTACCAAATCACAGGTGCGTATTAAGACATGCCAGGGCCCAAATTAGACATAAAAAACTATCAGCCACATGGTAACTTTTTAACCGTGGTAGAGCCACGCTTCGGCATGAATGGGCCGGCTCGACCGGAGTGATACTACGGCCTCAAACAAGATCGGCGTGAAGCAGGGCTTGTTTCGTCAAGTGAGTGAGGGTACTGGAGGCCCGATTGGGGCGGAAAGGGTTACCTATATGTTGGCAGTGCACTTGTGAACTGCCAATATATAACCCTAAAGGTGAAAAGAAGGTGCCTATGGGTGGCGGCAATTATTATCATCAGGAGTTCCGTTTGCTCATCTGCCACTTATCACATAAAACTGACTTGGTAGTTTGTCGTATCGTCAATGACGGGGGCTTGTGATCCGGCATTCCGAAAATCACCATTCAACGCAACCAGGAAACCTAGATCAATATGAGCCCCTACTTCGTAACCCTAAATACTATGTAGTCTTAGAGGGCGCCTAATGCGGCGGATAATGTTTCTATATTAGAGTCCCATGTACCTACCCTTCGAGCCGGCACTGCCACCGTCCAAAGACAAACAGAACTAAACGAATTACCCTTTCTTTAATGTTTCTTTCAGAGTCTAATTAGGTTGTTGCGGCGGGTTATTCTGTTCGTACGAATAGAATGACCCTTTCTCTTGTCGATTTGAAAGCTAAATAAGTATGCAAATGCGGTCCCGAAGGCTGGGGTTAGGATAGGAGCGGTAACAACTTAACAAACAAACAAACTACCTTATAGACCGTTTTGTCGAGTACCTACGTTGAACTATCTGAGGCTCAAGTCAATTGAGGAGAAAGGTGGTTAAGGCGACACCGCAACGATTTTAGCGCCACCAATTGATTTAAATTAATTGTGAGGATTATGAGATACTAGCGGCCGCCCGCGACTTCGTACGCGTGGAGTTAATTATTGACACTTACCGTCATATTTTGGACAATCCACACAATATTTTTTTATAAATTGTACCCTATGTGTTATTCTGATGTATAAGCTATATTGTGGTAAAGTTTCATTCAAATCCATTCAGTAGTTTTTACGTGAAAGAGTAACAAACATCCATACATCCATACAAACTTTCGCCTTTATAATAGTAGTAAGATATTTAAAAAAATCCAAGTATGAAAACATAAAAGATTGCATCAACATTTTTTTGAGATGCGTAACAATATTTTTTACACGTGCAAAGTAACAATAATTTTCATAATTGCGTAAAGTGGCCACTTAAAGCAGGAAGAAAGCAGTAAGAAAAAACCTTTGTGTGCCCCAAAAAATTTAAATACTTTCCTTTATGTCTTCATAGCTGATTATTTTTTTAATATATCTCATAATCCTCACAATTAATATAAATACATTGGCCGCGCTATCGTCAGCCTTAAAGGTTGGCGGCGGTTAAATATGATTTGGTTATGATTAATCCCCGCTTATTCATAGCCTCAGCTCTACAAACAGGTGACAGGAAAGGGTAATTTCCAAACGGACCTGTGAAATACATTGGGAAGGTTGTATTGACTATAAAATTGGGTGGGAGTCAAATATGGGTTGTGGGTTCATTACTGCCTTACCACAGTGTAGAAATAAGTAGAGAGTTTATGGAGGTAGTAGAATGAGATGTATCGTTTGATGAAATTTCAAGAGTTTTAACAGTAGGAGAGCCACGCTTCGGCTTGAATGGGTCGGCTCAACCGGAATGATACCACGGCCTTACGGAAGATCGACGTTAAGCAGCGTCCGCGCTGTGTTTCGTCGAATAAGAAAGTGTACAGGCCCAATTGGGGCAAGGGGGTTAATGGTTGCAGGTGGTCTATGGGCGATGGCTTGCCATCAGGTGACCCGTCTGTTCCTTTGCCACCTGTCACATAAAAAAACTAAAAGGTAGGTATTCAGGGTACCTACATGGATATAATCTCTAGATATACCTATGTGATCGAAGTGTGTAAACTCAAATATTTATGGTATGAAGTCGGTTAACAAAACGAAATCCACAATTTCCAAAGTCAAAAGTTAAAATCACGTTTGCTAAACCTGATTTGAATTTAGTACTTAGCTCGATTAAAAACCGTGTCTGTATTTGATAGAAAAAATGTTCCCGTAACAAAATCAAAACACTCAAATAACAAACAAAAGGTGCGGTTGAATACAAACGAAGTTTGCAAAATAACCAATTGTTCGTTCAAGCGAACTTTGTAAATAGCTTATTTTTGTTCGTCACAAAGGACATTGGGCATATACTGTTGTATATCGTTATTTGATGTACAGTCAGCAGCCGATTTGAGCGGGCATCGGATATCAAAGTGTCGTTTCTTGGACACAAGATAAACGAACGTCAGAAAAAAATTTAATGTACGAACGAAAACGAAACGAAACGAAATTATCATTATCAAGTAGACGCGCCTCTATTCTTCACAAGCAGGGTGTCCCAAGACTATGGAACATCAGGAGAAAGTGCCTAAAGTCCTTAAGTTGGCACTTTTTACTTTAAAGAATGATGGAAACTTTTCTTTCATTTCTTATTTTCGAAAAGACAAAATCTTCTTCTTTTTCTTCTAATGTCTGCTGTACATTAGAACAAAAGTGCCAGTATGGCAGTATTGACAATACTTAGCAACCGATGTAACGCCGTGCCATCTGACTAAGACAAGCCATTATACTCTGCCAATATTTAAAAAAAACCTTAATGTTATGAGTACGGCCTCACAGAAATTAAGTAAGTTGACTGTTTTTTCATATGCTATTGAACATTTATGAGTATCTAAACCAGCTTTTGCCCGCGGCTTTGCTTGCGTTAAATTCTGGATAGATCGGAGGGGCAAAAAGTAGCCTATGTTACTCTCCATCCCTTCAACTATCTCCACTTAAAAAATCACGTCAATCCGTCGCTCCGTTTTGCTATGAAAAAAAGACAAACATAGTACAGACAGACACACTTTCCCATCAATACATCATCAATACATATAATAAAAATGTAAAAAAAGCTGTGTCTGTACATTGAAGATATTTATCTCAAAATAACTTAGGACGACTAAAAAACAGTAACAGAACATGAATCAATGATTTTTAAAATTTTTGTCTGTCTGTTTGTCTGTTTATCTGTTTGTCTGTTTATCTGTTGTCTGTTTGTCTGTTTGTTCGCGCTAATCTCGGAAACTACTGAACCGATTCGAATGAATTTTTTTTTATTGTATAGCTGTAATATCAGGGCAACTTATAGGATATTATGGTATTTTGAAGACCAGGCTCCTTGATGTAGAACCACAATAGCCCAGCTAAACTATAAGAGGTAGGTCAATGGCACCTTAACAAAAGTGTTCAGATTGATGAGCATTTTATGATACCATGAAAAAAAAT
Organism: Cnaphalocrocis medinalis; assembly: GCA_014851415.1. NCBI lineage: Eukaryota > Metazoa > Arthropoda > Insecta > Lepidoptera > Crambidae > Cnaphalocrocis > Cnaphalocrocis medinalis. The sequence goes on from CM026295.1 coordinate 1,122,595, forward strand.
CAAAGATCATGGAACATCTGGCGTGGAACTCTAAGAGCCCAGCTACACTATAACAAATCGCACTCTTAATAAGATAACGACCTAACTCAAAATTTCGGAAAAATGAGTTTTGGTGAAAAATCGACCTTATAGACCAAGGGTCACAGCATACTTCTTTAAAAATCAACTTTATTCTGTAAATAATAACGTATAAAATACATGAGTCACTATCTTTCCCGCCCCGCACACTTCGTTCGTTCATCGAATATCGACCAATTCAGTTTTGGGGCGGCGGTTGCGCGCGAGGTTTGTGTCAAACAACGGCAGATTTGGAGATGCGTCAGTGTTTTACTAAACAAATCGGTAAGTTTGTTAAATATTTATCATTATAATATTGACTGGTTTTGGAATAGGTCTTTGTTTCAGTAACTTTCTCTCAGTTGATATAGGCTCAACTTGAATTGAGTCTTTATTTTATTAAAATGTACTGTAGGATCAATGACAAATTATTACTTAGGTCTGTGTTTTATTTGAAATCGTTCACGAAATATAACTCAAATCGAATTTGGTCTCTGTATTGTTAAAAAAATACGAAAATGTTTTGTAATGTTTGAATTTAGGTCTTTTTTTCATAAAAAAACTGAACAAATCGAAGTTACAATTAAAAATAGGTCTTTGTAGTATTAAATATAAGGTTGGAATTTTTAATTTAAGTCACTGTGTTGCTTAAGTTTATTCTTTCGTATCTCAGCTTTTCGCTGGAATTTTAAATTTACGCTAATACTATCGTACGGATTTCAACGACACGGACACGGCCTTGAATCGCGCGGTTTCATGTCAAGATCTGAAGGCGTAGGTATACCTCGCCCGCGTCCGTTCGTATAAAGTTGGAATAATGTTAGATAATTCATATAACCATGCAAAAGTGCCCATTTACGTTGATTTGCTTACTATGCGTATCACCGCATACGCGTGATGAGTGTGATAATTTGTGTCGACCACTCGCAGTAGTTGTATGCAAGTGCGTAATTGGTGGTGTTATTGATAATATGGTGGCTAAATAAACACCCATGGCTGTATTCGTTAAATTAAATAGTCAAGTCCTATTATTTACATTTTAAACGATCTATTACTTAAACTGACAACTCTATAATGCTAATTATAAACTTAGTAATTTAATTTAAACTAACATTTACTAATACTTAATTACATATTTTTCCTTTTTTCAGATAACAGACATAATGGAGAACCAGCAAATAAAAACAATATTTTAAAAATATTGATGATGTTGTAAAGTATTTATTGTATTGTGTAAAATTATATTCTAAAATATAAAATATACATAATAAAGCTGTTACTGTAAAAGCTCGTCTTAGGATTTACCGACATGAGTTGGTCAATGTAAGTACACAAATCAAAAGTGTCTAGGGATCAAGTACGTTAAAGAGTATTGCTGCTATTATGGTTAATTTTACTAACTTTTTTGTATCTCTAATAATGCTGTTTAGTGACTTTTAACATTAAAATAAGAAACATTGTTTAAAATTCGTTAATAAGAAGAAAATCGATTGTCAATGTGAATTTGTATAAAACAGTACTAGCGGTTTGATAATATCATTACAATATCTGCATCAGAACCGATACAGTTTACATTATTATGGAAACACGACATCATTTAACCCGAGAAGAGATGATGCGAGCCGTCGGAATGTTGGAAGCTGGTTCCAGGCAACGTGCTGTGGCTTTCGCTTTTAACACTACATTGAGCGTTATAAGTCGCCTCTGGAGGCGCTATTGCATGACGGGCAGCGTGGTCGGGCGTCATTAAGGGCGGTCTCGCATCACGACTCTGAGATAGGACCGGTATATCCAAAATACTGCTCAACGTTATCGTATCATGACCGCCATGATGTTGTTTACGAGGCGCCACAGCTCCTCAGGTTTGCTAATAAGCGATCAAACAATCCTACTGGATCTGCGATTCCGAAGACCGCTGAGAGGTCCATCTATTGCACCCTGCAATCGCAGGACCCGTTTACGATACGCTCGCGAACACACAAACTGGGAGGAAGAAGACTGGCGCTATGTGTGCTTTTCGGATGAGTCCTGCTTCGGTATGAGACCGCATAAAAGACGTTCTCGAGTTTGGAGAACATTTGGACGTAAAGAACGTTTGAGATATTGTCAGGAAGTTCATCCATATAAAGTGGGGGAACAATAACGATATGGGCCGGTATTTGGCTCGGCGGAAGAACCGATCTCATTTGGATCAGGGGTAACCTCAATGCTCAAGTTTACGCAAAAAGGATTGTATCAGATGTAATCAACCCTCTGCGAGGCCACTTGGGTGATTCTTTTCAACTAATGCATGACAACGCAAGTGCAGTGTGTGGAAGTCCACACACGGCTAGAGTCGTAACACGCATTCTTGCCAAAGCTCGTATCAACGTTCTGCCGTGGCCTGCACAATAACCAGACCTCAACCCAATTGGGCACGCAAGTATGCATACCGTACATACTCCACAACATCATTTTATTTTATTTTAGAGGTATATTTAAAAAAAAGGTACATTTCCCCTTTTTTTACAACTGATTAGGATACTGCCATAGGTGAAAAATTACATTCCGATATGGTAATAAGAGACGCGACGCTTGGTATGACAATACTAGGAGACTCTGAGATTGTATCTAAATCTTGCCTACTTCTGGTTGAGCCTCATGCTGATCAGGTGCAGAGGTAGACAGTGATAGCGCATAGTCTGGTAAATTAAAATCTTTATACGAAGATGGAATAACAGTAACTTCTGAGCTATTGAGTATAACCGGGTTATAATGATTTATTAAAGATATTGAAGAAAAATAATTACAGATAAAAAGTAGTTACCATTTAAATATTAACTTAGTTCTCCTTTTGCAGCACCTTCTTTTCTGACCCAAAGGTTGACTAGTAGAGAATGCCTCTTGGCATTAAGTTCGCCTATTGTTTACTTACTTTCTTTTTGGTACAGTTAATATCGCAAAATATCTTTATTTATTTTTGTTTGGTTTGCTACCTGTTTATTAGCTCATTATTTATAGTATAGTATCGATACCTAAAAATAATGTCCCGGTTCTTAATCGAATATGACACTTTCAATATTTTTCTGTTTTTAATCCCTAAGACTAGTACAAATATGCCTACCTTCTGGTGCAATTAAGGCGATATTAGAATAATATTAATAAGTTAGGACAATTAGCAGCGCACTTGTGACACCACTGGTGTTGCATCGCTTACCATCAGGTGATCCATCGGCTCGTATGCCACCTATATCATAAAAAAATATTGTTGTTGCACTTAGTGCGTTTTTATAAAGATTTATTTTAGATTTTAATACATTTTAGAGCTACATTTTAAGAAATAAATACTTAGTTCAGACTCTTAAAAGATACAACTTATTGAGAGTAAATTCAACATTATAACTATTAGTTGAATCAACACCTATGCTAATTTATACTTTGCTTTTTTACGTGAACGTTTTCTAATAAAAATTTTTAAACAAAACTGTTGTTTTTCTAATTAAGTTAAAAGTACCTACACTTATTTCCGAATTGAGTCTTATATTTGTATTAAAAACTTAATAAAACAGTGACCTAAGTAAAAGATGGTCAGAATATTTTGTCAATGTTTCAGTAAAATATTGACCCATTTTTAATTTCGTCATAAATTTACTGGTTGGATTTCATAAAACAACGACGCATCTCGAAATATATTTTTCAAAAATGTTTTTTTATTATTATGTGTATAAAATTCATTAATTTTTTTGTTAAATCTAAAAGAATATATTCACAGGCTTAAAACCGTAATTTTACTTTCTTCTTACTCATCTTAGTTCAAATTTTATAGCAATTTAATGTTTATGCTCTAAAAATACAAATCGTTTTTTGCCATTTACCAAAACTTAGCAATTTTGAATTGAGTCATTATCTTATTAAGAGTGCGAAATATGGAATGGAAAATTGTCAAATGTGATGAGCATTTTTGGATGAGATCCTATAAGGAAGGATAGGTATTCCGAACTTAAACCCCTAATGGAGCGAATAGGGGGTTCCAAGTTTGTTCATCGGACTACGTGATTCCTTGGCCCAATCTACTCCAACTTTTGCATACACATTCTTTGGCAGAATTGATGGATAAAATAGAAGATTCAAACTTTAATATAATACTTACATCCCCTAATGGAATAAAAATAATTTGGGGGTTACATTCATTAGAAGTTGATATAATTTTTTTAATACCTATTAAATGGGTTTGCACTTGACCTCATCTCACCTGATGGAGAGTGACAATGAGGTCTAAGATGTAGCGTGCTTTCCCAGAAGAAGCCTATTCACTTTCGACTTAAAGACACCCAAATTGTAGCTCTCTGGAAATACAGAAGCCGGCAAGTTGTTCCATTCCTTCGCAGTTCGTATAAAATATCAATGAGCCGCCTTAAAAATCTATTAACCTATAAACGAACATTTATAATAAGTTATCTTTTTTTTATTTCTATTTAAATAATCATCTTTAAGGCGAGAGTCATAAAGTTCACGCAAACGAAGTTGCGGGCGGCCACTAGTTTATAATATTAGTATGGATTTGTAACTTTCTTTAATTTTCTTGGTAACTGTACCGCTGCCTAACGACAGCTTTACGAAACTTCTGATCGGAATTAAATCTTGTTTTATCCGCTTCCCGAGCCTGGGAGTTGCGGCATCAGGGCAATTTGTTTTGATCATATCTGAGCGGAAAACATGAAAACGTTAATTACTAGAGTTTAGCATTAAAAACGTCAGATGGGAAAGTTTATTTTGGACGGGTACATCCGGCCGAACAATTATCAAATACCTACTCTTTTTAATCGCCAAAATGTTTATACAATGTTTCATTATCCTCATATAGACAATCACTACGTATCTTTGAGATGGGGCGGCATCTCAGCAGGCCTTCAAGGTGAGAGTGACAGACTCAATGGACACTTTGTCTGTTCGTTTGTGCCTGTTAATCTCATAATTATTTGGATCTCACGGCCGCTTACCATCAGGCGGAGTGGGGTCATCTAGATTGTCCTCAATTTATAAAAGAATGCTTAATCTCGGAAACAAGTGAGCCTTATCAGTATAGGGGCCTCGTTCACCACCTCTGAGTAAAGTGACAAGTAATTTACTCTTTAATTAAAGTGGGTTTGGAGAAAATTGGCCCCTGGTATTACTTATTTTACTCGTAGGTGGTAAACGAGGCCCAGATTATGTAGTACTTATAGGTAGGTACGTATATTGTGAAACAGACCTCCCAAGTAGTTGCTGAGAAATTGATTTGAATAAACTTCAACACTCGTTTGCAACAATAATAAAAATAAATTTCTTTCGTTACTTCTGAATACTAGACTACCTAGGTCTTAAATTCTTTCAAAGTCTCGCAAAGTACACCATATTAATAGTGTTGCCACGTGCTTTTTTCCCCAAATCGTGGCAAATAAATTATATGTAAAATGTACTTGTGGGCAAAAGCCCTTTTAATCGGGGAACTTACATCACTGTCTGACACATTCCGGCAAAACAAAAAACAGAGAGGTATCTCTAATCAATTTTATATCACCTTTCAAAAATGTCACAATGGTTGTAAGTTTTATTGTATTACAACTAGCGCCAATTGTTGGTTCTTCCGATAGACTAAGTGTCAATCACAGTAGATGACGCCTAATGTAGCATTTATTTATCTTGTTAGTGTAGTAT